>JAHREE010000077.1:1035753-1056989 GCA_033628505.1 Tringa tobata | reverse complement strand
TGGGCAGGGACACCTCCCACCAGACCAGGTTGCTCAAAGCCCCATCCAGCCTGGCCTTGAACCCCTCCAGGGATGGGGCAGCCACAGCTTCTCTGGGCAACCTGTTCTAGTGTCTCACCACCTTCACAGTGAAGAATTTCTTCCTGAGATCTCATCTCAATCTCCCTTCTCTCAGTTTAAAACCGTTCCCCCTCTGTGTAATGTTACCATTAATATCTTTCCTGGATCATTCTCGGCACTTATGTATGGTCCAGCTAAATAGTGATTTCTTCTACACATGAAGCTGTTTCAGGAGAGTGTGGTTGCTCTAGAAGTTCTGTCCTTTCTTGTTTGTGATGACTCTTCTGGCTTTAAGATTAGAAAATCACTGCTGAGTGTCCAGCAACGCCAGAGTCGGCACATGGGCGAGTGGTAGGAAGCCAAAGGGGAGCAGTGGGGAGCCGCTGGATCAGCCAGGAGGTCTACCTTCACCTGTGCCACTTAGTAACATGGTTCTATTATTTGAAACTATTATGGCAAAATCCTGAATTACAGTCTGGTAAATTAATGTCTGGATTAGGCACATTAGTCTGAATTTATCTGGAGACCATCTGGACTGCACTGACAGACATTAATCTAAATGTCTGCAGCTTTTGTGTTCCTCGTACAGAAGAAATAAACTTGAAAATCATTAGGCTTTCTGGGAATTGTGAAATGTCTCATAAGTGCAAATGCCCAAACTGAATCGGTCTCACAAATTGCAGGGATTGAGACCGATGGAAGGTAAACGAGAGATTCTTAAACAGAGCTATATTCTTTGCCCAACTTTCTTTCCTATCTTGAAAAGTATTTATTTATGAAGGTATCATTCCTGGGGCTCTATAGACTTCCCAAAAGTAACCTGTGTATTTTACGAGCGTACAAAAGCTAGTAAAAAATGCAGTTTTAGCAAAAAATCCCATGAACTGCAAGGAATGGCCAGTGGTTATTTTCGCGTTAAGAGAACTGGCTTCTTAGAGTGCATGAAACTGAAAACTGGGGGAAAAAAATCATGAACCGATACGAAGTGTTGTAAACTTGTGCAGCTCTGGAGACCTTTGCCTCTGCCTCAAGTGGCTTTTTTACTTCGCAAGTAAATGGTTCAGTGCCGATGACCTGAATTTCCTGACATACAGTTTGTGAGAAATCAGATTTTTGCCCTTTATAGGTGCCGAGTTTCAAGCCAGAGAAAAATGATTGCTACGTTTCAAAGATCAAACTCTGAGATGAAAGAAGCAATTTTGCTTTTTAGTACATCTGACGGATCTATACTGAGACTTCCTCTTTCCTTTAGGGGTGAAGGGATACTTTTCTGTTTTCTAAATAGTGTGATCTGAGGCAAATCGTGACTAGTTGCTTTTCCTGAATCCCCAGAAGGGAGTATTTCTCTCTGATACATAAATAGAACTAGCAAAAGAATTGGGGAAAAGCCTAATCAAGTAGTCGCTCATTTAAGCAGAGACTGCATAAATACTACAAAATTCTAGAAGGACCAGGAGTGAAGTAGCTGTAGGGGGATTTTATGGATTTTATTTTGTTTTCCTGAGGATTTGGGGTTTGGTTTTTTTTTCTTTGTAGCATCAACTTGCCATTAAACACACAAACAGTAAACATTTGGTTAAAATACCTACCACGTGAATTTCCTGAAATAATATCTAGCCCTGAAAGTTGTTCAAGGTTAAAAACTGATGGAAGTTCCTACCTTTGTTATTTTTTAACAGAATCAAGCTTTGAAAAGTGATGGAGGAAGCATCTCTAATAAAGTGCCTGACATATGCATAGTCTATAAGCTTCATTTGGAGTGTGGCAGACTGATTAATCTTGTGGATTGGTTAGAGGTATGTGACAATGCAAACGGTGCCTTTACCTGCTTTCGGTCTTCCGATTTATCTTTTTGCTGCGCGTCTGCTTTTCTCCAGTGCCCCTTTTTGACAGCTTAAATCCTTGCCCACCTGGGTCCCTCCTGTGCAAGAACGCACAGTAACTCCAGTCACCACCCTGCAGCCTTCCTCTGACTACTGTGAATCATTTCTTTCCAGCATCGTTGCTCCCTGATGAAAATCTTCTGCTTCTATTTTATGCTTGGCAGAGATCAGATTTTATCCTTCACAAAGTTACTTTCCCCACCACCACCACCTTTTAAGTATTCTGTGTTGCTTTTATGGAAACAGGCAAGTGCTGCTGCTTGGCGAGTGCGGGGTTCTTGGAGAGAATCCTTCTGCAAGGGAAGAGCAAAGGTCTTTCCAGTCTCACACTGGGATCAAAAGCAGAGAGAGTATAACAAGAAAACATACATTAATATAGAATCATAGAATTGTCTAGGTTGGAGGGGAGCTTTAAGATCATCTAGTCCAGCCATCAGCCTAACTCTGATAAAACCCATCACTAAACCATGTCACTAAGCACTATGTCAGCCCGTCTTTTGAATACCTCCAGGGATGGTGCCTCAACCACTTCCCTGGGCAGCCCATTCCAAGGCTTAATAACCCTTTCCGTGCAAAAAATTTTCCTAATATCCAGTCTGAACCTCCCCTGGTGCAACTTGAGGCTGTTTCTTCTTGTCCTGTCACCTGTCACTTGGGAGAAGAGACCAACCCCCATCTCTCTACACCCTCCTTTCAGGGAGTTGTGGAGAATGATAAGGTCTCCACCCATCCTCCTTTTCTCCAGGCTGAACACCCCCAGCTCCCTCAGCCTCTCCTCACAAGACTTGTTCTCCAGACCCCTCACCAGCTCCATTGCCCTTCTCTGGACACGCTCCAGCACCTCAATGTCTTTTTTTTTTTGTGGTGAGGGGCCCAAAACTGGACACAGCACTCGAGGTGGGGCCTCACCAGTGCCCAGTACAAGGGGACAATCACCTCCCAAGTCCTACTCACCACGCTGTTCCTGATACAGGCCAGGATGCTGTTGGCCTTCTTGGCCACCTGGGCACACCGCTGGCTCATGTTGACCAACACCCCCAGGTCCTTTTCTGCCAGGCAGCTATGATACATTCTCCAAAACTCCATAGCTAACAATTATGTTTTAGCTCTAAAGTTCTCTATGCTGGAATGGTTTATCTGGTTTTTGTAAGCCTACCTGGATTATGTTACCAATAGAACTTTTTAGCACCCACAGCATCCTCTGGCCAGAAATTCAGTAGCTCAACTACACGCAGCACAGAGATACTCCTTTTTACTTGTTTGGAGTCTGTTTTGTTTGCTGCTGCCTTGTTTGGGTATTGGAAATAAAAGTGGACAGAAGATTCCTACCCAGGCTCTTGCTGTCCCTCAGTTTCATAGGTTTCTTCACAGCCAACTCTCTCTTTTGTTTTTCCAGAATGTTTTTCAGCTCTGTACTTTTTCTGAGAATGAGTCAGGGACCAGAACTGTATTGGGATTTAAAATGCAGGCACATGAATTCCTGGAGTGATGTCTTTCATTCTGCATTCCTGCCGTGGTAATATGTAACCTCGCTCGCTCTTTTGATTGCTGCTGAACTGACATTCTCCCGGAGTTACCATTCCAGGATCTCATTCCTCCCAAGTGACAGTCGTCAGCTCGGAGCTCATCATTTTAAATGCAGCTCTGTCTGTCCCTGACACGTTAAATCTGTGCTGCTTTTCCCTTTCTAGGCTTTCTCAACTGTGGTGATGGCAGCTGAGGGACCAAACGCAGATGCAGCTTCCTCAGACCAGGTGGATGATGTTATCCAGTATCCTTTCTTATTTCTCTCAGGTTTGATATTCAAACATTTACAGGATTAATGAATCAGTATTTTAAAAAACACAGCTTCAGGTGCACGGATAACTAATTCCAGAAAAATAAGACGACTAGTTTAAACAGCCTTTTAAGGTACTGAAAATGTCACAGAAATAGATCAGCTGAAGTGACTAGAGAAGAGAGCAGCTTTTATCCATATGAGCTCTTTGGGTCTCAAACAGAACCAACAGTCCCTAAAACAAGTTGAATCTATTCTATTTGGTTAAACGATCTGAGACTTGGTGCAGCTGCTCTGTAGGGGAAGAGGATGCCTGGTGACAGGGGAGCTGTGACCTAGAGAGCAGATGGAGACACAGTAGTTTGTCACAAGGAAGATGGAAGCATCAGCAGAGGAAATGCTTACAAAAGTGGTGTCTGTGTAGAAGGCACAAGTTCTAGGACCTCAGAGCTGAGAACTTTGGATCCCATAAAACATTCTGCTTCTCGTTTTGTCCTGATTCTTAAGTGAGGTCTGCAAAATATTTGAAGGATGAGCATTAGAACCAAAACTCGTGGCTACAACAGTTGTGCTGCCATGGAGAAGAGATGAATAGTTGTACAAAAGGAGGCTTAAGGAAGAATATCTACATGCTCCAATACTACACCTAGCTCTCCTTTATTGTAAGGCCTTTCCTTTTTTACAAGCTTCACTGGTAATGCAAAATCAAGTTCTCTATTTAACTTAAGGATATATATATATAGAGAGAGAGCTGTGTGTCAGGAAGGCAGCAAGAAACATGTGATGCTGTTTAATGAAACCTCAAAAAACCCTCTCTGTAATTATCTATCTTCCCATTTTTTTTGTCATGGGGCATGAAAGTATAAATTCTTTCTTCTGAGAGACTACAAAATCAGTCTCTTTGTTGGCTTTTTTCTCCTAGCAGTGGGGAAAAGAACTCTGCCTTCGTTGCCACACTGTACACATCTAGCTAAAGAAATACCAATTAGATTGAAGATTTGCTCTGCCCTTATTTGCAACAATTTTAGTGTTTAACACAGCATTCTGTGTAATCTGTGCTTACTGTGACTTAGAGATCTTCCCCTCGGAGGGAGAACGGTGTCTCCATCAGTGAGTGTCATAAAAAACATACTCAGTTTCCTTTACTGACACGTCCAGCGCTCGTTTCATTCGAGCTGTTTCCGAACTGGAGCTCTTGGGCTTCATAAAGCCCAGCAAGCAGAAGACCGACCACGTGGCAAGGCTGACGTGGGGAGGCTGTTAATGTGCCACCCAGATCTTAATAAACCTGTTCTTTCTAACCTTGTGCAATGGCCATGGTCCCACGAAACCAGTCCTGGCTAACTTTGAGCGCTGAGTCAAAAAGTCAACGAGGACTGAGCGGTGACAGATCCGCTCTGAGGGCCTGGACAGACTCGACTAGCAATGTTGGGTTTTAATACCCAGCCTCCCTCATGGTAATGCTCACGATCCAAATACTGTAGTGTTCTGCCAGTTTTAATCTTCTTTGGTGTGTGATATTTAACACTATAGTGATCTGTTTCAGGCTAGGAAGCCAAAGGGACAATGCTGGCGGTGTAAGCTGCAGAAGTGATGAAGCAGTCTTATTAACTTGCTTATAAGCCGACAGGATTTGAGTCATCATTATGAAATGCCTTCCAGATCCTCAAACTACAGATTTAAAAACAAATAAAACCAGTATGCTAAAAAAGACCGGTAAGCTTCCATGTTCAGCTTCTGCTGCATGTTCCTCAAACCAAAACTGGTCCTAACTCCCTTAAAACTGCTTCACAAGACGGGAGAAAGGGACAGAATAATTTTGAAGGTAGAAATTTTTTGCTCTTTGAGAAGAGCAAAAGCAAACTGTTAAACTCAGTCCCTTTTTGTAGTGAGGTTCCTCAGTACTAGCTGAGTGAGAACACTCATGCCTTGGAAGAAGGCAGTAAAATCCACACCTAAAGCACACGCTGTAACCTTTCTCTTTGCTGAGGATTTGTGCTGTACACACACAGCTGTGTGAAAGTATGAACTGTTGGCCGAGTGTTAAAAAGCACAGCTGATCTGACACATCTTCAAAGAACCTTCTCTGCCCTGGGCAGTGAGGAAGCCTGGGATGCACGGAGCGGTGCCACCACCTGAGGACAGGGTCCCAGTGCTGTCCCCTCTGTAGGAACAGGACTGGACCAACTCACAGCTGCTTCTGATTTGGTCAGGAGAGACCAAAGAGCTGCTCTTCTCTGCCTTGAGTCAGTCACACATCGGTGCCCCATGCTGCAACAAAAGCCACAAATCAAAAAGCCAAAATAAGCTGGGGAAAAAAAAAACCATGGCCATTACTAGAGTTCTGGTCCCCAAGGAAGCTGAGGTTGTTAGGAAAATCTTACACCTGATTCCAGGTATGGGAGTAACACGGGTACAGAGTAACATGGGTATGTCCTAACCAGCCCCATCTCGGTTTTGGAACTCAAAAGCTGTGCTGCGGATCTTACTGCATCCAGCTTCAGCTTCCCCCGAGACTTGGTTTGGTTAAACATAAAAATGTGTTTATGCTGATGTCAGTGTCCCGTGTTTTCCAACCCTGGAAAAAGCCTTAGAAACCAAAGAGGAAAAGCTGTGTTTCCCTCCAGAACAGCCTGTGCGTGTGCCATACGGTGATAAACTGTCCCCAGGGCCACCTCACGTGCATTTCAACGCTATGGGCGGAGACTTCAGGTCGGTCTTATCACCCAGGAAAGGGCTGCAGTTAGAAATGTTTAGACTTTGTCCCTCTCAACCCGCTTAAAAGTTGCGCAGCGATTACTTGGTTTATTGGAAAAGACCGTACGTACCTCCAAACAGCTCCCAGACCTCCTCGGCTGACCGACAGGATTCAGGACGTCATTTCCCTTGTGTTTGAAGCACTGAAGTGCTGCCCTTGGTGCCCGTGTTCCGCTGTCAGTAGGATCCAGATCCTGTCCCCTGGTTGCACCAGCGCTTCAGAAGACTCACACCGACCAAAAACAACAGCCGGCGGCTCCGAAGATTGAATCACTGGCATAAACCAGATCTGTCCTAGGATCGGGGAGGGGGAAGTCCTACTACAAGAACCTATAACTTACCCAGGAATGTATAGAAGATAGGTGAGGCTTGTTTTAAATACCCTCAGAGAGGGCAGGAGTCATGTATTTTCCAATTGCTGTAATTGCAGACACAGAGCAGCGCTTCCTGCTGCGCTTCGGGGAGGGCCCAGTTCCCTGTTGCCAGGCCAACGGAGAGGCTGAGGAAGGACGAGTGGTTGAGGAAGGACGAGTGGTTTATTGCCCTTTATACTGCCCGAACATACAGCTCGGGAAACGGTGTGAGAACTCACAGCAAGAATTCTCAGGATCTCAGGGGAGCAGTCCCGAGTTCCTCTCTCCCACCAGGACATGGGGGTAAACAACCCCAACTGCTCTTCCCTCCAGAGACCAAGCCAGGTCTTTATCCTCATGGTGGTCTTTACAGGTACAGATTTCCAGCAGCAGAGAGGAAAACGTGACATTTCAGTGGGAGGGGAACACCAAATAGCCCTCCTCTGTCCCAAACCTCACTTAGTTATCTTCCCACTACACCTGAGCAGGGGAAGGGAGTAGAACAGCTCCATGTCCCACTGCTCAACGTGGAGCCAAGCTGTCCTCTGCCACCAGCCTTCTCCTCCCCTCACCCACGCCATCCGACTTTCGCACCTCCGCAGGGTAAAATATTTGGAAATAGAAGGAAGCCCCAGCAGTGTGTGGCTTTTAATCCCCAAAGGTGCAGGCAACATGACATTAAACCAGCAAAACAAATTTTGAAGCTTCAAGTCACACATTTTCTACGCTATATACAATTTCTCAGGATCAAATCTTTAATTCAGCATTTGGCACTTTCAGATGTGTAAAAGGGACATACTTGACTAAAATTATGTAGAAAGTACTGTGTAATTTAATTTTCTTCAGCAAGGAGGGCAGGAAGATTGGACAGTTAAAAAACACTTAAAAAAAACCCCAACTGGTCATAGATTTCATTCAGTTTGCCTTTTCTTCAGAGGCTGGACTTTGCAGTCAGAGTCCGACCTGCCTAGAAAAAACCATCCCTAAATTCTGAACCAACATCAGTAACAGCAGAGACACTACAGCTCTGAAAAAACCCCTCGTGCTTTTCCTCCTTGAATGGAATCCTGGTGCCAGGGGTCTAGTAACACCAGGCTTTCTGTTTGAAGATAATCTGGCTATATAGTATGAACTGTATTTACATTTGGCTCCTCTCATCATTTATTTGACTACTTTTTGTTGTAAATATTCCAAGTTCACCCTCACATACCTGAGTTGAAATAGACACACAGGAGATTTCAACTGCAAATATGTATGCGATTTTTAAATGTCTGTTTCTACAACTGTCTGCACAGTAATAACGTTGTGCAGATACTCCAGGAAACCACCTCTGTCTGCAATATTCACTGAAAGCAAGACAAAAAGGTCAATTTTTGTACTGTGGTGCTAGCTCTGAAATGGTAACAATGTAAAGCCTCACCTCTGAACTGGTAACTGTTCCATTCTTCAATACCCACACCTTTCAACAAAAACCACTGCCAAAAATCAGACCTGAAAATAAGTTAACTCTTGTTTGGACAGCACCATTTTTCTCTACTGTTACAGCTGCTGTTCTTTGACACCTCTTTACGCTACTGCTTTCAAACACAAACTTGGTCATTTTTATCTTGGAGCCTACAACAGCAGTAAAACGTAGGAATAAGCCACGTGCCTGTGAAAGCCAAACGCTCATCCTCACATTCTTCATCTCAGAGAATGATTTCCAATACAAAATTCACCAGTGCTGGTTCACAAGAACAGAAATTCTCAATACTTTACTCGCCTCGGTTTTTTTCCTCTCTACCATGGAATCACGGAGCTAAATCCTTCCCAATTCCCAACTCGGGAACGAAGAGACCTTTCACAAAATAGTTTCTAACCAGAATCTGCTCATGGCCTTGCTGTTCCAGAGCACACAGGCAGCTCCCAAGCATCGACACACAAGATGGCTTGAATCTCCTTCCTTTTTGACCTTGAAAAATACTGAATAATCTTATGGCTGTATCTTTCACATCTAGATGCAAAAAATCAACAGGCGGTCGGGATGGACACGCTGCCTTCCCTAACAGACCTGCATCGCCGCCTTAAAAACCAGGTTAACCAAGATCTTTGGTTCCATTCTGTTCAGGTGCAATTCACTGTCCTCAGCTTTGCTTTGGGACAGACTGCAGTTACATACAAATCACAAATATATTCTCAATGTGGCCACCACAAAGCGTAGCATCAAGGATTAAGTATGAATTAATTCAATCTTACCCATTTCTACTTGACTCGAAAGCCTTTGAAAAGGCTCTCCAAAGCAGGTTTGGTTTAAGCACCAGCCTGCTCCTCACAGCACTCCAGTTGCCCTCATTTTTTCCAACAGGAATCGAGCAGCCAGCCATTTTCCTGCTCAAAAATAAGGCACCTGTTAGAACAAGCCTTTCATGGGAAATTCATCACCTTAGATACTGGCGCTGAGATGAGGAAAAGGAGCTGGTTTGAAGACCAAGACAGAACAAGCAGCAGGTTAAAAAAATTAAAAATTTCAAAGAATGCAACTTCATTTTCAAAAGGGACATATATTAAGCATCCTGCAGCTGTGATGCGCAAGCATCCATGGTGGCATTATATTCCACCTACTGGAAAACTGCTTATTATGCATTAATTTGGAGCAGCAGAGGAGTTGCTGGGTGCTAACATGACATCACTTCTTATTTATAATAACTCATCCCAAAGGAAAAGATAAGCCAAGACACAAAGATGATCACAATGGCTGGTAACTTAATTCTATTCCTATCTCAAATTATCAGTTAGGCACATACACAGTTCTATCAAGTCAGAACAAGGATCTTCTAGAACACAGGAGATACAGGAAATGTATCAGGACACTGGAATTTGGGTTGTGGTCCACCTAGAAGTGGTTTTCATACCCTGGGCAAATTAACAATAAAAGGAGGTACAAAAATGAAGAGGAAGCAGGAGAGGGACTGAGAACCCTGAGGCAATCAACAGAAATTACAGCCCTTGATAGTTTTATTTTCAGTAACAGAAGACCTGAAAGGGGAGTCTAGAAGGGATTTCCCATTTCCGAGATTCTGAAAATATAGTAAAAAGAATCCAAATATTTGGGTAAGGTAGGTTTCAGGAAAGCGAGCAGAAAATACTCTGCTATTATGGTGATATACCCAATTCTGAACATGTCACCTCACTACTAAGTGAATAAAAGTTCACTAAGAACTAGAGCTCATCACATGGCTTCTCTGGAATCTTAAGCATCAGCACGAGCCAATTAACACAGGTATCTACCAGCTGAAATTTCAATTACCTTTCAACTAAAACTCTTCCAATTAATTTGAAATGGTACAAAGACCTATTACACAACAGACTTCAACTTCACCAGAAGCGGAGAGTAAGTTAGAGAAGACAAGAGTTCATAATCGAAGGATTATTTTGAAACTACTTCAACGACCCCAAAGCAGATAACCCAAGTCACTTGCACTTCTACCCCCAGCAGGCACATACGGACTTGCCAGGTAGAAATCCAGGAATCAGGAATTCACCCCAAGCTTTGGAATTGTGCAGTCGGCAGCAGCCAGCACCGATACCGCACTCTGGAAACAGCTGAACGCGTCCAACGACAAACTCCTCCACTCTCAACACAAAAAAGATGACACACCTTGAGCTCTTCCAATACCTACGTAATTCCAGCTCGTGGGACGAGCACCTGCTCTATCTCATGAACAGATTTCCTGGGATGTGTCATTTAAACCTGAAGGAACACGAGCACAACTGTTTGAGTTAACTCAACAGTTTCTTATCAGTTCTGTAATAAACACACTTCCACGACAGAAAATGATACAGCAAATCTGAGGAGGATTTCTTCACCTCTGAAGAATTACAGGAGATTTTCATCCACCTCCTTCTCCTGATCTAAAATCCTGACCCACCCCACTATTTCTAGTAAATGAAGTTTTCATTTAAACACTCAGATTTAAGTTTATTCATACACAGCAAAAGTTCCACCTGCATATTAAAAACAAACAGATTAGAAGTAAATGTTTTATTCTTCCAACTAAATTCCAGTACTACAAGGGCAGTAAAACAATGATACACTGAAAAATTGCAGCAATAAACATTTGTTAAAGACTGAGAGAATAAATAAAAACTACAAAAATGAGAAATCATATAAACCCATTCTTAACCCCCAAAAAAGTCATGGAATACAGAAATGCCCTCCTTCACTATTTCACAGGCAGTACTGTGGGCTATTTGCTTAAAATTGTCCTGGGATTACATTCTAACTTAACTGTGATTACAGCTTCGTTGTAGTGCACAGTTATGAAAACCACACTAACTTCAGTCAGAAGTGTCATTCTACATTTTTATTTACACAACCAGTGAAGGGCAACTTCTAGAACACCAGCTTTAATCCTTTACTTTTTCAAACTTATTAACATAAGAAGCCAAATTGTAATGATACAGCAAATGAGGCCACTGGTATTATTACAGGTAGCAAAGGTCCACATCCAGGTGGTACTGACATCAGGGAGCACTCCAAAACCAGTTGCTGCATAAGAGTGGTTGCCACTGACAAAAGCTTGAAATAACCTGTGTTCACAGGGGGAAAAAAATATGGCATTGCTGCAAGTCTTTACTGGGACAGCTTGCAACAATAAAACAGGGTGTATAGGGCAGCCCACATATGCAGAAAGTGTGATTCATGAAACGTCTGGAAAAAGAAAAAGAAAAACCAAGAGTTAATAATGGACTTAACAAATTGCAGCTCTATCACAAACCTCTTATGGCAGTATCTAATGCTGCTTCAAAAATAAAACCCCAGCGTGTTATGGGAGACAGTTTTAGGTGTTTTAAACAAAAGCTGCGCTTTATCTCATATCTTCCTTTCAACCTCGGTCTTCCATATTACCCATTTAAAAGTAGTATAAAATTGGGGCCCAGCTGAAGCTTACCAACAAACAATGGCTGCTTAAATTATTGAAGGTTGAGTAATTTAACGCTGCTCTAGGAACCAGCAGAAAGAGATACTCACAACTGGCAGGCTGTTCTCCATATCGTCGCATGATTTGATCATGCGTGAACTTCACAAACGCGTCGTATTGTTCTGCAAGCATGAAGCATCACAAGTGTGAGTATATTAAGCTTAACTCAAGCTCAAAAATCTTCAAGTCTACTTTTTTTTATGCATACAGATCATATCAATTAAAACACGCATCCACTAACAGCAGTTTTAAGTGACTTTACACAGTTCATAGCTGCCATTTCATCCCCAAGAGCAACAGCGCAGCACACGTCCCCTTAATTAAAAGACTTTCCCTTACGAACTTCTGTAATGGGAAAGTCAGAACTGTGCTCAAAGAGAATTATGCTGCACATACATGAAGACCTCAGTACAACTAACGCCTGGCTAAGTGTCAGACACTGTACTTTGAAGTAAGCAAGTGTGCCCATTTCACAGATCCCTAATGGGGGCAGAGTGGTTAAGCAAACGTGGCATTAAGGTGTCAGCGCCTGGGTTGGAAACATAACCCCCCTCCGCTCCTATCACTGCCAGATGGAAGAAAATTAATTTAATGAAATGGAAACACAGAAAAGTAGGACACAAGAAAGGGACTTGCTACGGAGTTAGAAATTCCTTTTGGTGACCACCAGAAAATCAAAAGCAAATGACAAACTGAAAGGATGAAATGCTGACTAACACTTGACTAATTCCAATCACAGAAGTAGCCACAATAGGAGACATAGAGTTGACTGTGGACTTTGTGAAAATGGCTACTTCATAATCTGAAATGAAGTTTATATCTCAAACGTATCAATTTGGCTTTGAACTAAGCATTTTTACTTCCCAGAAAGATTATCCTTTCTATACACACATCCATACAAGTACATTCGCAATATTTTATTCAGCTTCAATATTGCACTCATCAGCAGGATATCACCTTTCAGAATTAGGAAATTGAACAAGGAGAGTAATATCTACCAGATGCCGCTCCTCTCCATTCCCCTTCCTCCCTTGTGGAAAAATACATGTGCAGCAATTGTGGGGTGTTCTGAGAAAAGGGCAAGGTCAAAGAAGGCAATCTTCAACCAAAAATGCAGTTAGATTTGTAGTGGTTCCTAGTCCCACAGGTTTGCCCCATTAAAGTCCCCATCCTCTTGCAGGGATGAGCTTCACCTTTGAAGTAAACAGGGTATCAGTAATCAGCAAGTAGAGCAGCAGCAGCAGCCCCAAGTATGGACCTGACCCAACGACCTAAGGACATCCATCCCTGACTGCAGGGGCCCGGGGTCACAGCAGCCAGTTCCCCTCTGCCCAACAAGCAGGACTTCTGTGGCACTGATGGCTTTTCATCAGCCACGCCAAAAAGCTTGGCCAAACAACAAAATAACACAAAGAGCAGATTGAAGGATCTGTTGCCCAGAAACCATTTCCAAAAATAACAGCAACTAGAACTTTTCCTAAAAGTATGCATAGAAGGCCAGAAATCAACTTTCTTCTTTAAAGGTTTAAGTCAACATGCGGAGCTGCTTCGTACCATCATCTTTGTTAAAATTATGGCTTTGGAAATTTAAAGAATCCATGGTTACTAAAAATCCCCTGTGACATTCAGATTGGGAAAGTTAAGCAATCCAAAGGAAAGGGCAACCTACAGGGAACTGTTTGAAAACTTAAGTGAACTCTTGTAAAGATACTTACACCACTGGTATCCCGTATCACAGGTGTTCTAAGTAGCTATTTTAAGTCAAAAGGTGACTAAATTCCACAAATACAAATATGATTACTATACTCTACAACTTGAGCTTTAATATGAAAAGCTGGTTTTCACAAACAGATTCTAAAAAAGCTTTCAAGCTAGTTTCCCTCAGCCCCCTACACTCCTCCTCTGGTTTTAGAATCTGCAAAGGATCTTGCAAACCGCTCACAAAGAACATGGGAGAGTTGAAAAGAAAGGCAGGATCTGGCTAACTACCTACAAGAAAACTGTGATTCAGAACTGAATGAGGAAAATATCCAAGATCTAACATTCAGTTAAAGTCACCCGAAAGAAGCTATTCAACTGAGATTTATTACAAAATTTCCAGTTACATTTCCATTGACTTCACTCATTTGTAAAAATGAGTATCACCTTACTATATAAAGTTTAGAAAAAGATATAATCATTCCGTCAGTAGAAAAATACAACTGGCCTTCTATGTAAGGAATTTCTAGATTCTTTTCACAGTCTTCTCTTTCTAAATTCCCATATAATGCTGAAAATTTATTATTGGCTTGCTATATGGGATGCAGTAACATGATCTTTCTAACAGCTCTTTTGGTGACCACCACCGTAAGAACAAGTAAACCTAAGACATCTCCCTGTCACTCACAACCCTCAGAACAGAAACTGTCCCCCTCCCTTCCCAAAAACAAACCCAAAGATTTTTCCCTTTGGGACTGACAGATGGAGCACAGGTAAGGAATTTGCCAGAGGGGGTTCTGCTATAAAGAACGACAAGTTTGTACTCAGAAAGTGTCTGGAACAAATGTAAATATATCTGGTCTTCAAATAGTTATTATGATCACTGCTAACTGAAATGCATTCAAGAGGATGCAAGAAATGACCCAATTCCTAACATACATAAATTAGATGGAAAAAAAGTTCTGCGAGTCCTAATTCATCAGTCTGAAGTGGGTTAAAAAGAAAAATGCAGAGATGGAACATTAGGCCCAAAGCAACAGAAGTGCTTAGGGCTCTAGTTAGAGTTGTAAATAGATGTAGACTTAAGAGGGACGTAGAACTACGGTCATTTCTGGCACAGCAGCGGCAGATCAGCAAGCACAGAAGATGAGCAGAGGCTGAGGAGCAGAGACAATTCTGTCACAGGCAGCCCCCAAGCCTGACACCAGTCTGGTGACTCTCAGCACAGATATGCCTGTAGAAGGGTTTATTTCCACACCTGAAGAGATTGGCAAACTTCAATTCTGATGTCTTTTCAGGTGGGACGCAGAACAGCCGTGGGTATTCAAAAGCAGGTTTGCTGCCCAAGAGTGCACTCAGATGTTCATTATCATCACACTAAATTAGACACTGAATCACTGTGAAGGCACCTGCCTCTGAATGCAACAGAATTTAGGTGCTCAAACGCTGGCAAGGCGCTTAGAAGGAGAGAACTCCAACAACTAATGAAAGGTAGTATTTACAATGCTGACATTAAGGTGATCCTCATGAAAAAGGTAAGTTGGCCTCAGGTGCCAAAAGTATGAGCCAAATGATGGGAAATACAACAATTCAAGACAGAGCATCAGAAATGCAGCTAAACTACCGACGCTCGGGCAGATACCAAACACCGCTGGCAGCAGCGTAACGGCAAGTACTGGGAAGAGAAAGGGAAATCTTAGGTACTGTCTTCTTGCCAAATTCCAGAAAAAGGAAGTCAGTTCTCAAGCAGGAAAAAAAAAAAGTCCTTCACAAAGAGCTCTTAAGCCAGTAGAATAGAAAGTCTTTCTGGCAAAAAAACGAGGAGGAAACGATCAATTCAAACATGATAGCAAGAGAAAGTTCTATCTGAAATAAAACCACTGTTTCCATTGATTAGTAATACCCAGGAGTCATAGTTTCTATCCAAGGCAGCACAGAAGAAAAAAAAAAACCTATCAAAGAGACTACACATCATTTTTTCTGTTTTGTATGCAATCTCATTCCTTAATCAGATTAGATCAGAAAAAACAGCGTAACGCAAAAATGAGAAAAAGTTTTAAGCTTTCAAACTCATCCTAACACATTATTTTGAACTATAATATACCTGCAAGTTTTGTGGTCAAAATTTCTTCATACTCTTCACGAATTTTCTCTTCACGTTCTTTCAGCAAACGTTCACAGATCATTCCAACTTGTCTGAGAGTAAACAGCGGCTGTTCTTTTTTCAATGGTGATGATGCTGCAGATGAAGTACCTAAGATTCAATATTTGGGCACACCAATTTAAACAAGTAGTTCGGAACCATTTTTATAATGTTTTCTTCACATCATTTACATTAAAGGAACTTTACAGAACACTTGGAGGTATCTTTCTCTGCCAATTGAACGCTTATAATTACTATTAAAAATTGGACACTCAAAAGGAAGATATCTACAATGGAAATACACATGGAT
The DNA here is from genome assembly GCA_033628505.1 of Tringa tobata. Classification (NCBI taxonomy): domain Eukaryota; kingdom Metazoa; phylum Chordata; class Aves; order Charadriiformes; family Scolopacidae; genus Tringa; species Tringa tobata. The sequence goes on along the minus strand of JAHREE010000077.1, from coordinate 1,041,047 downwards.
ATCAAAACATGAGGAGTGGCACATAAACACTGTGAACACCATATACATGGCAGCTGCTATTTACAAATTTAAGCTTCTATTTCATATAAAAATTCCAGTACAGTATATTTTTGTGAAGACAGCTGCTTTGCAAAAGGCTATGACAATATTGGTGGCAGGGTATGCAGGATGCTCTCTTGAAAACAGTGCAAGCTTTGTATCCTACTGATTCTTAAAATGAGAGGCTACAATCTTCCAGATCAATGCTAGTATTGCCAAAAAATAAGCAACAGTGATTAGTGAAAAGGTGCCATAAGCCACCAGATAACCAGGGAAAATTATTTATGCAAACAGAGTCTAAGAACATAAAGCAGAATTACACAGAATTCTCTGGGTACCTGGCAAAGCTGGTCCAGTAAGAAGAAATGCATGTGGCTGTGCATCAGTAGAACAACAAGGGTCTGTCTGCTGGAAGCTGTTTTCTAAGTGTCTCCTCTTCTGCATGCGTTTATACTCCTGTTTTATGTTGTACAGAATTTGTTCTAGAAGAAAAATAATACGAAAATTTAGCCTAAACTAATTACATTTCAGCATTTCACTTAACCTTATTCCATTCAAACACCAAACACTGCAGATCATTAACAAACGATAAAAGCTAGACTCTTAAAACTGGGCCCTGCAAAACCCACCAGGTTTTACTTAAGACAGATGCAATGAAACTAACGAAAGGTAACTCCATACTGTTTTCACCAGGAGAATACTAGCAAAAATGTTAGTTAAGGTCAGGTATTGGTGCCAGAGTATTGCTAAAAAGAGAAAATAAACAGTGTAAGGTTAAAACTTAGGAACTATGTACCATACAATGTACGTGTATGAAAATCAGGCTACAGAACTTCTACTAGTATTCATAATCTTCCTTTCATACATTTAATTTGCAGTCATCATTGTCCCCCAGACAATGTTTATCTTTCACACAGGTAAGGGTAACAAAAGACTCCAGAATAAAACATATACATGAAATACCATTCCTCTCCGTATAGCTACTGGCACACAGGCAGCAAAGTGAAGAGGAAAACACAATTGAGACAGAATATTCATAAAGCAACTACTGCTTAAAATCTCAAAGAACTGGAAACCAAAAGACACAATACAAAAGCCTTCCACAATATTTTTGTCAGCCTCAGATCTAGCCAAATAAACACAATGAACGGTTCAATAGTCTCTTTTAAAGGAGGATGGCAATATGTAGTTCAGGATTTGATTGCACTGAATAAAATACAGAAAGTGCTTTTAACAATCTCATTGCAATTGTAGAATTACAAGGACAAAAGTAATTCTTGCAAGAAAACTATCGATCCTGCCTTCTCTCTCAAATGCCATGTACCAAAAGGCTCCCAGGTACATCAGTGCCCTAACAGCATATCCTCTGAAAACATAAAATATTAAAAAAAAAAAAAAAAGAAGGCAAACCAGCTAGTTTCTACTTTTTGCAGGAAATTTTCACGGAAAGATACTTCCAAAGACTCCCTCTTTATGAGAATCCTTATTTTCAAATGCATTTAAAAAAATTTCCTTAGAGTATCACCTTCTACTGAGACTCTAGACATTGGGCAAAGACAGTTTTCCAAAACTAGGATACACACAAATCGATGGGATCATGTCACAGTTGCAAAGGACTCCACTCAGAACTCTGCTAATTACACTGGATGTTTTGCTAATACTGTATCATGAAAACTTCTCAGCTAATTTTCAGGTATGTAAACAGCACGCTATTGAGGTTCCTCATTTGGACATGATTTCTACTAAGCAACCGCGTGAAGCAAGTAACTTCAGCCACCAGCTTATTCAGTCCGTGGCTGAAGCCTGTGCTAGACCAAGCAGAAGCAAACATTTGCCAATTCCCACTTCACAGGTTGAACTATTGCAGTGGTTCTTAAATTCCATAAGTCACTCTGGGAGCTTTCAACTCATAAAAAGAGAGGAAAATATTTCCAGTTAACACTAATATCAACTTTTGCAGCAAAGGAGCTCCTTGTTTGGATTTTATCCACTGAAGGAGGCTTTGCAGTTTAAACCTTTTCAATCCCATGCCCAAAGTGCTTGCACAATTTTCAGCTCCCCAAAGGGGGACCAATAATAATAAGCAGAGGCAAATGAAGATGTAATAAAGAAGAGAAGGAAACAATGAGAAAGTGGGGAAAAAAAGTACTCAGGGGTGGCTGGAGGATTCACACTTTTGTAGGACAAAATGCCTACCACACTCCAGGGTGGTACAGAAATACATCAATCAGGTTAAACCAAGGTGCAGTCAGGCTTCCAAAATTCAACAGAATCCCATGTACACACTGCATCAGGCACAGAACGGCCCTGAGACATCTTTACTCATCGGTGTTATGGTGGTAAAACAATACTTTTTCTCAGAATCAAGTGCTGCTCTAGCTGAAGTGATACTGGATAATTTTTGAGTGGGAACTAAATTAGCTCCTAAGATAACATCTGTCCTAAAGCTTGTCTACACTACCAGAAACGTGACTGCAAACATACACACTGTATTTACATTCACTGAAGAATGTAACAGATCACGTACATCCTTCACTGCCACTGCTTCGTCTTGGGCATATTTTCCAATTTCTGCACGAGCTGCAAAAACATCACCCAAATTTCAGGTGTAACAACTTTCTACAACTCTATATTACCTTTTTGCAGGAACATTCTCAAATCACATTAATCACCGAAATCATTAAGGAAAAAAATAAATTAAACAGACTCTTGAAACAATCATCAGCCAGATTTTCTCCAGCTGTAACAACCCCTGAAAATTAAATAGGGAAAAATTCAGAGAAAATGTTACACCACCAGCCAGACTAGAAGGAGCAAATGCAATGGGGTGAGGAGATGGGGGACGGATGGACAGGGAGGGACAGACAACACGGAGGGAAGGTGGAAAAATCAGGTTCTGCCATTGGGAAAACACTAACAACTGGGATAGAAAATTAAGATCTGTGCACCAAGGATACATGATTCTATTCCAAACTATATTGAATTGTGGACACTGAATCTCAATGATATTACAATAACTTCACCTGCTTCTAACTCGACAACACTTTTCAACTTGCAATCTGAAAACCTTGCTCTGAAAATCAAAAATCTCCAGAAATGCTACTGATGGATACATGGGGAGATCCCCCTCCTGACAAAAACAATTTCACAGTTTGAATTACAACAACTTCAGGTAAATGTATAAAACTAAGCGGAATGGGATGGAGGAGGAGACTATTAAAACACGACAACACACTACATTGCAAACAGCTGTCAGGAGAAAAAAGCCTGAAATCTGAAAAAAAAGCCTGACTGAGCACGTGTTGAGCATGTACGTAATCCGATTTCTTAAATGGTATTCCTCTATTTAGTCTAACTTAGGAGATTTAAGGCACTGGACTGCAAGCTCTGCTCAGTACTGTGCCACTAACAGGCAAGATGACTGCGAGAATGACTCATCTCATACTTCCCCATCTCCACCATTTGTAAAAGGGAGATTAATAGTCAAGAAACACAAGTTTAACACAGCATCAAACTGTTCAATGACTCCTCACATCAATGATCGGACTAGTAATGCTTCAAATTAAGCAGGCACATTTTTGCAGCAACAAAGACTAAGTAGACATTTTTATTAACATAGTGACATAAAAATATATGCCTTTAAACAAAACTCCTTCACTGTGAAGTGAAATGTAAGTTTGCAAATATTTGTATCTGATTTTAAATGAAAATCTGAATGCTAAATTGAATTGTCTTGAATTGTCTTTTTTTTAAAAACACAAACAATCGAGTAAGAAAAGTTGTTTAAATGCACCGAGTTACTTCTGGCATTTAGTTTTTCTTAATAAAGCCACAAAAAATACATCTGATAAACAAACATTCTGTTCAAAACAGTTTTTTATCGCATCTCAGCGTTTGAAAGAAGCAATGAAATATTAAGGCTGATCAAATCAGACAACTTTTGAACAACACCTATATTGCTGACATCTAACTTGTAAAGCCCTTGAAAACTCTGGCCCAGTTAAACAAAGCTTGGAGTTAGCAGATCTTGTTCTCCAACCTAATTTTGATTCCAGAAAGCCTTCCTGACTTCTCGAATTCAGTTTCTTAACTTCCTTTACTCCCAATTAGTTCTGATTATTCTCTCTGTAGTTGACAACTGAATTTAAATGTGCATTTAACCCGTGGCAAACACAACAGCTTTTTTTATGTGTTCCTCAATGTAGAGGCCCAAATCGTTGAAAAAGACAATGATATGCATTTTAATTAACAATTTATTTTATATATAAAAATTGAGTATCTGAAAGTGTACTCATTAAAGAAAACCTAAGCTAAGTGAGCTTCTCTAAGACTATAAAACTGAAGTGATAACTTGAATCATTTATGTTAGAACTCATTAGGTATTTTGAATAAAGACTTGCAGCCATCTTATGGGTGGTGAAGTTCAAATCAGACATTGTATGTCAGGCAATAATTTATGAGATGACAAAAGGAATATATTTAATATGATCAAGCATACATCACTGTGGCCTATCTTCAGTTTCTTTTTAATTTCACTTTATCCCCTGTGCTGGGTGTTTCCTACTGGTTAGAGGTACCTCTGAAGGCAAAGAGCTAGCCAACACCAGGCAGAGGTGCTGCAAGGGAAAACTGGGGTTGCTGAATCTAGAGTAGCAGCAACAAAACGCCACACTGCTAACACACTGAAATGAGTTAGTACTTCATAAATGACATTTTCAAATTCAAGATGATACTTTTTTTCTAGAGCACTGTGTACAAAGAGCATAAAGTTGAATACATATGTTCATGAAATACTGCAGTAAGATGAAGGACAGCATTCACGCCAGTCTTCTCTCAGAATTTTTGATATGATTTGAGCAATCAAAATTTCATGTTTCAGCTGCTTTCATCCAATGAAGAGTGGATGAAACATGAAGGAGGCAATTCAGAATTCAGGTTTGACATCTGGAACATGACCTGTCACACTAATGGATTACAAAGCCAAATACTCATTTCCAAGGAGTGATGTCTTCTTACTTCCTTTAATTCATGATAAAAAGGCAAGTTACTCTTTTCAAAGTTCTGTCATCTAATTACTTCATCCTGACCTGTAATTACCTAAAATTATGTACAAGGGAAACAGCAGTTCAACTTGAAAAGGTAACAAGGCAAACAATTATTTTCTCCATTTTAATTACTGCTTATCAACTACGAAGGTGCTTTTGGGGTGTTTCCCCCACAAAAGGATTTTTTTGGCAGGGGAGGCCAGGGGTGGG
>JAHREE010000077.1:950500-1025390 GCA_033628505.1 Tringa tobata | reverse complement strand
TAGGTTGATGGTTGGACTAGATGGTCTTAAAGGTCCCTTCCAACGTAGATAATTCTGTGATTCTGCTCACAAACCTGGTGACTGCCAGTTAGCTGAGCTGTTTTCTAGGGCTTGTTCCATCTCACCCCCAGTGAGCAAAAGTCACTTGAAGCAGTGTCGTTCCACTTGAATTTGGCCACGCATGCTGAAGGCTTCTTACTGATATATCGGGCACACAGTGTAGCTGTAGATTTTGTAGACAAAATGCAGTGGAGGTTATCTGTCAGGACTTCAGTGAAGTGTTTGTGTGGTGCCGAGTGAAAAAGGATTAATTAAGATGAAAAAATGGGGATTAGCCGCAGGAATTGTAAGGCAGGAAAAACAGCCAAAAGAAAGATGGAATAAATTTCTCAGTCTGCTTTGCTGCACAGTCACGCAGCTAGTGCTGGCAAAAAGGAAAGGATACACAGGAATGAAAGCCAGAGGTCAGTGAAGGTCAGCTCTGCTTCTTTAGGTGCTGCCTTAATGCTGGTAAAACTGTACCAAAAATTAGGACCTGAACCTGCAACCATGGAGTGACCTTCAGTAGGACAGACGTGTTTCTTAGGTCTAAGGTACTAAGGAATTTCCAGCAGAAGCACAGAAGTGTATTTCTCAATACAGGAGACGTTGAAAACACCTATTTCATCTGAAATACTGTATATACTCCCACTCATAGATATTCAGGAAAGATTCCTTAAAACCAGAACTTAACCAGAAAAAGGTGACTGGGCTGATTTGGAAAATAGGAAATTGAAAATTTACTCATTGCAAGAAGTTAAAGGATGATTGTTAGTTAAAGGTTATTGGCCCAAACAACCAACCATTGAAGGCCATGTTTTTTCTCTAAAAGCGCAAGAAGGAGGTAAATTCAGGAGATTTTTAAGGTCTATTTTAGTGATGCAGACTGTGTTGATACAGGAGCTGGCAGTTACTTTACCCAAACTGGAAATAAAGGGAAGATTGATAACTGCCAGGGGATTGAGTTCCCAGAGCTCTCTTCCAGTAGCAGTAGTGTAGGTGAAAATAAAATCAACCCCAAATCTTTAGGTAATATTTTAAGGAAAGGGATTGTATGGTATGGTTGCTGTCAGTGGCACAAAACTGTCATGAATGACCCAGGAAGTCTTTGCAGTCATTTTGTAATAAAAGGTGGCAACAACAAAGTCACAGTCGAACTAAACTTTTTACTTGCAAGGAGGTGAAGCGGTAATAACCCATTTGAGTCGGTTCACCTATATCCAGGATAATACATCGGGGCTATAAAAGGAAAATTACTAAACTCACTGGTGTATACGCATGAATTGTGCTAATGGACCTGGATATAGAATAATTAGGAAGGAGTGAGTAAAATTTCGCAGCTCTGACTACTGCAATTACCTTGGCAATTTCAGGAAGGCGCCAACACTAGCAAAGTGTGGATCAGTGCACTTTTCCATCCGTTGTCAATCACAACCTTGAGCAGGTTCTCCAGAAAAAGGGAGATAATGGGGTGTAGGGAGGGCAGTGTCGTGAGGTACTGGATATGTTACTGCAACCTAAAGAAAGAAGATCTTACATCCCCATGTCCTGCACAGCCTTACCCTCCACTGTCAAAATATTTAAATACAAAACCATTTATATTATGCCCATCTGTTACCTCCCTTCCTTTTCTCTTGTAAAGAATTTGAGTTTTTAAAATTCATATATAATATTTCCTGCCTGAATTTATGGAGAAACACCGCACCAAACTAAATTCTTCTTTGCACTTAATCTTAAAAAAACTGCTACAGTGCTTTAGCACAAAGGAAAAACTAAACTTCTTAACAAAGATTTTTTTTTTTTTTTCCAAAGAGTTCTATTACATCTTTGTAGGGCAATTAATTTTTCATAAGTGATCATAAGGGTGAAAGAGCGATATGGTGTTACATACTAACTGGAGAGTAGAATGGAGTCAGCCCAAAATTCATTGAACTGGAATGGTGAAAAAAATTACAGGGTGAATATTAATCATGTGAGTAATAGTGAACATGTGAATTAAGAGCCATTGAAGTCAAACGTGAACGTTTCGGCTGTTGGGCTGGAGCCTGGCTCCTCCATGAGCTTACACAACTGTGTTGGGCTGAGATGTAGTGAAGGTCAAGCTCTTCTTCCATGCTGCTATGGTAGTGAACAAAGCAGCACAGGATACAGTGCCAGTGGAGGCATGTTAACTATTTCCTACTAATTTCCTCAGGTGTAGGAGGAGGTTTGAGACACCTTCCGTCGTGTTCATTCGCAACACGTAGCCCTGTAGTTCGGTGTGCGCATTGAAGAAGTGGGCACCTACTTTTCATTGCTGCTTGGGAAGTTGTGTGTGTAGATACAGTGCAGGCCAGCTGAAAATCTCACTTTTGTCGAAATCACTTTTCTACAAAGGACAACAAAGAACTGAGGACTTGAATGAAAACCTTTTCCCAGATCACTTACTAAGGGTTCAACTTCTCTGCCCCTATCTTACCTGCCTTTTCCATCCTTCTCTTTTTTTCAGATGAGTACCTGGCTACATTTTGTTCTCAGAAGCCTCCTTTCTCCCTCTGGAGCTGACCTCCGGGATGCTCCCTGGTTTCACAGCTGGTACGTATGTGCACTGTACCATCTACACACACCCGCTGCTTAACCTGCTTCTCCATCTCTTATCAGTCCACCCTCCTGCTTCCCCTCTCTGCCAGTCCCATGCAGTACCTCTCACTTTGGGTAATTGTGTTGTCCTCCAAGCTCATTTGCTCCCTTTTCTGCCCCCTGTGAACTCTGGTTTTAGGCTATGCTTGTTCTTCTGTGAAGTATTTCCAACAACCTGTCTCCCCACCCCAGACCTTGTTTCCGAAATTCTTCCCCAGACTTAGGTCACCTTTAGCCTGAGGAAGCTCGTAAATTACCAGAAGTTTCTCCTGGGGAATCTTTAGGTTGTCCTTTCCACTCAGTTCAGGGTCTCTCTGTTCCCCATTCCAGCAGATAAAGTTTTTGCTACCTTCCTCCTTCCTTTTCCTCACCGACTGGTAGCATCTCTCCACCATTGCACCCCATCTTTAGCCTTCTTGGGTTGTTCATCCCTTTGGTTTCAGGCCTCACCTTCCGGGCCCAGCATTGTTCTGCTGTTGCTTTAATTTGGGATTTGTGTCTTTGCTCCCACATGTTCTGGTCCAGCCCAGCTTTCCTCTAATCGCATCCTTCCTTCCCTTCTCCTGCTTCCCTCTGAGGGATTTAATTCATGCTGCCCTTTTTGTTTAAGCCTGGAGCAACTGGGCCCATCTCGGGAACAAAATCCACTCTGTCTTCATTCAGATCTCCCCTTAAAACATACTTCTGCCATAAAACCTATCCAGCTTGGATTCCTCTGCTGAAATATATCCCATTCCTCTATAATAAAAACAAATCCTGTTTCATAACAAAACAAAAAGAACGGAGCGAGAGACTGACTGTGCAATTAATTTTTGCCAGTTGCTTTCTGCCAAGAGCAACATGCTTGTTCTTATCCCGCTCCTTAGGATTGTCCTCCCCATGTGCCTCCTGTTTGTCCTTTTGTTTTATTATCGGCTTTCGAGTCCTTCCTGAGGGCTCCTGGCCTGATCCTGTGCTCGCGTTGGAACGAAGCGAGCGGTAACTCCGCTGCAGCGAACAGAGCTTTGCCAAGGTGAAAATTCTGTGGAAGGCGAATCAGCCCTTTGTTTTTTATTAGCTAATAAAGCCTGTGCACAGCTCCAGCACAGCACTCTGGTTTTAATTAATAAGAATTAGCATATACATCTACATACGCTCTTTTTTTTTTTCTTTTTTTTTCCCCCTTGGCGGGCTCAGCTGCTTTGAAGAAAACCTCTTTGTATGTCTTCCTGGTTATTCTATATCTTGACATTAAAAAACCCCAAACGAATAAAAACCGAAAACCCAAGTAACATCAAACTCCCAGGCGAACAAAAGGCTTAGCTGCTGCCGGTGGCGGGGAGCTCTGGGAGCAGCCCTTCCCGCCTGCCGAGAGGAGCCGGGCTCCCAGCCCCGAGCTCCCTGCTGCTGGGGAGCCCTCCAATTCCCAGCCCGCCGTCCCTTCCTCCGCCTTTGCACAATCCCACTGCAGCGACTTCCCAGTCCTAATTGGAGCCTCTGGGCATTATTGTATTATTATTATTTAATAAACAACCACATAAAACGCTGATTGACATTTAAATACGAGTAAAGAAAGGAAAGCTCTGACTCCGAGCCTGTTTTGTTTTCCTGTTGACTCGGGTGGAAGCAGGAGCAGGTTTTCTATATGATACCCACGCTCGCTTGACACATGCTTACCTTTAATGTTTTAGGGAAGGCGTTGCTAACGTGGGCCCAGGGCAGATGAGAGGGCCAGACCTGCTGCAACAGAAGGTGTAAATACAGAGCCATATCCTGGACATTCCCAAATAAAAATGCACTAAAAGCTTTTCTTGCCCAACCTACACAAGCCAGGGTTCAGCATCATTTTCTGCATTGTTACCTCAAGCATGTCCTTTCGATTGGTTATCTGAAACGCGCGGCCGTCAGGATGCTGTTAAGGAGAGTAAATGGAAGAAAGAGTTGTATTTTTGCATTTGATTATAAGTTTGAAACATTTCAGAGTGAGAGTTATCATAACAAAAGAAAATGTGGTGTCCTTGAAGCGAACGCAGAGGAGCACAACTCGTTCAATAAGGTTTTGAAAGAAAACAAAGAGCTGAAGGCCAGAACCGATTCCTTTAGAAACAAGTATAAAATGAGACAGGATTCAAAATGCTTAAAATACTTTGGTGACAAGCAACAAAGAAGCGTCTGTTACTAGAATTGATTCAATTAAGGAAAGGGAGAGAAAATCTTGAGAACTTTTTAAAAAGTAGAGATTTGGTGTGTGGGGAGTATAAGAACAAATTTTTCCTGGGCCACGATCCGAGCCCTGAATCAGCATAACTCTTTTCCTTGAAGAAAGTGAAAACTAGACAAGGGTGAGTACGTACACCCTTATTATTCTTTTTCATTGTGGATCAAAGAGGAGAAATTCTCGGGGCTGCCAGCTCTGCCCTTTCCCGCAGTGAGTCTGGAGTGCGGGCTGGGTTTGTTTCTCTCGGTTGGGCAATGCCTCTCTAATACTGTAAATGATCAGGTCCTGTAATGGCCTTCTTGTGAGATCTGAATCTTATTTACTGGTTTGCGTGTGGTATAAATGTTTTTAAAGTATTCAGTAGGAGTGAAATATTCTTGCCATTTATAAAAATTATGTACATATATGCTTTAATTCTAGGGAGTTCACCCCTCATTCTTCCCACCATTTCATTACATGTTTGTTCTCCTGTATTATACATTAAAAGCTTCATGCAGTGGCTCACTTGCATTTACATACGTGGACTGTAAAACTTCTGTGATGTTGCTTGGAACTTCTGTATGAACATGTTATATAGAGTCAGTGTGGGCATGACAAACGTATTGCAGATTTTTCAGAGATAAACACAGTCGGTGAATGCAAATATGAATAAATTTGTGTGCAAGTTTTAATATCCAAGCGGAGCTTCTAAATGCGTAACACCTGTAACCACAACTGTCGGTGCAAACAGGGAAACTAGTTTTAAGGCATTTACGCTGATTTAAAAGAGCTGGACTTTGAAATATTTCAGCTGTAATGGTGGAGATGTGTTCATCCTCCGGCAGGTATTTAAGTGCATAAACTCTGTTATTAAAGAATACAAACTTTATTAGCAACTGATACACTTAAGTCCTTGTGAAAACAAGTACCGGAATGGTGAGGACTGCCTTACAAAGCAACCTGTGGCTTTTAAAGACATTATGGAAATCTTACTCTGAAATGGATCAAAAAGTGCTGGTTGATGATCTTAGGGGGATGGATTGTTAAGCATGGCGAAATTTTTTTGGAAAGCAAAATGGGAGCTTACCAGAAGGGTGCTGGATTTGCATGAATGGCCGTGTAGCCTGTAATAGGTTTGGTCCAGGAGCAGGGAGCTTTCTTAGGAAAGGTGCTGCAGGGGCATGTAACACAAGGACAAAATGGAATCTGTTTGCATATGGAGTGTAGTAATCTTCCCCTGATGACACACCGAGTGACTGCTTTTTGTGAGGGTACTGAGACAAGAATATATTAAATTGTTACCGAAGATGTAGAGAAGTATGTTCTGTAAAGTTTTCTGGTGCCTTTTATCAAAACTGTTCATGTTACAAAAAGAAAGAGATACATGCAAGTCCAGGACTTTAATCAACAAAAAGGCAAAATGAACCCCTTTCACCCTTTTCTTTGTTAATGAATGTTTCTGTATTTGATGAAGGTACAGTTCACCTGAATTGGCCTGCAGAATGTTTCCTAGATAGGGAGTTCAGGTTCAATATGTGGAAGAAATTTGTTCTGAATTGACTGCAAGTCCACCTCCTCGTTCTAAAGAACACCATATTAAGTAGCTGTTGAACTGCTATAAGAAAAGTTATGTTTTGCAAAGAGAGGAAATGAAATTGTCTTTGTATTTGCATTTCTTTAGAGCTTGGTCCGAGGGGTTTATTCACGGAGAATCAGGAGACAGTCTTCAAAATGACCAGTAAACTGAAGAAGCTGTGCTGGGAGCATCTGTGTCTTCCCATTTGAACACCTCGCCTGTTGCTTGCTCCTACTGAAACCTGGAAATACCGGTAAAAAAACAAATGACATTATTTCCATTGTATTTTAGAGGCTCTTTTGTCTGTATAACATTAGGATGATGTCAGAAGTTGATTATATGTTAGGTCGTTCCAATAAGAACAATTAATTTGGGGGCAAAAGGCAGTGAGGACCCTGTCAGATGCTGAACAATGTTTTTGGTTTTCATGCACTGAATCATCAGTGTTTATAGGCCTCCAACATGTAAATCACCCTGAGGTAATCTGGAAGGGAAGGATATGAATAAGCCAATTAAATTGGCAAAGAGCCTAAGGAACACCCTGTTTAGGGATAAAATCACATGCCTGTCCTAGTGCCAGTAGTTTTGGAGAAGGAAGTAGAGTTAAAATCTTTGTAGTTCACTTCTTTGCAGAGAGAGATGATTTGGAAGACTTTGGTCTTCTCCTTTGTATGCATGAGCTCAGGTGACTGCGATAAGGTAGTAAGTGGTGTGTTTTCTGCAAGTAACTTTTATTTTGATGACACAGAAGGATGTCATCCAGGTTGCAGAGGGTGTAGGAACTAGTTGCCTCACTCACGGTAATTATTTCGTATGCAGTCTTATGATATGCATTCAGAGGAAGGACTGAATTGCCCTTTATCTTTCCAAGTACCTCTTTTTTTTTTTTTTTTTTTTTTTTTTTTGGAAAGGGAGACAAAATTTTCCATGAGGAAGCCTTCTCCACCCAACTCAGCAGTTACAAGCATACTTTAAGGTGCTCTATATCTAAATAATAAAAGCAACTGCTCTCTTCTTACCATCTGCCAGGCCTCTGCCTTCAAAGGTGTGATGTAACGGGGGAAAAAAGGCAGAGGTGAAGAAAACTTTTCATTGAAAGAAAAAGTATTTCCATTCTTAGTTTATTTCTTTACAGTATAAATGGATTCTTTTTGTGTTTTTAAGAGGCTTGCTCTTTTTGCTATGTATTTCTGCCATCCCACCCATGTCTTTGAACGCGTAGGCCAATTCCAATCAGGAAAATAGCTGGCTCTCTGGAAGAGACATATCCTGTATGTGCCTTCACCGGCGGAAAGGCCCAGACAGAACTCATGGCTGACACCAGACACTATATGTGGGAGTGGATCATTATGACCTCTCTAAGTGCAGGAGAAGCTGTAATTGGCATTTTTATGTTATTAAGCATCAGAGAATTTAACCGTAAACAGAAAGCCATAGGAAATCAGGAGTCACCAGTTACACTGCTCACAGAGCTACTCATTTAAGGGCAGCTTTTGGGCATTTTTCAGACGCTATTAAGATTGGGGGAGATGTAACCTCCCCTTTTTTTCCTCCATATAGCCCATCAGCTTGGGACTTCTAAGGTCGTGTTCCTACTTGAAGGGAAGTAACTTCCTGAGAACAAAACCAGCCAGAAAGCAACAGGGTTGTGGGGTCACTGGAGGCACCTAACAGGCCTCTGGAGATGCCTTGGAAGTAACAGCTTTGGGAGAGCCTAGATACAAAGGCACATACGGGCAAAAGACCCAGATAAACATAGTTATTCAAGGTGGTTTCGATGCCTCTCAACTAACTCCAGCTATCTGATAGCTCAGCATCTAGCCCACACCAGTCTTTTCTCCATCTGGAGACAAGGAAGTACCTTCCAGGAACTATTTGTTCCAGCCCAAAATAGGTATGAAATGGATGTGATGAACCCTTCTTTTTCTGTCTGGCTGTGTTGTGTGCTGAGGAGGCCTAGATGACCATCTGATTTTTTTAGGCAGCTGATGTTCAGTGAAATTAATCTCAACCTTAGTGTTTGGCACCTGTGCAGCCTGACCATGCGTTGCTGGCTGCTGAGCAAACTCTCATTTCTACAGGAGGGCTAGAAATTTTCCACCAGAGGTTACTTCAAGGCCGCCTTTTGTTTTGAATTGCAACTGGAAGTTCACTCAGCCTCTTGGACCTGTCTCTGGCCCTTACTCACTTTCGGGTGCTGCTCAGAGCAGTGGAAAGAAACAGACATAGCTGCTTTCACTTCTCTTGTTGGTGTTTGGGCCCTGCAGAGAAACAGGAACCAAAGTAAGGTTAGGCAGGGTTTAAAGGAACGAGATAATGTTTGGTAGAGGAAGGGAAATACACATAAGCTGGCCAGGCCTTTAACTTCAGAGCAGTGTACATAAACTGTTGCCATGTCCCCAGGAAAACAAGGGATTCGGGAAGCAGTCTAAGGCCAGGCTGCATGAAATACGGAGCACATGACACAGTGTGAGTGCCTTTGTCTCGATAGACAGCGCTCTAGAATCAGTGTGACCTTACTCCTGCCCTTGTTAGTCTGAAATATGTAGCACAGCTGTAGGACATAGTTCATCATTTATCAAGGGTAAATACAGTTCTGGATGGGAACATGGAGTTGAAAAGCGTTCTGCACACAGCGTTCGCTTGCATGTTGTAACTTGCTGCTCGGAAAAAACCAGAATGCTTTGTCTTCTTGTAACACTGGTGAGCGACTCCTTATCATAGCCTTGTAAGAGGTCTCAAGTGCATTCATGAATAGGAAGATGATTAAGATGACACATCAAGGTTTTCTGAATACTTATTCCTATTCAGCCTCAGCCTCATATTTTTCTTAAGTTTTCGTTGCAAAACAAGGTGTTTCTGATCTCCAGTGTGATTGGTAGGCTGCAGCCTTTCACTCTTGGTGGCCCAGCTTGCTGTGGAACTCAAGCAGAGCAGTAAGAAAGTGAGTTTAAATGTGGGGCTGTCAGAGCTAAAGCAGCTAATCGAGCTGAAAGCCCCTGCAATGACCTCTGCCAAGGAAGCCTTTGTGGCTCTGAGCAGTTACTGTAACAAAACCTGAGGTTAAAAATGAAGCAACCTGACTAAAAAGTTTAGTGGGAAAGAAGCTCAATAGGGGATTATGAGGATCTAGTTTGTAGGGGAGAAAGAGGAAGATGGCTGTGTAACTGGGGAATGGTTGAGAGTCTTGCTCTGAACGCATCCATAAATCATCATGCCAGGTAGGGTGTTTTCTCTTCCCCCAAGTATTTCCCAGGCTGGGAGTCTGTTTTGGCCACAGCTGCTTCTCTTCAACAGTCCATTAGAGCCCTGAGACTGGGTTTTGAGCAGGCTGTGTAGGAAGGATGTAATACTTCTCTCTGTTCTGCAGCTGAAGAGTTAGGTCTGGAGCCTGACTGATGTGCCTTTTTTTGAGGAGAGGACTCATATTAATTACCCTACATCTAAGGAAATCTAATTTCAGAGCACAAGGACACAGAGGGAAAAAGGAAGCCTGATTTTTCCAGTGTTCAAGTGATCATATCAGAGAGGAGATTCGTGTCACGGGGAGTGCCTCTGGGCTGTCTTGCCACCGGGATTGTTAGCAGAGGGCAGGAGTACAACCGAGACCAGCGGCTTCAGTGACAGACACCGGGGGGGTACAGATGATATCTTTGGCATTAGGCTGAGGGGCCTGCAAGAGACAGCAGGAGGGCTGAAAGGTTTACTCGCTGTCTCATGGCTTCTAGGGCTGTAAATGAGCGCTGACCATACAGACCAACAGCAGGGGTTTCACCACACTTGCGAAGTGAAGTAGTTCTGGTGGTTCCCTTTTCTTCAAAGTGTTTTGCGCTTTCTGCAAAGTCACGCTTGGGGTACGCGTGGTATGGGCAAGCCCAGTTCAGAGGAGGTAGAAGCAGTAGAGAAGGTAGGTTAAATTTAAATTGTAGCCTCATTTTCTTCATTTGACAGGGCAAAGAGAGGAATCCCAGAAGGCGTGTATCTTGAGATTTCACTTGCAAAGAGCAAGTGAAAAAAATAGATATGTTTCTTGACATAACCATCCTGACCCTCATGACGTACAGCCCTTCCTGTCTACTTTTCCAGCTCAGCCCCCTGTTCCTACCCCCTTAGCTCTGTAGCCCCAAGCACTCAGTTAACACCTGCTCCTTGCTGTCTGGTGCCCTCTGGTGCTGCAAATACCTGTCCAGGCTACATCCTATCACACCCTTACGCAGCTGTGGGAACCAGCCTGGACCCCATCAGGGGACTCGGGAACTGGTATCTGTTTTTTCCCCGTTGCAACCTGGCTGTGGCAAGGGCCCTCTGATATGCCATGACACGGGTGGGACTGGCCTGGGAGGTAAGGAAGAGCTAGACCTAGTTTCTCTAGTCCTGTTTTAGTTCTTAAAGGGGGAAAGCGGAAAGTGGACAAGCTGTCACTGGTCCCTCCACTTAACGTTCAAGTTCCCCGCTTCCAAGTGTCTCTCCCTTGCTTTACTCCCTCCCCGTTTCCAGCTTTAGGCCTCTAACTTCTTTCATCTCTTCTATCATCCATACTCTTGTATTACTGTTATCCTCACATAGTTTCCTGCTCTCACTGCAGAAAGTCTTTCTTCCTCCTCCAAGATACAGCTCCTCTTACCCTAGAATGCTGTTCCCACCAGACGTAGTCTCTGACCCCGCTCCAGACGCCTCATATTGCAGGGCCCGTGGCTCAGGAACGCTTGAAGCTTACACACGCTCAGATTCATTGTTCAGAAAACAGGATTACAGTGTCTTTACTGTCCTTCATCTCTCCTCTAAATAATCAATGCTAATCGATTGATTGATGGTGGCTTTCTGGCTTAACAGTCTCCCAAGTCAGAGAAGCAGGCACATGCCAATCATTCTTGTGTATCTACCTGAAGCATATGGAATGTATTAAGCTCCAAAAATTTAGTTAGAGCCTATTCTAAAGTATTTTGTCCAAATTGTCAGGAGTCATTTCTCTGGACTAAGAGAAAACTGATGACAGGGGTGGATAAGCAAAAACAGGCTCAGAGGTCGTTCTCTTGGTTTTGCTCCAGGTGGATTTCACCCTCACAGGGAATGAGTAGATCACTCGGTGACCACAAACTGCACCTTGATGGTAGGTTCTTGGCCTGGAAGTTTGATTCTCCGCACCTGACACCTGCATCCTGTTCAGTTTAGTGCTCCCTTCCTGAGATGGTCAAACCCTGTTCATGATGATGTTGTCATAGCGCTGCACAGATAGACAGTAGGTGCCATTGTGGCAACAGGGATCAATTTAGAGGGAGTGAGACTGACCGGTCCCTGTTGATCCCCAGCCTGCTCTGTCTCTGCATGAAACCCGGAGTGATTGAGCCCTTCTCTTCTGCTCCAGAGCTCAGCTCAGATTCCTCAGCCTTCTCTCATCAGACTCTTTTTAGCCAGCCTATTTCCTGAGTTGTAGGCAGGTGACGGTGCTTCCACGCTGTCAATGCGTCTGGGAGCTGTAAGGAAGGAGCAGCTTCACCTACTGTGTGGGCTGAAACATGACAAGTTGCTTGTTTGCAATCTGATTACCCGCAGGAGTCCATTTGGCGTGGACTTTCATGGCAGATTCATGACCTGAGGACCATCAGCCTGACAAATTTCAGTTCTCTGCCAAGGGAACCATTTTAGGATGAAAGCTACCTCTTTTCTTTCCTTTCCTTTCCTTTCTTTTTCTTTTTTTTTTTTTTTTATTCCTGTTTTCTTTTGTGACAAATCTCTAATGGAAACACCTGAACTGGCTAAACAGAAAGTAAGATATCTGCCCTAAACTTCACCAAACCAAACCCCCAAACCCAACAAACAGGCAGTGAGCTGTAGGCAGGCACTAAGCTTGAAACATGTGAACTGGAACTGATAAAGGGTTGGCAGAGCTATAAGCAAACTGAAAATGGGACATTATAAAGAGAAGTTGGGCAATCTTCAAAAAAGTGGTGCTACCAGTCCTGTCAATGAATACTTAGATATGGCCCTTGCAGATTGCAGGTCCCTTGATGAAATGCTCACCGGTGAGTCATTTGGAAGATCACTAATTGAAGGATAGAAAATGGCCTGCTGTGGCCTGCAGCCATTATGAGCTGCACGTTTTTTTTAAGAGATGTTTGTTGCAATCTCCTCTATTTTCCACAGATGAGGTGTGGCTCTCCCATCCCTGGCAAAGTAGCTGATGCAGCCTTCGGCCTTCGGTTGGGAAAATATGGGTGCTGTTGCATGACAAATGAGGCTTGCCCTGGGAGGGAAGTCACCTTCTTCCTCTCCAGCACAGCATCAGGGGTGTGACAATTCCCTAAAGCACAACGGAACCACACAGAAATCTGGCAGCTTTATCCAGTTTGTAGTTATAAGGATCTGGCTCATAAAAACATCTGAATCACGTTTCACACTACTTAGAGAGCTACATAAACACAACCTGATCCTCTTCCTAGGATCTCAGCCTTAAATTTGGAGACTACGCCTCCTTTTCCTTTTTTTCTTTTTTTTTTTATTATCAGAGGTCTTTTGACCCTTACTCCTTGCATAATTATTTGGGCTTGCATGAATGCTGCTGTGTTCAAATTCCTCAGCCTGCTCTCAGAAGTGGCACTGTTGCTCTTTGTTCGCTTTTAAACGCAGGCACCCAAAGTTTCTTTGGCCGTGATGCATTAGGCAACTCGTTCTTCATGCAGGATGGGAGGGACACCGCACAAAAATCCTGCAGCCGTGCCTGTGGTGAGTGAGACAGCCCCTATGCCTCCTTGTCCTCTTTTTGCCTTTCCACCACTCTGCCTTCTGGATCCACTCACTTTTGCCAGCAGAAGACTGCCCGGTGTGCCCTGCAGGAAGCCTGGGGTGAGGGGAGCAGGAGACAGACTGTGGCACCGTACTGCAAGCATGGGAAGCATGGACTTGCTTTTTATGGAGGCTGCAAGGAGGGAGCAGTCTGGTGAGTATTCACACAGACACCGTATCCAGTCTGACAGGGAGAAGAAGAAGAAATGCACCCTTCTTCTTTGTAGGAAACCAGAGGTTGCTGTTCTAGGCCAAACTGATTAAGTTTAGTATCCTGCTTCAGACAATAATGAACACCAGAGAGGAGATGCAAGAAATGCTGTAGTAAAACAAAGATAAAATCACTCATCATGGACATTTCTCACCATCCTGTTGATATCTAGGTCACCAATTAACAACATCAACAACTAGTGACCAGCATAAGATGGGAGGGATGAAGTCTTTACGCTGAACTGTTCCAGTTAACGTCTTACATGATTCGTCTCACTTAGCTGAAACAAAAATGAGGAAAGAATGATACATCCCCCATCCTGCTTCTCCTGAAATATATGACAAACCCTGTACTGTTCTCAAAGGTGCAGGATCAAACCTGTCATTATCTCACACAGAATGCAATAAATATCGTGACTAAGAGTTAACAGTGCATCAGAAATTATCATCTGGAAGTCTTGTTGGCAGGCTTTACATCAACTGAACCAGGTTGTCAGCTGCCTCCTTCAGTGCCAATGCAACAACTACTCTGTATAATAATTTTTTGTATAGTACAGGTGAAAAACGCAGGTGAACAATATTTTCCGTGCGCAGATACATAACTGATTACATTACAAAGAACTGGAAGAACAAGGCACTTATTTTTCATTTTTAGGAATTTGAATGAGGAGGTCTCATTACCCAGCATCAGGATGCATCTTGCTCGGTGAATGCCATAACAAATGGCTTCTTTACTTCCCTAACTCACAAGCATTTCAGAGAGAGACAATTCAGCAGCGCAAGAAAGATGTACTATTCCTTGAAATCTCCCGACTCAACTCCTGTCCTGTATCTGTGAGTGACTGAGTAGCATGGCAGTTATAATTGAGCCCAAACACAGTCAACAGGAAGAAGCTGGGCAGAAGCACCAAGGTGGAAATGGGCTGGGTGGGTGTCAAGGTGGATGATCACACCTGGTCAGGGCTGTGAGATCAGTGATATGGGCAAGGTGATCAGGCTTCCGGAGGGAAAATCTGAGTTGCCTGTCACCCTGTGCTGATAACAGAGGAGGATGCACAAGGAGGATGATAAGCTTGATGGTACTTAACAAGGCAAAGCTGATAAGCTTGATGGGCACTTAAGGCAAAAATGAGAGATAACAGTGCTTCATTTCAATTTCTTTAGTAATTCACTTACCTTTTCCTTTGGATTGAATACTTTGTATAAGAAAGCAGTGACTGCAGCACTTAGACGTGATGTGTAGATTTCTGTAGATTTACAGACATTGTGTGACGTGGTTGGAGAGAGGATGGATTATCAGCAGGTAGCCTGGGGAGAGGTTCTTGAGATTTGTGTGCTTCCATGTACATCTCCTCAACTCCATCCGGTCTGCTGGAGATTTGGAAAAAACCCACAGGACTGTGCTCTATTTATGAAAGCGATAGTGACATCAGGATGAAAATACATGATCTGTGTAGTTCCTGAAGCTAGGGATTACTCACGGGATATTGCTAGGGCATCAGATAAAGATTTTAACATGTGGGTGTAAAAATTTCATCACAAGTCCATCGTTAGGAACCCAAGGAACTGCTCCTATTTTCAAAACTGTGGAGTCTCTGACAACTTCAGCTGCTTTCTTCTTCCTGCTCTGATTTTGTGAATGGAGTAGGGCTCAGTTGTTCAGGCTTTGTGGGAGTCGTTATGTATAACAAACCAGTAGGATGGGTCAGGTACTTCTCCTGTCTTTTATTTGAAGGTTTTTTTAAATGATCAAATCTCTGCAGATGCATAAGCCATCAAAATATAAATAAATGGAAATGAATTCCTGTTAAATCCCTCCTTCTTCCCCACTCCGACCTCTTGGTTGGAGTTTTCTTCCTATCAGTCAGCTCCCTGCACCCACCGGTGTGTGGACACATCCCTCCTGCCTCCTAATGGCTCCTTGGGGAGAGAAGAATCTGCCCAAATTATCCTGAAGAGAGATTATGGTTTCACTGGTTAGACTCATTGGGATAGTGATGTGTCCAGCAAAGCTGATGACTGCAAGTGATGCTTCATTTCAAGCGTATTTTCAAGGGCACAAAAGGCTCCTCCTGCCAAATTTGGTTAGTTTTCCTAGTTGAAATGTTTGTTGATGACTTGCATGTGTGAATAAATCTTGTCAGTAACCAATCTTCGTCAGACAATCTCAGTTACATTGATCTTATTGCCCACTTCTCTTAACAGCCTTTTGGAGGGAGGAGAGAATGTCATGAATGCAGAAGTGCATTTTCATTAGTTAGTTCTTTTTCCCAGCACATGAACCTAAAATGGCCCTGCTGCCTTCTTACTGTAACTTAATTGCATGGATCACAATTTAATTCACATTAACTTTCTGGCCCTAAATATTTTCAGTCCGGAGCTAATCCAAAAGAACAATTTTATTTCCCAACAGCCTTATTTTCCCCATTGTTTTTTTCTCTCTGTGCCATGAGCATTTCTTGATCATCTCATTTCAGCCATGTAGAGGCACATACCCGAGCTATTCTTTGGGTGGTAAAATGGTTTCTGGCAATCAGTGCTTGAAGACTTGGAATAAGATAATTTGTAGCACAGAAAAATGAGGAAGCTTGGGAGCCCATCAGGGACCTGATTGCAAGAGAGTGTTGTCCTGATTCTTCCATTTTGTAATGTGGGGAGATCCAGCTGTGTGACAAGCACAAATCACACCGAAGCCTTGGGCAATATAGCTAATTTCCTGGTGTGCTCAGGGCGATCAATGGCCTGCACCAGACTCTTCTCCCCGCTTGTGCTTTATAGGGGTGTGGGCTTCAGGGAGCTTTTTCTCTCCCACTGGAAGTATCGACTGTATGTTCAACAAGTTCAGAAGAGGACATCAGCTTTCAGCCAGCTGTGCAGATCTGTGGGGCACGTCTGGGTGTGTGTGGCATGGGCACTGAGCAGAGGCTGTTATCTATGGGTCTGTGCTTAGAAAAGAGCTGTAGGAGTGCTACCAACAAGCTGTTGGGGACAGCCAGGTCTGTGCATTGCTCTTGGGCATGCGTCCACTCTCTCTTAAGCAACTGAGCGAGTGCCTGAAAAGACAGATGGATATCACTTCCTAAACATCGTCCTGTCTCTCATCCACAGCTGCTGTGGACTTTCCTTGCAGCATAAAGTCACTTTGTCTGAATAAGCAACAACAGCATCTAAAGAAGCAATGGATTTTGAGACAACTGGAGCAATCATACTTTGATCTCTGGCAAAGCCCAGGGGTTTGATTATTATCCAGTGGAAGGAGCTGAGATAAATGAGTTTTCAGGAGTAGAGACTCAAAGAGTTCAGGCTGGAGGTGGATTAGAGTGAAGGGCGAGGGGGTGCACCCTCATCCCAGGATAATGATGTCAGTCATCAGCGACCCACAGGGTCCTCTCGGAGCCTGACATTTTACAGGACTCACATGCATTTTCTAGGAGCAGGCAGGAATGTTTCTCTCCATAGACCTCTGCCACTTCTTTGGAAGCTGATCAAACCCGTTTTATTAAAAACCGCTATTTGACTTCTAATGTTTTTATACTGATTAAGAACATTGACTTGGCTGACTGAACAAGGGAACTGATTGTAGCTCAGCTGCTTCATGCTGGAAAAGCTTTGATCGGACTGAGTGGGAGTTTGTGTTTAAGGTACTCTATAAAATGAATTTTGGTGATAAGCTTATAAACTGAATTTGAACCTTTCACAGGCTCCAGAGAGAAGGAATAAACAGCTCGATTTATATTCTCTACAGATACACACCAAGATGTCCCTTTAACCTTTGGTTATTTTACCTAGGGGGTCAAACTGTTTGTTAAACTGTTTGAAATTATTTGTCCAGATTAGCTGTCCATGCTGAAGATTGAGAGCTTTCAGGGTGGCTCCCAAGAGCCCTGAAGCCAACTGTAATGAATGAGTTTGGTGTTTTACTCCAGGATAAAAAGCTGAATGAGTTACAGAACTGCCAAATAGCCCCAGCTCATTCACACAAACTTGAAGATAATGTGATCCTCCTGATCCCAACATGATATCGTTAGAATAGCTTATTTCAAGGGCATTCCTGTCTGACATCTTCCCTCATTACTTATCAGCCTCTACAGCTATACACAGTAGTGAATTGCAATTAGAAGACACCAGGACCTGACAGGAATCCCTGGGGAGCTTGTAGGGTTCATCTCCCCTTTCTGCTGCAGCAGGTGACCCATCTTGCAGGGGATCAAGTGGAAGCAAGGTCGGATGGTCATCCTGTGAAATCCTCCGCTCCAATATATCTGGGGAGGGTGTACAAGCAATAGGAGTCAGCCTGAAGGATTTGGTAACTGGTCAAGTAATTCTGCATCACCAGTGGTGCGTGCGGCGTGGATCCCAGCACAGCCATCACGGAGAGCCTGAGGTCACCACAGACCCCAGGCACGAGGGAATCGCTCATCGCAGCAGCAATGGGGTCTTTGCCCGGGAGAGATTTTCGTTAGACAGTGAGGTTGTGATCTGTCTGAGCAGATGTCTAAATATTTTATCAGAAGAGTCATCCAGCTGATGCGTGAGTCTCACAGCCATAGGAAAAGAGAGGCTTTTGTTTGTGTTTTCTGAAGGTGGAGGGCTGGAAGTGAGAAACACAAGGTCTGGCTCTGTGACGGCCTTCTGCATACCTGCGGGCAAATCATTCCAGTTGTCTTGCTGCTCCTGCAGTCTCCCCACGTCTGGTCCAAAAGGTAATTGCCAAGACTCAACAGCACCATGAGCCCCCATAGACATTCTCCCTGCCCTGCTTCAAAACAAGTCCACTTCATTTTTTTTTAACCTAGCTTACAGTTTGTGCCCTGTGTATGTGCGTGAACCTCTTCATCCCTCCCAGTGGCTTCTAGCCTGATGCCCAACTCCAGCTGAGTGTGGAAGCCTCAGCGATATCAAAGTTACATTACATTTCCAGAAAATTGGGAGTGTGAATAATTCTAATATCATCTCTGCTGAGAGAGAAGTCTTACCAGATATCAGAGGATCCCAGTGGGAAGGGGAAAGAGGGACAGAGGGAAAGGGAAAGACATAAGAAACTAGGTTTTGTTGGCTCATTCTCTTGCATACACTCATTTTATTTCGGAGTTTCTGTTCATTTTCTCATAACTCCTAATTATCTAAACCTTACTAGGGAGTTGAAGTATATGTTAGAATACTTACAACCAATACTTACCAACTTACAATACAATACAGCCAAGAATTCCTCCCGTTAGACCCCGGTTGCTCTCAGCAGGGTATCCAGAAAGGACTAGAGCTCACTCAAGGTTGACTCTCCACCACTGACAGGAGTAAAATATAAGCAGCAAGGACACTGAACATGCCCAGGAAACAGGTCTGCTGGGAGCTGGAGCAGGCCCATTCATCAACCAGTTTCACCATATGCTAAGGGAATGCAATAATATACAGCTAAATTGAAGACAAATTGCAAAGACTAGCTTGTGAACTGGAGACCCATTCCTTGGAGTAAAGGTCTTTTGCTTTGAAACTATCCCCACTGGCTTTGCCTGTAAAGAAATAACTATGGGAAAAGACATCACAAACAATCAGGTTCTGCAAGCCTTCTGAGGGCAATATTGGCTTCTTCACATGCTCCCCTTCCAGAATCATAGAATCCCCGAACGCTCAGTTTCCACCTGAATAGCTTTACTCTCAGCCTGCTCTCTTCATCCCACATTATTTTATTCATCTGCCCTGAAATAACAAGGTTTAATTGGCAATCTGGCTCTGATTTACTAATATCTCCTTGTGCGTAGAAGGAGACCTCAAATTCTATGCACTCATTCTCAATCAACGTCAGCATCGTATTAACTCAATGTTATTACATTATTGATTTTATTCATCCCAGGAGCTACATCAATTTATCATGGAATTTACACTTCTTTAACAACCAACACAAATCAAGAACATTTGTTAGGCTTGTAATGTAGACTTGAAGGTTTTTGGAATCTGATCCTCGTTTTCCTTTACATTTGTTTAGATTTCCAGTTAATCTGAATTCCTATCGTGCCCCTTTGAACTTTCAAACAACTGTAAATACTTTTGATAAATTTCCTTGCTAAAAACTATATTGCAACATAGTTCTGAGGAAAAAAAAAAAACAACAATGAAAACCAACTGCAGCAAAATACCCAGTGCCTTCTGATGTGTTGATATAAACTGGTTTAGGGAAATAAATTGTCGGGTGCTTTATGTTACACAGTGGCCACATGTAAACAATAAAATCTGTTTGTAACCTCAGTCATGCATTTGGTTCTGCTGTACAGTACAACCATTTGTAGATTGAACTCATGTCTTGAAGGTGTGTAGCAAATTAAAAACATGGCAAAGAGTTTGTCGTTTTCCGTTGCATTTCACAGGCTGACTTATTTGCAACAGATGAAGAAATTCTGGGAAAGTTCATTGTCTGCTTCTGCATTTGTTCAGTCTTCCTCTCTGGCCGGACTCTGTGATGGCTGCAGAGATGCTGAAAGGATGATGTCAGAAGAGTGGGAAGTGAAAGCTGAAGGGAATTTTAGTCAGATGCTTTGAACTGTTGATTATTTTTTTTTGTTGTTGTTTTAAATTGGTTAATGTCTACGTAGCTGAAATGCTGATTTAGCATTTGGGAAAAAGGATGTGGGACACCAGAGCAGTCAGAGCAGTGGCTGGTGTTAACAGAGGTACTTTTTAGAGGGCTAAAGCAGCTTTGCTATCTTCCTTCACCCCACATAGAATCCCACCGCTGGCTGGGGTGCAAGGTGCAATTGTAAATCATCTATTCTGTGCAGTAATTTTGTCACTGCGTCTGTACGTTGAGCCTGTTGTTTGCGTCTGTTACCTGTGTACAGTAAAAATATAACTTTAAGAATATACTGTTGGTTAGTAGGAAGAGGATAGAGACCAGTCAGAAACACAAAGACGCACTTTACTGAAAATAGAAGGACTAATTCAGCTGCATTTAACTTAAAGTGTGTGAGTAAGCCAGAAAAGGGAGGATTGCAAAATCTGTGTGTCCATGGCAATGCCACCCTTCAGTGTTACCTAACAGGGTTGGGATTACATCATCAGAACAAACTTTCATCAGTTCATCGCAGTCTGGTTACATGACACTATTTTGAGCTCAGCATGGAAGTGATGCTTTTATGCAAATTTGTCCTCTCTGGAGACAAGCACCGTCGGAAACTCCATCCAACCATAGCTTGCCACAAGGTGCCTTGGCAGAGAAGGCCACACCACTCAAAAAAATATCAAACGAAAAATTCAGGAGCTAGAGGGTTAGTGCGGACTTTCTTTTTGAAGTCACCAAAGCAGGACTTTCTTGGCCATGTTGTTCAGAAGAGTTTTGGGAACCAGTACCAGTAGTTCTCATATCAGCGTCCTTCTGTTTTGGTTCTCAGCATTTCACATGGTGATGAAAGATGGATATCTAGGTACGTGAGAGCTTGTGAGGTTTGAAATAGAGTCATGTTAGAGGCAAGGAAGAGAAGACCAAGAACTTTTTTTTTGGTTTTGCCTGGTTAGACAAATGTTTCTGTTGTGTTTTTACCACTCTGATAGCACAGCCAGCTTGCATCTGTGCCAGAAGCCATAGACGTGGGCTGTTTGCCTAGTGGTAGCTGTGCTGGCCAAAGGGTTGTAGCGAGATGCAGCATCTCTTCTCAGGCTGAGGGATGCAGTGGGAACCATCCTCCAGGTCAGACCTCAGATCACTGAAAGGCCAGGGAAGGCACAAAGCAGAACACCATTGTGGCAATGGGGGCAGCTGGAGGAAACAGCAACTGTGAAAGGTGTGATCCTCTCCTGCCATTCCCCTTCTCCCAGCCAAGGGCAGTCTCTGGCCTTTGCCAGCTTCTCACACCAAACTTCAGGAAGCGTTGAGTGCTTTTATGAACCCATGCTGATATTCCGCAGGCGTTGGGTGAGGGCAGGCACACGACCACACTGCTATCAGATTAGCTGCTGGCTTTATTGGAACGGGTCCACCGGAGGGTCACCACAATGCTCAGAGGTGGTGGAGCACTCTGCTATGAGGGCAGGCTGAGAAAGTTGGGGTTGTTCAGCCTGGAGAAGAGAAGGTCTTAGGGGAGACCTTATAGCAGCCCTCCAGTAACTAAAAGGGGCTACAGGAGAGATGGGGAGGGACTCTTTATGAGGGAGTGTAGAGATAGGACAAGGGGTAGCGTTTTTAAACTGAAGGAGGGGAGATTTAGATTAGATATTAGGAAAAAATTCTTTACTCTGAGAGTGGTGAGGCACTGGAACAGGTTGCCCAGAGAAGCTGTGGCTGCCCCATCCCTGGAGGGGTTCAAGGCCAGGCTGGATGGGGCTTTGAGCAACCTGGTCTGGTGGGAGGTGTCCCTGCCCAAGGCAGGGGGTTGGAACTGGATGATCTTTAAGGTCCCTTCCAACCCAAACCATTCTATGATTCTATGATTTATGCTGCCTTTATGCTGCTCATGGGAGGATGTGATGCAGCAGAGAGGCAGAGCAACACAAACGAGTGGTACCTCATCAAGCACCCTGCATGTTTGCACAAGCTTAAGCCACCCACGATTTTAAACAAGCGTGAGTAGCCAGAGGTAATTTATCAAGGCTTTGCACCATGTGGCATTTGGCTTGGCACCAGGCACCCTAACACTGGCTTCAGCGCGTTGCTGGATCACGACTCTGAGCTGTGGCTCGGCCGGGCTGTTTGGATGGGTTGCTTGAGGTGCTTGGCCATGTGGTGGAAGTTTTGGCATGTCCACCTTTGCTGCCAGTGCTCCAGCAGTGTGTGGGCTCCAGCTGCTGGGGCTACAAATCACTGAGCCCCCTGGGCCAAGCCCTTGGGCTCTGCAGGGGTGTCTGACTCGCAGCAGCTGCACTGTGCATCCTTGAACATTAAAATATCTTCGCTTCTTGCTCAGACTCCCCTGTTTTCCTCTCGCGAGCTCTGTGCAGCTTTAGTGCCGTCTCAGGAGTCCCTCTCAGCAAAGGTCGCCCAAGTCAGGTTTCCACACACTGGGAACACTTTTCTCACCCTACACTGTAACCATGGTAATTTGTTTTCTTTTAAATTCCTTTCCCTTAGGTTCAATGCTATCTTTAGATGTCATCCTGTTTTGACAAATGTCGGTGTTGTTCCTGATACTATCGGGGAACTGTGGCATGACAAGGACTGGCTTAAGTAGCAGCTGCATAACTGTGTCAGGAATGAATGATATGGCTGGTGCCCTTTCTGGAAACACTCCTGGTTTTGGTGATTCTTGCTCCGATGCAGCGTCCAGCAGCCAGCCGTGGCCTGGCTTGCCTTGGTTTTCATCTTCCCTGTTCCCTCAACCTTGTGCAGACAGGTCATCGCTGCGGGGTTTTGCTCAAACTTCAGGCTTCACAGCCTGAGAGACTGGAGAGTTGGGATGTATGAGGCTGGTGGGGCAGGTAAATGGGAACAGTAAATGGGAACTGAAGCCTGAACTGGTTAATCCTGCTGAGAGCTGGGCTCTTGACCCAGCAAAATCCCAAGGCTTGTATCTCCCAGGGGATGACCGGGCTGGAGTATGGGCTGCTCTCCCTGCCTTCCAGCGCAGGCCAGTTGTGTTCTGGACACTGGTAAAATGGGCTTCCAAGCAGAGGCTGTAGAGACTGAGGGCACAACCTGGGAAATATGAAATCTGAAGAGTTATGTTGGTTTTTGGTTTTGTTTTGATTTGGGTTTTTTTTATTCAAAGAGAACTTTAGATTTTCTGTGCTGAAGCAATGCGAACATTTTTGTGTTTCTTACAACATTTTGTATTAAACCTCTGATGCTCTGGATGTAGTTGCTTGTCTCTCCGTGGATGTGTGTTTACCAGGGGTAACTCTATGTCCTGATATGAGTGACCAGCCCAACCCAAACCATGACACTTTATCCTACTGCCTTTCCTCATTTCAAAGCCACAGCTTTCCTGATTATTTTCCCTCAGCAGGAGACGCACCTATTCTCAGGCTTCCTGTCATCTATTGCTCAGTTCTTGGCCATGTCCACCCAGCTGTTACCCGGGGAAAGACAGCAAATGCCACTCCAGAGAGTTGTTTTGGCAGCTAGAGGAGGTGCACGGGGCAGTGAGGCTGTGAGCCTCTTCTCTGGCATCTCCAGCTATTTAAGCACCCAATGCTTAAGGGTGCTCAGACTGTTCAAGTTCATACTTCAGAGTCATCAAATCAAAATATTATTGGAAATCTGGCCTAAATTATAGACCATACAGTCTGACATCACCTTCAGCTAAATCATAAGATGACATTTCCTTTCTATAATGGACTGTATAAACCTCAGCTTAAAATGGCGAGCAAAATTATCCCATCATTACCCGGCTGATTTAATGCCAGTGTGCATTCAGAGGCGCAGAGGTGATCTTTAGCATCACACATGAACTTTATGTTTCTTTAATTAACTGCATCATACTGCATGTTGGCAAGAAGCCCTAATGATACTTCATCCTTCCATCGACCGAGCAGCAGAAAGTTGCAGGGATAATACTGCCGAGAGACAGGCTAGGTCTTGATTTAAGAACTATTCTAAATACCACAAAACAAAAGCCTTTTTAATAGTTCAATATTATATACTCAAACCACTTAACGCTGTGTGCATAGGAGTTCCTTAGTGTAAACCATTGGGACCAAAATCAGTGCTATAGCTGGGTCAAGTGTAGCCTTCCAAACAATTTCTTGGATCCAAATAGCTGCGGTTGTGCAGGTTGTTGTAGGTAGGAGGTGCAAAGTATGATAAAGTTAGGTCAGTTGTGTTTACTTACAAGAACATGCTTGGCTTTTCATAAGACACAGTGAGGGTTCAGGATGTGTCAGGTTTCCTCTCCAGGGATTGCCCACATGACAATTCTCAGCTTTTTTTTTTCTGTCTGGTGATGCTCGGTACGTGCCTGGTCCAACTCCTTGCCCTCTCTCCAGCCCTCCTCCTGCCTCCTTTTTGCTTCCCTTTGCTCAACCCCAAGAGCTGTGCCACTCTCTCCTTGCATATGTCCCCACACTGGGGCCAGGACCAGGATCCCACCCTGTCCCTAAGCCCTTGCGCAGGCTCTCCTTTGGGCTCCAGCAAGGCGATGAGCAACATGGTCTAGGTTGGGGAAGGTGTCCCTGCCCATGGCAGGGGGATTGGAACTAGATGATCTTTAAGGTCCCTTCCAACTCTAACCATTCTGTGATTCTATGATGCTGGGGAAGCACTGTGCAAGGGCAGCACAGGTCTGTCTTCATGGGAGAGGTGCTCCAGCCCTCTGAGCATCTTTGTGGCCCTATGGTACCCTTTGTAGCGTCAGCTATGATCTCCTTGAAAATAAACTGACTAAAGGTGATGGGGTAGTTGTACACCCCGGTTTGTCTGGGATGGCTCCGTGGGCTGGGAATCATGATGTTTCTTCTCACCCTTGAGCCAGCACAGCTATAGAGGCAGCTACATTTTCTGACATGAATCCAACAGGTCTGCTTCCATGTGTTGCCCCCTTGCTCCTTCCCCTTACGCACGCCCCGTGCTCAAGGCAATGCGCAGGGTGCAGTGCCGTGCACGTTCCCTTCTGTAGGAAGCCAGGGCCAGAAATTCCCCTGCCACCCCTGCCCCTGCTGGCTCATTCCCCATGAAACCCCCAGGCCGATGCCCGAGGGGTGACCATCACCAGCCCAGGGCATGGGAAGGGCGTCTCACCCTCCCAGAAAATGCTGGGCAACTCCACCCTCGGCCCATTTTCTCTGCCCAGAATTTAGAGCAGCTTCTTGTGTTTGCTTTTGGTTTGGGTTTAGTTATCTCTCAGAGCTATCTCAAATGCAGGGGTGTGGCGAGGCTGCCTAATTTAACCCAGCCTATGACATCTGCAGACGGATGGCCTGTCTCCATAAAGCTGTTTTATCTTTTTCTTTTAGGCTGGTTTAAAAGCTGATCATTTAAATCCTTTGTCGCCACTCTTCTTTTGGCATAATGAGATATAGTCTAAGTTTGCTGGCAATTGAGATGAATGAAGCAAACCCTCTCAGAAACAGAAAAGGTTTTGAGAGCCTGTCTTTCAAAACACCGCTTCGGTTGTCTTCCCAGGAGGAACCTGGTTGCACACTGGGTCACACTTCTGGGAAAAGAGGAGAAATGGCAGGATGTTCTGGGTGCTTGTGTGAGGGCCCAGTTCCTCCCCAAACTTTCATCCTTTACTGTCCCTGGAGTCCTGCAAAGCCTGAAAACCAGGCACGGTGCCTGCCGGGCCAGCCACCTCCTTCACACATCAGTGGAAACGCTCAGGCACCAAATGTGAGGAGCCACATCCCCAACCCACTGGAGTTACTGGAAGAATGGCCTTGGCTTTCACAGGGTTAGGGTTTCTCTAGTTGAAAAGCTACAGGCCAAACACACCCACGGGATCCACAACACACATCTCTAGCAATATGCTCCAATTTTAATGTATTTGCATATCATCTTCTTGATGAGGGTTTTCCCACTAAACTCTTGCTCTGACATGACGAGGAATGTTTAAGGCAGCAAAATGGAAAACACGGCAGAGAGATATTAACACCTGAACAGAGACGGGGAGGGCAAGTGTGGTTACCTTCTTCTCCATCCTGCTTTCCCTCCTGCTGGCCTCATCACTGTGGAGTTACTCTGTGGTGGACCCAAAGGGAATGCCTGTGGCAAGTGTGTGGCAGCATCCTGGTCCTCGTGCTTGTGCTTTCTCATTGTACATCGTGATGTGTGGCATGTTGGACACCAGCCCATTGGGTCTGCATGGTACTTGTGTGCATATCGCCAGCTGAGGGCCCCAGGGCTATTTTCTTTTCTCCAGGATGAGGTGGATCTCCAGATTTCCAGAAAGTGAGAGAGCTGCTTGCTGCCAGGGACTTACGAAGTGCGAGGGGAGTGATGTGTTGTCTGTCGGGGACAGAAGGCAGGAGGATAATTACAGTGTTGTCATTTTTGATAGCACAGAGCAATACGTCACTTAAAAGTATTTTTTTCGTCCTCAAGAAGATGATATTTCCATGTCTCAGTCTTTTATGTATTTACCTCTCTGTGAGATAGAGAAGTGCTATAACCCACTGCTCATGCGGTGAGGTCGTAGAGCACGTGGCAAGTGAGAAACTGAGCTTTAGGTATATGGCATAAACATGGGTCTAACCACCCCCCTTCAGGATTGGACTCCTTCTTGGGAAGAGGGAACGAGATGGGCACCCTTTCTCACGTGCAGTCCATCCCCCCAAGCCAGTGGCAGCTGCACATGTTTCTTTCCATATCTGATATGTTTTCTCATTCAGTTGACTCCTGAGGAACAAGGAGTCCTGGCCACATTATGTCAGTCTGTGGCAGGCAGTTGTGTTGTGGGTTCTGTATGGGGACCAGATCCTCTGCAAGGTGCTCTGTGGCCACCACAAGGGCCTCTCCTTACTCACAGGTTGCCAAGTCCCTGCAATGCTTTCCAGATGTGTGTCAGGCCTGGTTTGGAAGAACTAGCTCTAGGTGGGAATAGACTTGAAGGGCCAGCTGCACAAAACAATACTGATTGGTGCCTTTCCTCCCCCCAGATACAGCCCAAGATGGACTAGACACAGACCACCAGCAATACAGACTGTCCATTCCTTGTATCATTATTTATTTTTTTTTCAGAAGCTATTAATTTGGGATGTATTTCAACTAGTGACCTCGACTGGAAAAGTACCAGATCCCATGCTGTGTATCTTGGGGGTACCCTGTCTCATTAATAAGTATACCTTCATTTCAGAGTATTGTCTGTTTATTTTGGAAGGTTTACCTCCCCTCCTTGAAAAAACAGAGATGAATTGGGATAAATACAGGCAGGAAATGGTTTCCCTGGCAACACTAAGAATACATAAGAACAACCTCATCATTCACTTTTATTCCTTAGATACACTTTTAAAAGAAGTTTGAGCTACATTAAAAGACATCTCCTGTTCACAGCACAGCACCCAAGTCAACAGAATTAATCAGCCCTGATTTCACTTTCAGTGAGACGGGAACTAAGTCCCTTTAAAAAACAGGGACATAAGGTCTTAGATTCCAGGGAATGAAAGCTGAGTCAAAAGAGGAGTTCATTCAGATTCAACGCTGGTCAAAAAAAAAAAAAGCTGCTTTATGCAACATTCAGCTTTGCTGAAGTGTAACTTACCACTAACGAACTTCCAGCGTGTCCTGTTCAGAAAGCCTTAGGTTTTGGTGAAGCCTGGGTTGGAATGTCCGTAAGCAAAATCTAATCTAGTCGTGTGACAGTGCCAGAAAGGAAATCAGAAAAACTGTTTCTGAGAGGTTATTAGGGGAGACATCAGAGCTTGGTGCCGTGTAATTTCTACTCCTGTCACGTTGCACTAAGACATCCCCCCCTGCCTCCCTCCCAAACTGCTTGCTGTTCCTGCCAGCCTCCCCACACACTGTAAGGTGCAGGAGAGGTGCAACTTAGATGACTTCACATTCCAGCTGGAACAGCGTGTCCAGCCTCAGAAGCCAGGGGAGATCTCACTGGGCACATCCAGGTTGGTCTACAGTCTACAGGCAGGAGGGGAAGCCACTTGGGAAGAGGGTTTTGGGCTTAGCCCTGCCAGATTTCTACCTTCAGGGCAGGCAAGATCTGCCCTTTCTCCTCATTACTGAGGAATCAGATTGTGCAGCAAAGGTCACAGCATCCCAGGGACTTGGTGTTCAACCTGCTTCCTTGTCTTACCTCCTTCCTGGGATCACTGCTTCCCAGACAAGATCTCCATCCTGTATGTAAGACCTACTTTCCTGGTTCTGATCTGCCCAAATGGCATTAGATTTGTCCTAAGAGACTGCTGGAGATCAATCCATAAGTACAGATACAAATCATTATCCAAAAGCTGTGTTTCTACTGGACGCATTAATGATGCTGTGGAAGGAGAACCCATTGCTGATGACACATGTGGATCATAACAGAGAATGTTTAAGGTCAGGTCATAGGAGGACTGGCTGTTCAGCTGGGTGCAAATGAACAATATGTGCTTCAGCATGAATCTAACATGAAATCAAAGATTTGGGAACTTTAGAAAATCTCCAGAGCTCCCTCTATCTGATTTATTGGAAAGAAGCCTGAGTAGAGGGCTGGTCACTGCTTACCATCACCTGAATGCAGATAGATATTTGATGGCAGAGTGCTCTTCATTCTAGCAGATGAACAGAAAACCCAGTGGGTGGGAGCCAAAAGTAATCAAAGTCATACAAAAATTAGATGTATTTTCTCATTTTCAGTGTAATAGTCATTGGACTTCAGTGAGTTCAACCAAGGTTGAAGTGGCTTCACCCTCACGAGAAACTTATCATTCATGGTGTTTTTCTTAAAGATAGACTTTTGATCACTTCCAGGAGGTCCACTGAGACAGGTTATGCAGGAGATCAGAAAAGACAGTCACAGTGGTACCTTGGTTAGATTCTATGGCATGAGGAGCAGAGCAGCTGGAGATGGTCATCCAGTATCATGGCCAAGCTAGTCAGTTTAGCCTCCTGGAAGGACTGGTGGAAAGAAAGAGGAATACATGGTGCTTCCACAACCTTGGAAGGGCTCTGATATTTGCAAGAGAGTGCTGATACGCATTTTCTTTTTCCTCAGGCCTGTTTGAAGTGAAGACTCCCAAGAAGGAGAATGTCTTGTTTTGTCAGTCCCACTGGCACAGCTCTGGTCTGTTTGGTCTTGGCGCCTTGTGTCGGAGGAACGGGTTGATGGTCCCTTCTGGGACAGATCAGTAATGTCTTTCTCTGAAGTATCTCCATGTGGTCCAGTTGATGATGTTCAGAGAGCACATGGTGGCAGCTGGTGCTGGAGGAACTTGGAAGAGGATGGGGGTTACTGGGGAGGTTAGGGATTTGCAAAGAGCCCCAAAATCTGGGTCTAGTTCCCACTGATGTTGTGTCACTCCAGGCTATCTTGTAACAGGAAATGATGCTGTAGCCAAAGACAGCCCTAGAAGCTAATGTAGTCACTTCCTCATCTCCAGGGTTTTCTGATTAAACTCAGAAATGGTTTCAAAAGCTGGTTCTGCATTTCCCATGTACAGTATTACTAATCTCAAACTTAAAAAATAATATTCCAAAATGCTGCAATGCTGTAATGATGAAATATGGCTGAGATGTGGATGGTTTTGTTCTGTAAATGAGTATGCGTTATTTGTTTCAAGATGAAAATTCAACAATCATATCCAATAACATAATTTCTGCTCTGTGGGATGAGATTCTCCCACGCACAGTGGTCGGTCTCAGGGGTGGGCTTTCCTTATCACCCTTCTCTTCTCATACAAAAGCCATTTCTCAAAGATATACCTTTGTTCAAGAAGGGCTCAGTCCTGGGAGGCCCAATGAACCAGGTTATGGAGACCAGATTGGGTGGCCACAGCACCCTCTTTCTGGTTTTAAGCTGCAAAAGAGAATTTCCCGAGCGCGAGAATCTGGGCAGCTAAGAGAGGTAACCCAGCGTCATGGCCAAACACCCAGACCTGTCTTCTGGGAAAGAACGATGGGAAGAAAAAAGAAGGACTCCCCAACGTAGGACTTTGCAACTCCCCAAAAGGACTTTGAGGAGCCTTTTGCTCCACAAAGGGCTCCTCAATGCAGCGTGTGAGCCAGCGGGCAGCGGGCCAGCGGAAGGGATGGGGCATGGCCCGAACTTGCGCAATCCACGGTGACAAAAATGCATGGGGCTTCTCCTTTGGGAATGAGATCCCTAAGGGCCCAGCTATGCCCCTGCCTGCCCTGGGTGTGTGGAAGGAGGAGGTGGTGTAGATGCTCTCCTGGGCTCAGATAGCACAGGGTTTGGCTGGAGGATCTCTTAGTGCCTCCGCTCCTGCCCTGGATTAGCTCCGTGGCAAAACCCTCCTTGATTTCAGCAAGTGTTGCCTGAGCCGCTCTCTCCATGCTTCTGTGCTTCCCTGCCACATCTAGCAATTAAGCAAAAGCCCCAGACATCCCCTTGCTCATACAATGCTTTAATTATAAAGTAGTTTGCTTCTGATTGGCAATTACTCTGCCTGGGAATGGGCCTCGCAAGCGGGTGGGCCTTGGAGACCTGGCTGTCACTTTCATCTGCCTCGTCCCCTTCTCCATCTGGCTGCCAAAGCGTAAGGTCTCACAGGCTTTTCCATGAAATAATAGCACTAAAAAACAATATAAATCAAGAAGTGGATGGGGCTGGCTTTCACTGAGGCTGTAGATTTGGTTTGTTTCTTTGCTTTGTCCCTTTCTCTCTTAGTCGTTAATAGGAAACGTCTGATTCATTACCTTTGCTGGGCTAATCCCATCACACTGTGGCACCTGGGTTCTCCTGCCAGACGTGCTGTAAACAGAGAAATGAGGTAGTGGTGGCACACGGACAACCGGCCGCTGACCTTCTTCTCCTAAAGGCAGTGGGACTGCCCGGGGAAAAGCACTTCTCAGCAGCACATTCCCAATCCCAGACGCTGGGGTCTACGTGTGGTCTGAGGGGCTGCGAGGGGAGTCTCCGTGATGGGAAACAGGGGGGCAGGGACTGGGTGTGGGGAGCAGACCAGATCTTCTTCCTCTGAAATCCCCGAGGCTAAAGACCAGG
This sequence comes from Tringa tobata, assembly GCA_033628505.1. Classification (NCBI taxonomy): domain Eukaryota; kingdom Metazoa; phylum Chordata; class Aves; order Charadriiformes; family Scolopacidae; genus Tringa; species Tringa tobata. The sequence goes on along the minus strand of JAHREE010000077.1, from coordinate 994,453 downwards.
GACATAAATGCAAATGTGCAGAAATGTGGAAGTCTCTTGTGTATCCTGACATGGACTGTGCAGCTTTGCAAGGTGCCCTGGGGTCAGGGATGGGTGTGAGAGTCTGTGGTCCTCCTCCTGCCCCCTCCTGACCTCAGCTACCCTCAGTCCCCCGCTTTCCCGTCCCATGACATCCTGGCTGGTGGGGGCACAAGCCAGTCCCGGCTCAGAAATACCACGATGGATAGAAGTGCTGCAGTGCAGGGTTGACCTGATGTGGTCAAAAGCCACGTGCCACCAGCTGGAGTCACCCACTGCCACAGCGGTCTCGCTGTAAGCTTTCTATGGCCAGTGACATCTAGGTTGTGTAGTGTGCTCTCCCATGGCAGTTGACCCTTCAGACCCCATCCTAGCCCCTCTCCACGTCAGGAAGCACATAGAGACAGAAATAATTTCCTTTTCCAACTAGAAACTCCACAGGATTAGATCTTAAAACCATGCACTTTGGTTTTCCTTAGTACAATCACACCGGTCATAGGTAATTGTTCAACAGTAAATATTGGCAAAGAGCAAATATTTAGTGGCACAAAGATTAGGAGCTGAGCACATTTTGAATGAAACTCTCCCTTTCTTCAGCAGCCCGTGGGTTTTTTTGAGCTATTTAAATTCAGCCACTAGAGAGCAAACTTCTTCTTTTTATCAAATGGCACTTTATATATTTCTTTAAAAAAGAGTTGTACAGTTCTTCAGGCTAAAAAACATAAAAATTGAAACCAGAGCTTTTAGTTTACAGAAGGGAAAAGAAGCTTGTGTGCTTGTTCTCTTTGTCTTTTTCTCTCTCTTTTTTTCTTTCTCTCTTTCTCTCTTCACAAGCTGTGTTTTAGGAAGGGTAAAGAATAGATGAGCGTGTTTTGTGGTAGTGAAGGCCTCTGCTAATGACTGCCGAAGCTCTCCTCCTTCCTGTCAATCACCAGAGGTAATTGTCCATCCTGACATTTGGCAGGCTGTGTGAGGAGCATCTCAAAAAGGAAGCCTTGGGGATAGCAAGAGTTAGAGAGGAGGAGATCTGCAAACCAGGATTACACCCATTAGTATTGGAGGCTGCCTCTATCTGGAGCAGCGTCGCAGCAGCTGGGCTCCTTAGACCACGTGGTTTTAATGCCCTTGAGATTTTAACGCAAACAGGTTGGAGAATTGAAAGCTTTCCAGAGAAGAGCCTCCAGCCTATGGGCTTTTCTTTGCCCCTTGGTCTTTCACAACTGGGAGGCGTCCCCGCTCTGATGGTTCCCTTGCAGCTGTGCTGGGGAAGCGGGGTCAGGGATGGGGGGGTTGAAGGACACTTTCAGTGTGGTGGGATTGGGAAGAAGAGCCCTTCTTGCCAGTTCTTTCGGTGAGCAAAGGTTGTATGTGCAGGTAGGAATCTAAAAGTAATGGCATTTTACTACCTTACTTCATTCCTTCAGGGAAAAGCCCATACAAGATGCTCCTGAGCTACAAGGACTGTGGGTCCAGGCTCTGCAGAATCCTGTAATTGCTGGGCTACAAATATATGTCCTTGACAAGCTAATGGCTCCTGTCAAGGCTGCCTGCAAGCTTCCTTCAAGCCAATTCTAATAACAATAAACCCCGCAGAGGCTCCGAGGTGCACAAAGAGGCTTCCTAACATGATGCTGGTGGCAGAGACAGCTCAGAACTTGTGGGAACAGCCCAGGACATCTGTGGTTTAACGGGAGATAAGTCCCAGGAATGCACTGGGGCTCTGCTGTGTGTCCCGGGCTTGCCAGCCCAGGTGGCAACAGCAGCAGGAGGGAACTGACCTTCCTGGAAACCACCTCCAAATGGCCCAGAGCCCGAGTGAAGTAAATGCTGGTTCAATCAAGATCTGGAAACCCCCGTCAGCACCTGATCAAAAGCAGCTCTTCCCGGGAAAATGAAAGGGGAATTTGTGAAATACTTAGCGTTGTCAGCGTTGTGTACACAGGAGGTTATCTCCCTGCCTTTCTTTGTGAACAGGCCAAGGGACTAGCTGTAGATACACTCGTGTTGCCTAACCTCTGATGAGGTGGTCCTTTATGGTGAGTCACAGGCATGATATTTAGGGCCCGTGGCCTGAAATGGACCTGAAACAGAAGGACACTCCAATGGACTCTGGGTGGTATGTGATTTGACTGCTATGAGGACAAGTCCTACTGTTTAATGTCCCATTGACATTATGAATTGCCCCACGGGGCGATGTGGCCCAGATTTAATCAGTTTAATCTGTTGTTCCAACCTGGGAGCTAGTGTTTTCCAGTGAAGCTGCTTTATTATCTTTGTGCTGCATTAGGCACGATGAAGTGGCTATGAAATGAATTAGCTGTACCCCTCCAGCATGCTGTGACACACTCTGCAAGCCAGATGTTTTGCCAGCAAAAAGGGACCTTAGGATTTTGGGAGTCAGTCGGAGCGGCTATGAAAGTCACGGCTGGCAAATCTCACCAGGTCAATCTGTTGCAATGTAAGTTTTTATATTTTGCTGCGAGGCTGCTGTTCTTGAGACCGAATACGGCTTGGGCAAGTGCTGTACAAATGCAGGCAGCAGGTAATAAAATCCTCTCTCTTCTACTTTGGGAATATCAAGGTGTTGAGGAGGTGATGAGTCAGGTCGGAGAACGGGGTCCCACCATTCCCCTTTTTAATGCAACTTTGCTATAGGTGCGACCTGAAAGAGCCATGCCTTTAGGGACTTGGACACGAATGACTTCACTGTAAGGTCACAGAGATCGTGGAGATACAAACCCTGAGAAGTGAAGACTTAAACAGGGTTGGAGTGTCCCACGCCACCAGGCATCCAGAAGACCAGGAAAGGTTGGATATTGACCTGGCCGAGCAGTGTCCGGAGCGGCTGTGACATCTCCTCTGACCCTCCACTAATGCCTGCTTTGGTCTCCTCTCAAAATAACTGATAACCCTTTGTGAAGTGTGGCTTCAGGCAAGCTCACTTCACCAGAGAAGCTCCCAGCTGGTGCATGCTTAGATAAAAAACAACCACCGGACAAAATAAACAGCTCCCAGGGCTCGTTGGCAGCAGCTGCGTAGCTCTTGTCTTTGCTCTGTGCATGACAGCACAGTCTAGTGTCAGCATAAATTCAGCCCTGGGCATGTTCAAACCTCTCGTACACTCTTACCTGCCCAGCTGGCTTTTAAAACTGCGTTAGAAGCAAAAGCTGATTATCAGCTTACCTAAACACCAGCCACAAGCGGGAGTAAATAGCACCTCGAACTTTCTCTAGAAGAAGCTTCTGGATGGGTTCTGCTCAGTGTTCAAAAAATCATCAACTACTTCATCAGGGTACATTTAAACGTGCTTTGTGCAGCTCCCACGTAGGGCCGAGGATTGTTGTCTCTCTCTTTTTTAAAAAGCATAATTACGGTCCTGATGATCTTCATTTTGTGGCTGAAAACCAACAAATTTTCTGCAACGCCTCTGAAATGAGATCCCATGAACTCCGAACGGGGCAACTCTTGCCTGTTTTCCCCGCGCAACTTTTCTAACCCCCCTCGCAAGCTATTGTTTCCAGAAAGGCTCTCTGCTTTTGAGTGTCTGCTGGTATTTTCTGTACCCCCTTTGGGCCAGGCTGCATCGCTGTTACCTCGCTGTCGTTGCTGGGGTCCCCACCTGCAGCCCCCCGTTGGTGCTGACCCACCCTGGCACCCGCATTTGGTGCCTCCCACGCGTGAGGATCTCTGTGCAGGGATGGGAAGGAGATGCTTGGCTGGCACCACGGGGGAAGGACCACGCTGCTAAACCACGTCGGGGAGTCCATCTTCCTGTGGACTCCCTGGGTGACTTTAAACTGTGGCTTCCCCTGCTCAAGGCCCAGAGATAAAGCACTTCTTTGTATTTCTCTTATCTTTTTCGGCTTGGAGAATCTTTGTACGGAAAATTTCATCTGGAAAAATTAAGGAAATTTCTTCCTAAATCCTATGGAAAATATTCTGCCAACCGCTGGATTGTACCCAGGGACCAGGATTTCATTCTTGGCTTCTGTTCACTCTAAAGAACTCTTTTCACCTTCCTTCTTTTCACCCAAGAAATGTGTCGGTTTTCTTAACTCTTCTCTCTGTCTCTCTGCCTAAAATTAGACAGCCGCTTTCCTTGTCACTAACCAGCTCTGTGCTGGTAATACTTTTCCATTTCTTGCCTTTTTTTCCTTCCTTCTTCTGTGCAAGTTCTTTCTGGAAAGCGTGGCTTGCAGTGAATGTTTGCTGATGCTGGAAAGGACGATAGGACAATATACAAACCGGACTCCATCTTTCTTTCTTTCTTTCCTCCAAACATTAGAGGAATGCTCAGTTATTTGTCCTTCAGCCAAACCCGGGAATCTCTTCCAAGGCTTTACCTCTGTTTCTTAGCCCCGAATGAAAATTAGCACCTCTGGTTTGGGAAGGCGAAAAGCTACATGTGGCTGCCTTCTGTCCTGCTGGGATCTGCAGGAGGGTGCTCTGCCCGTGGGTAGTCTGATGACATTTGGTGTCGTTCCCGGCTTCGGAGGGGGTAAGGCTGGTTGTACCCGACCCCGGGCCTGGCTTAGCAATTCCCTTGGGTGGTTTTAGGCTTAATCTGGCAATTAATGGTGTTCTCCTTTCAGTGCGTCAGCACGCTTGTCACGCAGAGAGCATCACTGGCTTGGAGCGGTCCCAGACCTACCCCCCGGGGGAGCGGAGGCAGGGGGGGTGTGAAGGAAAGGGACTCTGAGGGTGAGGAAGAGAGGCCAATCACCTCCGGCATTTATGAAACTGATGCCCTATAAAATACTGCAATTATATTGTTTTCTGAATCCAGTGGGAACCGTTGTTTTTCGAGCAATAAATATCCTCCTGCAGTGCTGGCAGCTGTAATATGGCAGCTCTGACAACCTGAAAGTGAAACTCATTCCAGTAACATGAAACTGATGCTAGTGACTTTCCATTAGCCAAGCTGAGAGAAATCATAAAAAAGAAGGTAAATAAATTGGATGTTTAAATTTCTTTCCCTTCCCCCTTTTACTAACCCTTTTTCTGAGGGATAAAGCCCAAGACCTTCACTAGCAATATTTTTGTTATCATTTTGATAACAGAACCTTGAAAGATGTAGAAGGAACCACTAATGACTGATAGACTCAATACAAATAATTTTTGTTAAGATTGATGCTCCATTTTTTTTATAGTTCAAACAAACATTTCAAGGCAAGATGATGTAGGCAATCATTAATTCTTTGAAAACCGTCAGTATTTCCTTTTCCCATCTTTCAGCTGTTTTAGTCTGGGATATACAGGATATTCTATTGATGTTCCTGTAGCAGAAATTAAAATCAACAATAAATATGTAATAATGACAAAAAACATGCCTAGAATGACAGGACTAAACTGAGGTCGTAATGCAGCAAAGCCTTACTTGGCTCTCAGCAGAACATCCCAGTTAGGTGCTTTTTGGGACAAATGGGAATGAATGTGCAGAGCATTTCAGTGCAAGCTGCTGTACCTATGCCACATGCACTACTGCACTGTTGTAATTAAACCATTTGGTATGGAAACATGTTTATGGTTGAATGGTTGAATGACAAGATCCGTAAGCTGGGGTTTCACATCTATGGAGAAGTATCCTTGTGCAAAATATCCCTACTTCGGTGCAACCTTAGACCTTCAGGTAAATCACTAGGGTCCCTGTGTACAAAAGAAGCCCATTAACATATGTTAGATCAGATGATAAAAATGTAATATAAATGTAACTGGCTCCCTAAGGCAACTTTGGGTGTTGACATGTAGCATTCCTTGGGAAAACCCTTAACGACAGTGTGGATGATGTGGAGAGAGTTACGATGGAGAGATGTACCGGTCCGTTCTCCTCCTCCACAAATGCTTTCGATCTCTGTTGTTAAATCACCTGGTTAATATATTAAAGACTTTTAGTTCTTCTGACTTGACACAGAGTTGTCATTATGTGCTAGTAAAAGACGGTGGGGTGGAAATAAGCCACGTGTGAAGGGCAGGGATGTCACCGGCGTGCCCCAGTGTCCTGTGTTACAAACCCAGGTGGACCTAACAAGCCAGTTCCCAGCCTGGGCGAGGCTACCCCACCAAAGGCAAGGGTAGACCTAAAGGAATATAACCTCGTATTTTCTGGTTAAAAGGGATGTATTTTGCCCTCCAAAATATTTTTCTCTGGCCTTGAGCACCGAGTGCTATTGTTGCCTGGGCACTTGTGAAATATATCCATAGTTCTCACACTAAATCTCAGTTGAGAGTCTGTGCGGTGAAGTAGTTGATCCCAAATTAAACCTTTGGGTTTTGTTCCTCGGTGTCCTACAATTTAGAAGCCAGAATGGACTTCAAGATGTGCATAAACGAGAATAAAGTTTGTAGCAAAACCTTCCCTGTTGCAAGAACCTTGCATGCATGGGTAATTATTAGCCCATTACCGGAGATCTTAGCATAGTCATAATAAAAGATTTATTTAATTTTCCTGCCGGCCCATGTGTATGCCTTAATTGCGTATCGAAGATACTCTTAGAGTCCTCTCTTTCATGTAAATATACTCATTGGCTAGTAAATATTAATGCTGCTCTCTGGCTCCAGCTGTGAGAAGATTTTATTGGCGTGTTAGAGGTTTTGATTAGCCTCCAAAAGGTTTCGCAGCATCTACTCTATTTATCTGAAACGTACAGAACTGCTGCAAGCTAGGGTTGCTACAAAGAAAATCATGTGCTTTCTCATTGTTTTTAATTTAGTCTGTGCAAGTGTAATTATTTCTGCCTGTTTAATGCTTCAGAGTCAACATCGATGAAATTCCAGAGGCAGGGAAGGAGCTGCCTGATACCTTTTAGTTCCAGTTCTCAGCCGACAGCGCTGAAGTAAAAGAAACATATGTCACATCTTCCCATTATTCTCCCTAATTGTCATGGCAATTTACCCACGAGGTGACATGATAGCCATGGAGGGAAATGGAGCAAAACCTTCTGCATAACTCTGGGCTCCAGGAAATCGTGGAGGCAGATGGAAGGGGGAGCTCGGTGTCTGCTGGGCTGTCCCCTGTGAGATCAGCTGACGAGGTCCGTGGCCTGTCTTGACCTCCCTTCATCCAGCTGAAGGAATGAAATCCTCCTCAGCTGTCCCTGCCATATCCCTTTCAGCAGGGTAGGTTGCTGCTGTGGAATTATCTGAGCTGATAGTGCCTCCCTGGCTGCTGGACTGGTGTCCATGAGACTAGTGTCCACCCTACGTAGGGACCCTGGTGCTGTGCCCGTGCCAACGTGGCTCTCAACAGCGTGAGGCATATCCTGTGGCTCCTAGTTTTTTGCAATGAGAAGGTTGTCCTGAATTCCCACGTCACGAAGAGTGGGAAAACTTGTGTTGCGCCCTTCCCGGTTCCATAGGGGCTTTTGGGGGGAATGAGCAGCCGTGGTGTGATGACCATCTCCATTCATTCACCCAAGTCACCACAACCAAAATACTGTGCTGGTTGGTGTGAGCTCCAGCCTGTGCTTCTTCAGTGTGAGCTTCAATCTGTGCTTCTTCAGTGTGAGCTTCAATCTGTGCTTCTTCAGTGTGAGCTCCAGTCTGTGCTTCTTCAGTGTGAGCTCCAATCTGTGCTTCTTCAGTGTGAGCTCCAGTCTGTGCTTCTTCACAGGCCAACCCAGGGGAAAGAGTTTTGCAAAGAGATATGTCTTTGAGCTGGGGCACTGGCTTGCTGGGGCAAGTCTAGTTAACCTTGCAGTGATGGTACACCTTTTGCCCTGTGATTTGACTTCAAAACCTGAATTAAATATACCCAGCAGGTCTTAACTTCTGAGCTGGGAAGCCTGGCGCTCTCCTCTGTTTGTGAAATGTCTGTGGCCATCAGTGGCATTTGCTCCAGAAGGAGCTCAACCCAGGTGAGCCGAGGTGCACGCTTAACCTCCAGCTTCTGCTGAGACTGTCAGCTGGTGCTGGTGCCCCTGAGAAACTCAGACCATCACGCCCTGGCAGATAGGCCACTTGGAGCTAACAGCTCTCATTTACTGGTGACTAGGTCTGGATTTGAGCCAGTTGTCTGATGCTGAATTGCCAGCCCCCAGTGTCTGGTAGTCCCCTTTTACCTCTTGGATGTTAATCTTCACCCCATGGGCTTTTTTGGGGGGGGGACTTTTCCAAACTTGTTGGCTAAGCTCTGTTAGTAAGTCAGTTCTCACGTGGAGGTCACCAGCATCTCTAACCTCCACAGTTGCTTTACATAAATCTGAAATATAAAACCACACTACTTTGTACGCTGAAGAGAAATTACCACGTTTTCAGCTGATCTTTTAAGTGGTTCCTAATAAAATTATTAGGCGACTGGAAAATCTTCAATAACGTTTTTAAATACAGTCCAGGTTCACAGTAATAAACTCAGCTTTTAACAACCCTCGTTTATAACAATTCCAACAGCAAGAACTAATTTTCCCTTTGGTAATGAGGCCTATTAGGAGGATTGTTCACACAGAGCTGACCTGGATTCAACAGTCAAATGCTTTTTTTTTCTGTTTTCAAGGCACACTGTGTTTAGCATGTAAACGCACAGCTTTCCCTCTTGTCCTTGCCTCTACTTGTCTCTTTAAAAATTGTTTGAAGGTTGCTAAATGGAAAGAACAGAAGTAAAATACAGTGATGTTCTATGCAAATAGCAGGTTTCTTCGTTATTCTGATGCAGCTAATTGCAGAACCCTGCTACAATATGTACTTTCACAACGGGAACACTTATCTGGTTCCCACTGGGGTTTGTTATAGTGAGAATACACCACTTCAGCTTTTAATATGGGCAAAGGACACAATTATTTTGATATGCTGACAGCATTTATCATTCCACATGCCTGTTGGCTGTATATTGCAGGGCTGGAAGTTGTTGTCTCCTGAAAGCTGTGGTGAAACTCTAATTGCTTCCCATGGAGCCAGGAGGGCGAGCAGTTCCCAACAAGATTCCTGCACCAGAATTGGTGATGTCCTCTCCTTGCTGGGCCCCACACAGGGCCAGGGGAGCAGATCAACATGGGTTTTCTGCCTGCGACCTGCTCATGGCTCCTGAGTGAGGCCAACCTGGCTGGGAGCTGCAGGACCAGACTGATGCTCCTGGTCCAGGGTTGCATCTCCCTGACTCCTGGCAGGTCTCTGCAGGTGTCCTTCACCAAGCCCCCAGCATCTTGGAGGGATGAGCTCTGCATTTAGCTCCTTTCTGCTGAATGGGACATCTCAGCCAGGAGAAGCTAGGTTTGGTCCTATTGCCCTCTTGTGGCTGCCCAAAAGAGGCTACAACACTCACCGGCTGACATTGGCCCATTCAAGCTAACATAGATTTCCTATAACTTAAAAACATCATGCTGGTTGCCTAGGTGCAGCTGCCTAAGGTAGGGTCTAGCAACAGCCAGGAGACAGTGACATTTTTGAAAGGGAGATAGGGGTGTCATCACTGTGATAGCAGGAGACCAGGCACAAGGACGTCTCCGGCCAAGCCTTCCTTCCCTCCTCCTCCCTCACCCTCATGGTTGATTCCTGCCTATTTTTCAGCTGCATGGGTATGGGAAAAACGGTTTGGCAGCATCCCCCAGGGCTCTTACATCCAAATGTGACCTCTAAAAATGCCCTGGTAGCCCTGGCAGGACACCCTTTCCTTACTGTCTGGCCAGGAGCTCATGCATTAACAAGAAGACATATAGGGGTGGCGCTTCTGTCCCTGTAGGACGTGATGTGCACAAGTTGAGGGGATCATCGATGAAGGGTTTCACCAAAAAACAAGGGTTAGAATCAAAAGAAAGAGAACTGTGAGGAAAGGGAGCAGAAAAAACAATGACCACTGTAACCCTCCCAAAGCTTTAACACCTTTCCATCCACGCATGTGGATGTCCTGGGTTCAACCACAGCTGAACTGCTTTCTCTCTGCTGCTTGTCCCATCAGGCCAGCAACGTGTGAGGCAGCCTGCACACCTCAACAGTCCTTCTGCTGGTGCTTACACCTACAACCAGCTTGAAAAGTTACTCAGCAGTGAAAATCAAGGTAGGCTCGCATGCAAGTTAAATCTTCTGATAAAGAGAGGTAATGTTATTTGGTTTGGGGCAAATAGGGCAATAAAAGCCAAGGTGTTTAATGAAACTCTACCTGCTGTATATTGGCCTTGACACAGTATTTTCTCTCGGCGTAGCCTGCACTTAATGGGAAATCTTGGCAAACAGTCAGAGCCAGGGCTATAATGTTTGTAAAATAGCTGTTGCCTTCAGTGCGATTTCCCCCAGTGAAAGTCACACAAGAATAAAAAAGGAAGATTCAGCAAGAGGGTAATTGTGTCACAGAAAGGCCACCCTTGGGAAACCATCTGAAGTTTTAATGTTTTAAAATGAATACTGGATTCAGTCATCTTTGATAAAGCTCGTGGATCCTTCTCCTGCTCCCAGGCACAGATGTGCGTGCACACCGAAGGGCTGCCGAAGGAGAGCAGAACAAACACCATTTGCAATTCAAGTGCCTTTAGACCCCAGATGAGTCTGTCTCGTAACCGCTTGCCTGCTATCCTGTAGCCTTGATTAAGGATGAAAACCATCCCTCCAGTCCTGACGTTTGCCGATGGCTCCCGAAGACCTGGCTCCGATCTCTCACTAATGTGAACGACGGCCCTCCTCAGGGCAGAGGGGACACAGATTGACATCGAACCAGCGAAATGACACCAAATCCAGCTGGACTGGAAAAGGGGCTGCTTGGAGCGGGCCATCACATACTTTTGGTCTCACTTGCTAAAACAAGGCATTCAAATCTTGGGGTTTTGCTTCTAAAATCATCGCCGCAGGGGGCTGAGAAAAACCTCTCTCTGGGACCAGCTGTGGTTGTGTTTGTCTGTGTGTGAAACATGGGCTGCAGGGACAGGCGTGATGCATGGGGGTTGCTAGGCTGAGATTTGCGTGCAGCACATTCAGTAATTCCAGCTTTTGGTGCAGGTTTTCTTCTTTTTCAGGAGAGGGATGGATCTTCAGAGCCTCCCAAGCTCGTCCCTGGGGTCGCTCCAGGCTGGGCTCCCCTTGTGGGTCCTATGTGCTGCCAGCAGCACACTGGAGCTATCTCATGTTTTCCTGGCTCTTCATCCTCTTCTTTTTAACCAGGCATTTCTTTTCAGGGCAAAGTTTCATAATAGACAACGTATAAAAAGCATAGAAGCTGCTGTCTGCCAGGCAGGTCAGGGCTTCCCCAGGCATGCCTGGAACATCTGATGATGGGGCGGGGGGAACAACTGGTGTTTTCCACAGCGGTGGTTCGTGCTTGTGTGTGATTTAGTAGCATCCTTTTGAATATGAGCTCTGCATGACACACACAGCATTTAATGAGGATTCATGGGCCACCATGGATCAAAAGGTCGCTGATGAGGAATCCAAAGTTGGCCGTTAATGTTTTATGTGAGCCAGCAGTGTGCCCAGGTGGCCAAAAAGGCCAACAGCATTCTGGCTTGTATCAGGAGCAGTGTGGTGAGTAGGACCCGAGAGGTGATGGTCCCCCTGTACTGGGCACTGGTGAGGCCCCACCTCAAGTGCTGTGTCCAGTTTTGGGTCCCTTACCACAGGAAAGACATTGAGGGGCTGGAGTGTGTCCAGAGAAGGGCAATGGAGCTGGTGAGGGGTCTGGAGAATAAGTCTTATGAGGAGAGGCTGAGGGAGCTGGGGGTGTTCAGGCTGGAGAAAAGGAGGCTGAGGGGAGACCTTCTCACTTTCTACAACTCCCTGAAAGGAGGGTGTAGCAAGGTGGGCATCAGTTTCTTTTCCCAAGTCACAGGCAATAGTATAAAAGGAAGCCACCTGAAGTCACACCAGGGGAGGTTTAGGGGAGCTCTGAGCCAGCGATGCTCTCCACGTTGCACGTGTTGCACGCTCACACTTCTCCTGGTCCTGCTGCAGACCCAGCCTGTGCCCCTGCGGCTCCATCCCAAAGAAGTGTGCCTGAAAGGGGCACAGCCCTTCCCAAGGGAGATCGCAGCGTGTTTTCCTTCTTCTGCCTTGCCTGGTTGCTGCTGGGAGATGCCCACCTTGGTCTGTGCTGGCAGCCCTCTGATTTTTGTGTTGTAAGAGGGCTGGGGGTTTAAGAGGGGAGGTTAACCTTAGCTACACGCTCACTTTGGCTGGGTCGCTTCGGTATATTAATGTGAGTGTTAAGGTCAGAATATTAATATTGTCGGCTGTGCAAGTGTGCTGCTTGTAATTCATGGTGAATAGAGTGAAACGCAGCGCTGTTTCAGTGCCATGACAGAGCCATTTTCTACTGCAAATATGCCGTTTTCCATCGGCATTACTTCCACGTGGAGTGGGCAGCCTTTCTGACCAGGCACGTGCACTGCCCTTCCCTGCCCATGAAGGGCACATAAGTGCTAAAAATCCCCCTGACTTGTTTGCATTTCATAGCCCCGATATGCTTTCAAATCAAATAACAGAAAAAACAGCTCTTTCTTTTTTCCTTTTTTAGAAGAAAAGAGTGTTTTGGTTAATGTGGGCATGAATAATACCTTTTTTCACAGTCATGTTAGCTTCTTCTGTTTAATTTCTCTGAGATGACTAATTGTTTTAAGAGCTGCATTCCCAGAGCAAAACAAACAAACAAACAAACAAACCAACAGCCCCCCTGTGTTTCACTCCCCGAAGCTTCAACCAGCCCAAATAAGAACAAAATATATTTTGCCCTCTGTAACTGTAAGTTTTCTCTTCCATCAGACTTTATGCTTGAAACAGATAAGGTTTTCTTTGCATAAGCAATTACGGAGCTATCTCTTTTTGGACAGATCTGAATTAACCGTCATCCTAAGCCAAGATCAGAGAGAGAGGTAGGGAAGCTTGAATGCAAGTTCAGCAAAGGAGAAATTTCAGTTCAAGGAGCTGTTTATGAATTCAGACCTTCTTTATTAAATTAGAAAGAAAAATTCTCTTGGGATCTAGCAGACTTCAGGGAAAATGTGTGCAAGTCATTTTGTCTGTCTACAAGTTTTCTTTCCCTTTGGCATTGCTACCGTAAGGCAAAGCAGGCTAACAAAAATATTTTGTTTTATAAGGCTACATAAGCCATAGGTGTCTGCTTTGGTAGCAGGATGTGTATTCATTATTTATGATGCAAAGGGCTGTCTCCCTGAAGGATTTCTCTTTAGTCTGTAAAACCTAGCCTTTCCTTCCTCGTGGTGCTGGCCCAGTCTTCCTAAATATGTTTTCTGATCTCCGCCGTGTTTTCCAGACACCCTGGCTCAGAGAGGTGTTATTGCAAAGTGATGGGCCTGCAGCAGGTACCAGGATCCTGGGTGGGATGGCAGGTGATGGAGCAGGGCATGGTCCCAGAGCGGGCAGTGGAGCCACCCACCATAACCCTCACAGGGCAATAACCCACCGGTGTCACAGTGGAAGTGTTGGTGCATGGACAGGAGAAGGTCCCCATCAAGGTTTTTTGGCTCTGGTGTGTTCCTGCCTGTGAAGTGATGGCAGGGCAACGTGGAAAACCCATGGCGATATCTCCAAGCTTTGCCCCACATAACTCACTTTTGCCACCCAAAAATGGAGAATCCAAACCACCAGCTCCAAGCCCTCATTCTGCCATGATGATGAAACTCTTTTCATGTCAACCACACTGCTGTTTTGGAATAAAACCTTCAAATTTCTGGGATTTTTACGCACTAGAAAGCAACAGGATTAAGGAGTTTGTGGTCCAGTTAAATCTGCATCATTGTCTTTGTTTTATCTCATTTCTCTCTGTTTTTTTTTTTTCTTTTGACAGGCATTTCCCAAGTGTTTTCAGTGAGGGAGTATACTGATATTGAACCTCATCAGCCTGCTGCAAGCACATTGGTATTCATGGAGCGACTTCAGAGCCACACTCCTGAGCAGGGTGAGACTAAAACAAGCAGACACTTCTCCCAGATTTGTTTCTGCAGCAGCCCAACTAGGGACCTCGACAGGACGAGGGGTAATGGTTTTAAGCTGAAAGGGGGAGATTTAGATTAGATATCAGGAAGAAATTCTTTCCTGTGAGAGTGGTGAGGCACTGGAACCGGTTGCCCAGAGAAGCTGTGGCTGCCCCATCCCTGGAGGGGTTCAAGGCCAGGCTGGATGGGGCTTTGAGCAACCTGATCTGGTGGGAGGTGTTCCTCCCAGGGCAGGGGGGTTGGAACTGGATGATCTTTAAGGTCCCTTCCAACCCAAACCATTCTATGATTCTGTGATTCTGTGACAGGTTTTGGGTTCTCACATGTGAGACCCAATCCTGCTGCTTTACTGCCATGTGTGTCAGCAGTGTCCCAGCAGAGCTGGAACAAGCTAAAAAGAAATATAAACTGCAGAAGGCACTGTTGTGAAAAGCTTGGGTATGTGCAGCTGGGTTGTACTCTCTTACTACAGGGGACCTGGGTCCCCCTTCTCTGTGTCCTCCTGGGGGTAATTGGGCTTTCTGGAAAAAAAAAAGTATTTCACAATGGTGCTGCAAGGTGATCTGCATAATTGTTGGGGTGAATTAGCTGGAGAAAGACCAGAAGAAGGAAAGATGGGTGGAGACTGATGGGGGCTGTCAGCCTGACACAGCAGCTTCCTGCATGTTTTACAAATCTAAAGGAAAGGAGTGAGGGTCCTTTGCCAAGGCATGGAGAAGGCATACGGTGGAAAAAAAGTGTCTCTAGGAAACAGTTCCAGGTCTAAGAGCACCGTGTCCTTAGTCAGAAGCCGTACGTCAGCAAGGTGATCGGCTGGTTTTATGTTAGACATGAATCATCATAACTTCCCATAAACTAGTGTATAACTGCAATAGCACAAAGCTCACGTCATACTTTGTGGGAGATTGTGGTGGGTTTAATTAATCACCCTGAATTGTTTCATGAGCAGAACTATGAGGATATTGTCAGTTATTTTTTGGTACGTAGCATTAAATACAAAAAGGTAAAATATGTGAGAAGTAAAAATATTGGACAAATCCAGAGCTGGGCAAAGATAAAAAAGCTCTTTAGGGTGGTGTGGGGAATTTTATGCTTGTACAGAAAGCCTGCTGTGCCTGTCTTCTTCAAGACCTCTCTCCACGCTGGGGACAGGAGTGGCTCTATGCTTACCTGACGAATGCTTTTAGCTGAGTTAATGTGGTTTCCTCTTTTCTGGGGGTCTTGTTCTCCAATGGCATAGTCTATAAGAACTCTTGCTTTTGATTTTCTTTATGAAGAATATGTCCAAAGCTGCAGCAGTACCAGAGGCAGGGAGGTTCACTTGTAGGTGATAGGGTGGTCATGAGAAAGCTGAGATAATGTCTTTGCAACCCAGCCAGAACACCTTACTGCTTCAGTGGCTTGACCCTGCAAACATGAACTTTGGCTTTCCTTTTCCAAGACACCCGCTTGTACCCAGACTAGGATTCAGGGCAGTCCTGAAAAATTCCTACATGTTAAAAACATTTCGCTGTCTCCAGAGGAGAAGAGTCTCTTGGTTTTCACCAGACAAGCAAGCAAGCAAGACAAGAGTTCCTGGAGTTTCTTAGGGTGGAGTTTCTTAGGGTGGAGCCATGGCAAGGGGCTGGCTCTATTCTAGCCATGGCAGAGGGAGCATACAAGGCAGCCAG
Organism: Tringa tobata; assembly: GCA_033628505.1. Classification (NCBI taxonomy): domain Eukaryota; kingdom Metazoa; phylum Chordata; class Aves; order Charadriiformes; family Scolopacidae; genus Tringa; species Tringa tobata. The sequence continues at coordinate 978,900 of JAHREE010000077.1, read as the reverse complement.
AAAAAACACCCAGAACAGCACAGCAGACTCAAAATCAGGCTGTATCATGCCTGTCACTGGCAGAGCCCTGTATGAAAGCAGGAGGAGATTGCTGCAGGTGCAGCAGCTGTTTCTCAAGGATATTCATCCATTTCCAGCGTGCATGGGGATGCTCTGTCCCTGTATCTCAATAAAGTTGTTTGGAGATTAAAGAACTGTAAAATGGCAGGTGATTTTTTGATAAAAAGTGATGAACAAGTGCAAGTCTAACATGATAGACTGCATATCAGCCTGCAACAGATATTCAGCGTAGGCAAGCCTTAGGTCAAAGATAGTGAGTAGAGAAGCGTCCCAACTATCCAAGCACTAGTGATAACAGAAGACAAACTTTTCACATATGGAAATCTCCAGAAATATTAAATGGGGAGCCTGAAAAAATCCATAGGAAATTCTACAGATTTATGAATATTATTATACTTGAACTTTAATTACACTGACATTTAGAATGAACAGAAATGGCACTTTAATTGCACTGTAGCCATACTTTCATTGCATGCATTTAAATACATTAGAAAGTAGTTAGAGCTGTACTGTACTGTATGGGACCAGTTCAGGCGGTTAGGCACTAAAAATGTGGAAATAAAGACATCAGAGCTGCACCTCAGCTAGGGAAAATGGGCTCCCTAGTTCTTTGTCAGTATCACAGAGGAGCAAAAAGAAGTCTTCTCCCAGCTTTTTGAAATTCTCCAAGGCACGCCAGGGCACTGGATCCTGAAATCTGCTTGGATGGAACTCCTTGTGGGCTATGGGTAGATGGCCTTCTCTGCGATGCTGTCTTCAAAATAGACAGAGTTTTTTCAAGTGCAGCCTTGCATAACCCTGCATAATCGTGGCCATCAGTATAAGGAGGGTCTCACACCAGCCTCTGAAATATCTGAGACAGCCATCCTTGGAGCTAATGGGCTGAATGGAATGGGTGGCACTTCATATCCAGTGACAGTCTGACATCTCCTGTCTCTGAGGCTATGGTAGAAACCAGGCTCCTGCTGCGCTTTCACTTTTTTGGGTCAAGAATGCTGCCATACGGGGTCTGACATTGCACATCTTCCCTGCAATCTTTCTTCCTGTTTGTGGAGAGTTGTTAGCAAGGAATTAGAAGAAAAAGGCTTCTGCTCTTTGACGAACCCTTAGAAGATGTGTTCTTTTGGTGGTTTATTTCCTGATGCTCCAGCAGCAGAATAAATAAAACCTGCGTTAAAGCTTCAGCAATAGGATCACCCCAATTCTTTGTGGTTCAGGCACTGAACATTCAGTTCTTCAGTTTTTACCTCTCTCTGGGCAAGTGACTCCATCCCAGTGGTCTCTACTCAACTGTGCAATTTTAATGATTGTAGAACAGAGCTTTCAGCCTCAGCTCTGCAGCTACAAAGCCGTGCTCGTCCTTAATTCGTAAGCGTTGTTTGTGATCGGACATATTGGCAAGCTGGACAACGTAAGAAGACTTCCTTGTTTAAAACTTTTGGAAATGGAAACCACTGGCTTGTGCAGTTTCTGCACTACAGGCTAAGAATTTGAAGGCTTAAAATGGATTCTTGCACGCTCCTCTGGGGACCGTGGCATTTTGTTCCTTGTCCCACCCATCCGTCTGGGGTCTTGAACACACAAGTCTGAATTCTGCCCTCGTGTTTGTCAGCAGCACAAGTGTCTCCACTCCTTTCATTGAGTAAGGAATCACACTGAAGATCTCAGGCGCTGATATGCATATGATATAATGTGCTGTCTTACAGGTGGAAAGGTATCTGAAAGAACTGCATTGCTGTCCTCCTGAAAAATTCAATTGTCAATTTAATTTTAACGTGGGAAATGTTTACGTAGGAGACAGTCTGACTCTGAAAGGTCCCTTCCTTGGGTGTTTTTTCTGCTTCGTGATTCACTCCTTACTTATACAAGGGTTGTTGCTATGCCCTGCTGCTGTTTTGCTTCAAGATCCCTTTCCAGTGCGTTAAGTCTGAGTGTCACAATTTCCAAACCGCATTTCCTCATCCCACAGGTGTGACCTGCATTCTTCATTTCCAAAGATGCTTGTGATTTGCATTTTGGCATAGTCATGCTTCTCAGCTGAATCCAGTTTACAAAATGATCTAGATTTCTTTGTACAGCTGACCTGTCATTATTTAGTATGTCACTGTACCACCTGCAAATTTTACTGGTGCTGCCTTTAGATTTTCTTCTAGATTGAAATACTAACTACTATTCTATGCTATTAAAAGATGCTATAATGATGCCATAACTCTATTCGGTGTTCCCACTGGTGACTTGGATGATGGACTAGAATATGTACGCTTGTGCAGCTGATGTGAACCTGTGAGGGACTGCTAACATGCTGAAAGAAAGGACTGGAAATTCCAATCAGCCCTTCACAAATGAGAGGCGTGGTCTGAAAACAAAGAGGGTCAGTTTCAAGAAGGAAAAGTGCAAGGTAGAAACTGGATAGAAATATCTAATCTACAGAAATATCTAACAGCGAATACTTGGTTTTCAGCGACTCTGCAGAAAAGACTGGAATTTTCAATGGATCACAGGTTCAACATGAGTCAGTTCTGTCCATATGATGGAAAAAAAAAAGAGAGGTAAATGTTACAGTGGGGAATACAGACAGCTGTTTAGCCTGCAACATAAATGAAATTTTCCTCCTGCTCTGGTCAGCACTGGGAAGGCCTCTGCTGCAGCTCTAAGCTCGGTTTCGGATGCTGCACTTCAAAGAAAATGTGAATTAGCTGGAGGGAATGCAGAGGAGAACAACACGGCTGACAGATCTCAGAAACATGGGCTCCACACAAGGGCTAAACTAACTGGGTCAGCAGAGTGTAAAGAATGAAGGACTGATAGCAGCCTTCAAATTTGTTAAAAGTGTCTCTAAAGAGAACAACCTCTTTGCCATGTCTGTAGAACAAGAAGCAGGCAGCTTAAATTGCAGCTATTGGAGGTTTTTCAATATGGGTTAAACAAGCACTTGTGGGGCTGGTAAATGTATCGCTGACTGTTCCATGGGACAAGGATGATTTGAATGACCTCTCAAGTTCCTTCGTTCCTTTTTTTGTGCAACCATTGACATACAGTTCTATTGTTGATCTATTTTGCTGGACCATGGGTCCCGTACTGGCTACGCTTGACCAGCCATTGCTGTTCCTGAGGTGCAATAACATAAAGCATCAGGTGGGATGAGAATGTCTTGGAGGCCCCTGCATCAGTTTCTTACTTATTTGCTCCCCTGCTGTGTTTGCCAGCTCCTCAGGAGTGAGTTGTTTCAGGCATGCCTGTTAAATTGGTGGTGACTGACATTTATTGCCAGCATCCAGGGATTCCCTGTCATTCATGAACTACTGGGACCTGTCTAAAAATCGTACTTTTCGCACGCACCTTCCCATCCAATCCTTCCTTCAGCTGGTGTTGTCTAATATGATCAAAGCCTTTACCCATCACATACTCCCTCTCCACTTTGTCACTGGTGGGGTCTGATGAATCGCCCTCGTTATTATTCTGAGCCCGCAGGTCACCCAGACACAACACAGTGCCAGCACAATGGTGACAACTGAATTATAACAACTTCTCAGCTTCCTTTGCAGTGCGGATACAATATTTATGGCACTATTAATGCATAGCGCTGTCAGGATTTTTAAAACGAGAGTAACTCACCTGTCCCTGTCATACATGCATGTCCTCTGTGTTTCAGAAGTGTCAGGAGAATCCTTATCAATTTTCCTCTCTTAATAGTCTTCTGCCATGAAGCTCAAGTCAAGAATGGCAGGTTCCAGCACAGGAAAGCCTGATGGATCTTTCTGTGGAGACAGCCAGCATAAAACTTTTAGCTGTGTTGCTTAAGCAAGTGACTTAGCCTTCGGGCCATGGGGATGTATAAGCACTTTCTTCCCCTTTATCTCTTGATTTTTAGCAGAATTTAAGCTCCTAACTATCTTAATGGATCTGTCCCATAACCTTACGGGGCACTGGATACTTGACAAAACCAATATGTGATGCAAAACTCACTCTGCTGAATCAGAGGGACCAAATGATGTTGGGAGCTTTGTGCCAGGTTGGCTGTCGGCTGTCTCCCCAGGGCCAGTCACGGAGCTGGCATCAACGCTGCAATTGTGTGCTCTGGCTACATTAGCAGAAGTATGATGATTACCCTTGACCGTGAGTGATCGTACGTGAGTGAGCATATTCGTACTGCCAAGGGATGGGAAAACACACACATTTGGCATGAACGAATAGAGCACCTCAACCTGAAGCTCCCACCGCTTTTGAAATAGGTCATAGACAGTCCTAACACATAAAGCTCTTCAGTCATAAACATACATTTAAGTTTCTCCTGTGGCCAGTAAAAAGATTCTCTTTTGCTAGCGATGCTTAAACTGCTTCAGAGAGAGCAGAATAACTTCTAGCTGTGAAAGCATCCCATGTGGGACTAAATGCACCAGAGCCAGTCCCTTTGGGGTCCTTCTGTAGTTAGATGAGGTCTGGTTGATGTAGCCCGTGGAATCTCCACTGTGACTCACCTCACACTAAAGTGAAAGCTAAAACAGAGCACAGGATTTAGAGTTTAGAAGGGCCTCCTCTCCAGCGACTAGGAAGGAACCAAACTCACATGGCTAAACCCACACTGCTGCTACTGAAGTTTGGTGAGATGCACCTTTGGTTCTCCTTAGTCCCAGACTCATCTAGCAAATACCGCTGGTGATTGAAGAGGTCATTTCTTAAACTTGCTTGCTGCTCTTCTCCTGGCATGTTGGTCCCACAGCAGAGCTGGCAGAGCTGGCTTACGGACACAACAGCACTCCAGTCAGGCCAAATCATTGCCCTGGTAATGGGACTGTTATTCTAGGCTACTGCTTGCAGTTCATTAGGCTACACCTGTGTTTTAATATAGCCAGATGATGTTGCCTGGAGCTGATGAAGGACCATGGTCATAGAATCATAGAGTCATAGAATGGTTAGAGTTGGAAGGGACCTTAAAGATCATCAAGTTCCAGCCCCCCTGCCATGGTCAGGGACACCTCCCACTAGACCAGGTTGCTCAAAGCCCCATCCAGCCTGGTCATGAACTGCTCTGTAGCAGTACAGTGGGACCCCACTCTCCACCTGGCTGTGGTGGTAAGGACTTGTATCTACAGCCAAAGGCTTTCACAGTAACTTTGGGAAAAAAAATACACTTGACCGTTTCCTGCTGTCATTGCTTTTCCAGCAGAAGTTTTGGTGACCAGTGGGCCTGCCTATAGACTTGTAGGTCACTTAGGTACTTCTGGATTGCTTTTCTTTAGCCTTCTCCTGCGGGCTCGTATATCACTGCAGGAAAGAGCCAGGAGAAAGCTGCAGAGAAAGGGGAGAGAACATACAAACTGGCCTTCCTCATAATTTGTCACAAAAACTTGTTTTTATTTTTCTGCTTGAAAAGCTGGCTATTAAATTTCTCTCATGTCTTTGCACTGACCTGGACAACAACCAACCGCTATTGTAGTCACTAAACCAATCTGGTCTGAGAGAGACCCACGTGCCAGCGGTGATGGACATTCCATGGCACAGCCTTTCACTACCCTCCCCAGCCCATCTCTTTTAAAATGACAAACCTGCATTTAGGAAAAGGAAATTTACTGTGGCTTTTCTGTGCAGATGGTGATAAGCGTGAGTTAGCATTTGTAAGCTTATAAGCACATATGGTTTTGTACATATCAATTAAGGCAGTTGGCTAATCACTCTAATATCATTACTGATTCATCTGTATTCCTTCAAATAGACATTTATGCTCAGCCTGCTCGTTTTTATACGTATGGACTGGATTGTGCAATTCTCCCTGTCACCATTTGTAGTCAATAACATTTCCTTGGCACCAAAGGGATTAAAAGGGTACATTTCAGAACTGTGTGGGCAAGTCGTTTGGCCCATGCCTTATGTATAAGGCATGCACATAAAATATTTGTGCGTGTGTGGTTTCTTTTTAAAGGCTCTGCTAGTCATGCCGTGGGCTGAGTGACAACAGCACTATGTCTGTGCACATGGGACATACATGCAGACTCATGTGTGCACTCATCCTGCTGTTTGCCAGCCTGCTGTGCACAGCCAAGCATCTTGACCCTAACCAGCCTCACCTCCCAGCCCTGAGGGGTCTCACCACCCTACCTCCACCTCAGAAGTGCTGGCAAAGCTAATCTTTTCACCTCCAACCTCTCTGCCCTCCATGCAGATACAGTAGACCCCCAACCAAAAGCCCAAATACCTGCCACCACCTCTCTGGCTTTCTGTGGCTTACCTCCAAGCCTGATGCTCCTGCTTGCTTGGCCGTGGTCTCAGAACATCATGCCTCACTTGCCTTCCTGCCTGTGCCTAGCTCTGGGCTTCCACCACTCCTCACGCTGTTTCAGTTCCCACTGATGTCTGGATTGAGCTTCTCCTGTGTCCAGACAGCAACCCTGAGAGCTGCATCATCCAGAGACAGCCCTAAGACCTGGCAAGTGAGTTTGGTTACTCCATGACTGTAGATTTCAGTTGTGCCTTCCCCTGGAGGGGAACAGCTCTTCAACCCCTCCCATATCTCTTTGAATATGGGTAGATTTACCAGCACCCCTGGGATGGATGTACAGGTAGGTCCTTTTACTGCTGGGGAGGTTCAGCTCAGAAGATTGGGGCTGAAGTTTTCCTATGTTGGGCAAATCATTGCAAATGGCAAATCATTGCAAATGGCAGCTACGTGCTTAAGTCCATGTGATTATCAACAGCAGTTATCAACTATGAGCCTTTGAAAAGCACCAGCTCCTTGAGATAGGTATTTTTATACATTCCAAGGTATGCGAGTTTCTGTTTGGGCTTTGGAAGGTGTTCCGGATTCCAAAACATCGTGTGAGCTGTAGCTGTAGGGAGGCTTTAGGACTTCGGTTGCTTTTTCAGTGTTGTGATGAAATGACCCAGGTCATCCCCAAGCACAGCAAACCTGTGGGACCAGGGTGCTGCCTGACCTGCAAGGCCACCCATCAACCAGAAAAAGTCCATCCCATCTGTGCTGACCCCACAAGAGTTCCTGGGGCTTGTCACTGTGCCAAAAAACATACAAACAGGCTGGAAAATGACCATTCCTGTAGCAAATCTTGAAATGGAGACATTTTTTCCTGAGTTTTACCTTCCTGAGACTTTTCCTGAGTTTTACCTTCCTGAGACTTTTCCTGAGTTTTACCTTCAGGCTACAGATCGTTTTCACACTACATAAACACTCTGCTCTTTTTTCTTCCTTGCACTTTTCAAAGCTTCATGTCCACTTGTATTTAGCTTGCAAGTGAATGGTGCCACTCCAGAGCCAGGAACAGATGCATTTTGGAGAACATTATATTTAATTTTGGCACCTTTGCCTCTATCTTCAAATTGTTTTTAAACCTCTGCAGTACCTTTAATCCAGGTTGTTTTTTTTAAAGGAACTGGTTTTCTTCCAGAAAGTTTTTCAGGTTTTTGATGCTGAACAGCTCTCACTATCTGGGCAGAAAAAGTTCTGGGAAGAGAGAAAACTAAAAAGGACATGAAATTCATGAATGGTTCACTCTCCCAGCTGTGGTCCAAAAGAAAATTTCTATGTTAGTTCCTCACAAGAGACTATTTATAGATTTCTGCTAGCCACAGTGTTACAGCTGCTGTGAAGAAGTTGCAGGATGGTATTTTTAGCGCCTTACCTAGAACCTGGCCACGTGATTTCCCCATAAATCCCTTAACAACTGTATGATGGAAACTGCATTTTAGCTGTAGCCAAGCGAGGATGAAACTAATAGGTGTACAAACACCCAGCACACAGCTCTGCTTTCAGGTGGTTGCGGGTGAATTTGCTTGTAATTGAGCTCTCCTCAAGCGCTGGCAGTGCAATGGATGAGCTTCCAGCTCTCCTTCTCTCCACCAGTGCTCCATCCTTCGTTAATCATGCAATTAACTACACCTTTGCTGGCCTGGAGGGACCTGAGCCCTGTTAGTGCTGCGCATTCCCAGTTCCTGCTGACATTAGTTGAAACTGGAGGTGCAAAGTGCTCTGGAGGCTGGATCCAGGCAAAGACTGGGACGGGTTCCCATCTTCACATTTGTCATGAGACTGAGGCCTGCCCTGGGTACAAATTAGGTACGGAAAAAATGGGTATTTTCCTATGGCATTTTTCAAAGCAAGTGAAGGGGAGGTGGGCAAAACTGTTCAGCAGAAAATGCTTGTGTTTTTGAGAAAAAAAAAATTGGAATGCTTCAGCTCTGAGGTGCTGGTTAGTGAGCAGTTTAGGTGTGTCGCGCTCCCACTTTGGCTCTGTGATGTGACCGTGTCTGCTGGGATGGACCATCACGTCTCCATGGGGGTGTCATGGAGCTCACCTGGCTGTGGGTTTTCTGGCTGGTGGCTTTGCTGATACTGAAGCACAGGAACATGAGTAAACCAGGCTGTGTACAACACCGTAACAGCATTTTTGAATCAAAGTACCTTAGTCGTCATCTGCAAGAATACTGTACTTGATGAGTTTTTGCAACACTAAATTAAAATCTCTTGAAAATCAGGCACTGGTGAAATATTTAATAGAGATTTAATTCAAGCATTTTTTTCATCAGAAAATTGATTTCATTTCAGCCCAGAGCAAATCTTGCTATCTTGATTAAATGAGGCAGAGAGAATATTTGCTGGTTGCTCGCCTCTCTCTGGTCCTTCATTTATGTGGCTGTGTGTTTTTTGAGGGCAGAGACTTCTTGCGTAATGTCTTTGCAGCTTGAGACCCCTCCACTACTTCCTGACACAGGGCTGAGCCCAGCTGAGACTGTTTATAGTTTATTTTCTCCAAGACTCCTAAATCCCATACTCTTCACTGGAGTGTTTTGAATGAGATGTTTAAAAATCACAGCCTTGACAGCCCTCCAAGGCCACCATCTCCTGGATTCCTCTCATGTAAGCAGAGCTACCGAACCACCGGGCGCTTCATCTGAGGTAAATGTCTAGGCCTCCTCTCCAGCCAAGCGGAGATGGGCACCTCGGGGAGATGGTTCACTCTTCTCTTTTAGGAGGGGATAACTGGAAGTGCCTCTCTTCATTGCCAAGAGGACTTGTAGATGGGTGACGTCAGGTGAGATAAACCGGACCCAAATCGGTCTGACTTTTGAGCCTGGTTTTATTCTCCCTGTGGTCTCTCACCAACTCCTTAGGCCCAAAGGCTGTGTCGTGGTTTCGGCTGGGATAGAGCTGACTTTCTAACTAGGAGGTGCTATATATAGTGCTATGTTTTGTGTTTGGGATGGGAATGGCGTTGATCGATAGCACAATAATGGTTTTGGTTGTTGCTGAGCAGTCAAGGCTTTTTCTGCCCCTCACACCACCCTGCCAGTGAGTAGACTGGGGGCGCACAAGAAGTTTGGGAGGAGACACATCTGGGACAGCTGACGCCAACTGACCAAAGGGCTATTCCATACCATGTGACATCATGCTCAGTATATAAAGTTGGGAGAAGAGGAAGGAAGGGGGGATGTTCAGAGCGATGGCATTTTGTCTTCCCAAGTAACCATTACATGTGATGGAGCCCTGCTTTCCTGGAGATGGCTGAACACCTGCCTGCCCATGGGAAGTGGTGAATGAATTCCTTGTTTTGCTTTGCTAGTGTGCGCCGCTTTTGCTTTACCTGTTAAACTGTCTTTATCGCAACCCATGATTTTTCTCACTTTTACTCTTCCAATTCTCTCCCCCATCCCACCGAGGGGGGAGAAGTGAGGGAGCAGCTGCGTGGTCCTAGTTGCTGGCTGTGGTTAAACCACGACATGCTGATTGTATTACCCTGGGGAGGGGGAGTGTGCATTTTTGTAAATAGATGAAAGGTGCCCGAGAAATGCAAACACATTATTAGCAATGATAACTTAGCTTTCCCCACCCTCTTAAGAGTCGCATCATCTTCAGCGGGTGCTAGTGCATTAGCCACAATTTGGGCATTACCAGATGTTGAGAGTTACAGTCTTGAATTGGAACATTTTCTTGATAGGGTGATTTGTGTAGAGCACTCACAGGAAGAGCACCTGCTTGCTTGAAACTGAGTTTCACCCATGCGTTACTTTGAGTAAAATTAGTCTGGGGGAGAAATCCTGCAGTCAAGGGATGGAGAACAAGAGGGTCCATGATCTCTATTGCAGTTTCATTTTCACAGGTGCATCTCATACGGTTCTAAAATGCTTATTGGCACGCTGGGGGCTCTGTTCAGCCCCCAGGGTGGCCCTTGTGATCAGACTTAATGCAGAAACATATTTTCCCATCCATCCATCCATCCATCCTTTCATCCATCCATCCATCCATCCATCCCATGGCGCTGTGGGATGGGGACAGGCGAGCAGCGGCTGGAGAAGCATTGCCCACCTGCCCGGGGCTTCTCCCCAGTGTCTGCAGCACCAGGGGGAAGGACCACTCTCCATCCCCGTCCTCCCTGGAGCCAGGCCAGTCTGTGAGGAAACGTGGCACCCAGCGCTTTGCCTCTCTGCCATTGAATTTCCAGCTGAGATTGCTTACGTTCGGCAGCTCTGCCCTTCCGAAATCCAGGCTCACTCCGAAACGGCCATGAATTTTCATGAAAAGCCCTCAGAGATATGCTGCATAATGACCCGATTTCATGGCTAATGTATATTTCATGTTAGGGTTACTACACCTCAAGTTTCCACACAAAACCCCTGAGCTTTGTTCTCATGGTTACCAACGTGTCCACTGAATCCCTCAATAAAGCGGATTACAGTGGTGCCTACTGGAAATATTATACCTAAACTTTAGGAGACTGGGCCATTATCATGCTCTGCTTCCACCAACTCTCCTCACAGGAAAAACAATTTCTTCTGAGCTGAAACCTGGCTCAGAGGATCTCTCTCAGAGACTGAATTTGATAATATTCACTGCAGACATTTTTGACTTAGAGAAATACAAAATGTAACAGAGCTTGGCAGATTTGGATTTCTTGGGGGATGCTTTTATACACTCACAACTCCTTTGTCTTGGAAGATTAGTTCTTTGGAAGAAATGGATCATTGATGTGTATCTTCTTTTATTAGGGAAAGAACTAAAGACATTAATGAGAATACAAAGATAAATAGATTATATTTTAATTGCTTTTCTTTTAGAAAAAAAAATAATTGTTCTGGAAAACAAAAGCTGTGCTTGTGTATTTTGCTGAATTTAAGTCATGGAAAGTACACTTTCTGGTGATTCTGGCCTGACATAAACCATATTGCTCATGTAAATAATTTTGTCTCAAAAGCTGATTTTTCTTTCATAAACATAATGCCTTCTGACTGATTAAAAATGCATATTTTAAAACCTTATCAGAAGAAAGGTCAGTCATGCAGTGATGTGATTTTACTTGTAGAGATTCCACTTAGTATAATGTCTAATGAAAGAAATTCAGTTTAACCTTTTGAATGACTTTGGGAGCTTGAAGAAATGTCATGACGCTGTTTCCTTTAGGCGTTGTCATCTTCAGACTCTTTCATATCCCTTCTCAGCTGCCTATTCTCCCAGTAACAATTGCTCTAAGAAATATGACTGCCTTCCTTCATACTCTTTGTTGGCATTTGAAAAAAAAATTATCGAGCTTTAAGAAGCTCTTGTTTCTGTTTATGTTTTGTCCAGCTTTGCTTATAACTCATCCACTTCTCTTTCTCCCCTGCTGAGCATCATGGCCATGTATTTTTGGTAGATAGAGTGTACATAACTGCAGGGAAAACAGGGGGACAAAGAAAAGAAATTGGCTTTTAAGGAAGCCTTCGACTTCTTCTCCAGGTGACGGCAGCCCCCGTTGCTTGTGGGCTTTGCAGCTTGACATTTTAATAGGTCTCTGCTCAGGTTTTGTTCACTGTAGCAGGTTTACAACAGGTTGTGCCAACAGAGCAAATGTTGCCTGAGATGGAGCAGCCCCTCATCTAGGCCCTGGGAGAAAGGGATGTTGTTGCAGCCACTAATCAAACAAGGACTTCTCTTTTTTCTTATTTACCAAGAAGGTTTCTTCATAGGTGTACTCTTCACAGGAACTTCAGTGCTGTCTGCTGAAAGCCTCCAATTTTGTGTGGAAACGTTCTGCTTACTGAAAGCACCGGCAGTACCTTAAATAGCTGAATAAATGCACTGTAAGGTCCAGATTCTCTTGGCAATGCACACTGGTTTGTACTGGCTGATCATCCAGCTCTTTGGCAGCGTAGCACGAGGGTACCGGACAGCCTTGCTGTCCCTAAGCAGTGACAACCACATCATTGCTGTGTCCCCCCCATTCTACTGAAGCATGAGGGGCTTCAGTGGCTGTGAAAGTGGCAGCTCAATTGAAGTTGTCTACGTTCTTATTGATGGTCTTATTGAGATCATCTCCTTTCTTATAGCTACAGTGCTAGAGCAGTAATTTTTAGCCCAAGGACACCGAGCAAAACTTTATGACCACGTTTGTAGTCATTTCTTTTCAAATACTCTAAGCACTAAATTGCATATTGCACCCACAGATGGGGGACAAATGGTGCTGCTGAAACTATCGCTGACGTCGCTGCTGAATTTGGCCCAGAGACTTCCAAGAAAATTTTGTCTGCCTACTCCAAGCTACATTTAGCACAAGCCAGTCATTTGTGACTGTAGCTTATAAATACTCTTAACTACTGGCGTATACAATGGGAAATATCATACGTCTTATCTAAGGGCCAAGTGTTCATTATTTATTACAGTCATTATTCATTTCCATTGTAGTTACTAATGGGGCTTTAACGCTTGCTGGACCATTAGCCCAGCTAAGGGTCCCAGATTTCCTTGGCGTAGCTATCATCTGTTTTATCTGGTGTGTGGTTCCTGGCTGGCATGTACACAAAGGGGAACTGGGCATCACAAAAGGAAATTCACACTTATTACTATGTCCCGCAGTTCATTATAATGTCATAGTTCATTCATTTTTTTCTGTTTTCATCATTGAGTTCCTTGTAGCCAGATGAGGATCATTAACTTCTGAAATGAAACATTTTAATTAAGCTGATCTGCGCTGTGCCTTCTAACTCTTCAGATAGCATTGCCAAATTAGGAAGGCGCAATTGCTTCTGTGTTTGTGTTTAATAAATATTTCAGCGTTGCTCAATAAGGCTGACACGACTGCATTAAGGACACTTGGAGCCCTGTCCTACTGACTCACGGCTCTGTCTCTTCCCTTCAGAAGGTGGCGTGTGAGACTGAATCACACCACTCAAGCTGTGTATGCATGGGGTTGAGCAGGGAGACCGTCCCGAATGACAGGCATGTCCCTCGTTAATCTGACAGAGTGAAAAAGTGAGTGATAATTAATCATCTTAATTCACTACTTCCAAAACCAGCCAGTTGTATCCTGCCCATGAAAGGAGAATAGCTGTGAGCTTAGCTCCTCTTCCCCTTTCTGAAAGTTCAAAAGATGAAGGAAATGCCTTTTGGCATGAATGTAATGGGAAAGGGGACAGCTACAAACTGATATATGTTTTCCCATAGCAGCTCCTGCCCACTTTACTTCTACCCAGGGGTTCAGGAGAGCTCATTGCCTCTTGAGGTCTGCCTGCGGGACCATGTGTGGAACAGGCAGAGAGATGGATCTGGCTAAAAAAAAAGCCAAAACAAAAGATCAGAGGACTATTCTTCTTCCCTGTAGGCTTGCAAATAACTGCTCCAGAAGAAATGTGGGAGTGCAACAGAGTGGGAGTGGTTGGGTTGAACCTGGAATGCTTACAGGTTATTCAGCCGTGCCTGAAGGCACGAGTCCTTGATTCCTTAGTTTCCTTAGTTGCACAGAACCATTTACAGATGACACCCAGCCATCCTCATCTGTCAGATCTTTAACTCATTTTGCACAGTGGTAGGGGTCTAGGGGGAAGTGTACAGTGATGGGGGCCAGGCCTTCACTTCCAACCACAGAGCACAGTTAGGACTTAGTTTGTTTCAGGGATGGCAGCCAAGTTAGAATCAGGTCATGGCCACAACATGAGTGGGACAGCAGTGGGCACAAGCCTGAAGACAGTAATGAAACATCAAAGTCTTTTCAAGCTCAAGTGCAGACATGGTATCTCCTATATATTGGGTCCAGGCCAGTCATTCATCTTTTGCGTGCCTCTGGAATCTTTCTTCAGCTGCACCCTGAAACATCCATACATCTTGAAAAGAGCCCAGACATAACTTTGATGAGCCCAGAAAATAGGAATCACACTCAGGGACTTGACGGATCTCCCAGCTGTGCAATGGGAAGCCTCTCACTGCTGTCACTCCAGGGAAAGGCAGAAGGATCACCCGCTCCAGTGAGCGGTGGTGGCGTAGCTGCACTGATCTGAGCCACCATCTACACCCAGCTCCCACTGCTGCCCAACAGTGGGCACACTGAATTTTACCCATTCTGTCAATATTAGTGTTTTCCAAGTGCCACCGTTGTGCTCCAAGAGGCACAGACTGTGGAGACAGGTGCCATATCTTCTCTAGAGACTTCACATCCTTATGTCATCAAGCCCATGTGGAAGTCAATGAACTGTTTACAACTGTCTTCAGAGGGAGTAGAATTAGGGACATGCAATCACAGAACAGAAAGTGACTTCATAGCCTATCAAACCCAGTCATCTGCAATCACAAGCAACTACATCATCCCTTAAGTGATGTCAGACTCCACCCTGAAATCAGACAGGTTTCTTTGCCATCTGTTCCAGAATCCAGAACCAGTTTAATTAGGAGAGAAAGTCTCTAGCTACTCAGTGATTATTTTGTACCTTTACTTAATCATCTTTCCAATTCTCCCCACAGACTGGGAGTTCAGGTATCTTGCTACTGACATTTCCACTCCAAACTTATTTGCGGTGCAATAGCGCGGGCACGGTTTCTCATCAGCACTCGCAGAAATGGAGACCTGATTAAACCTCACTTGAAAGTCAGGCCCTGAGGTCCTAATCCACAAGCTGGCATCTACCAGGGGTGGAAGCTTGTTTACCAGCTCTCTGAGATACCTCTTCACATTAACATTCACTTAGTGTCTTTGTCACCCTGGCTCTGATTTTTTTTTTTTTTTTCCTCTCTCCAGTGAATCATTTATGCACTTTGCTGCTATCAAAGAGAAGTCTTCATTTTCAGCACACTGTCAGGAGAAATTCCTTTGAAAAATCTTACTTAGGCAAGCCTGTCAAATGAAAGCAAAAATACCTAGCATCACTCCTGCTTCTCAGGCTTATAAAAAAGAAAGACCTTGTTATGTCATTTTGTCCATCTTTCGGCTGCTACAGGACTATCTATTTATTAGTATTTTCTCCAGGGTCAATTCAATAGTTTTTCATTATAATGTTTCCAACACATTTCTCTGGGGGGCAAAAATTACTCCATAGGCTGTGGTGGCCTGCTCTTTCTCTGCATGGAGTAGTTGACAGTTATGATGTTTCCTTCCTGGGTAATATCTATTGCATACTTTATTCCTCTTTAGTCTTTGTCAGCCAGCGACTGCCTATATAACTTTAGTAACCTTCCCACAGGAGTCAGTACGTGCTGTGCATAGGCTGTCATAACCATACCTAAGCTTAGGAAATAACAAAATTGGCTTGGTTTTATTGGATTTCTCACTGGTTTCATAGCTCTTCTTTCAACTCCTGACTACTTATCAAAATCTTTTTCTTTGGTGTTTTTTTTTTTTTCAGAGAAGGAGGGATCTTTGCTAAAGAGTGGTTGCATTAAGAGCATCGCTCTGCCGGAGCAATTACACATGGTAATTTTCTGTGTGGAGAGGTCGTGTAAGAGAGAGTGAGCCCATTACTGTGAAAGAGAGAAAAATACCCTGTCTTCCAACATAACGTCACTGCTGAAGAAGCCTAAATGATATTAATCTTTATTTGTCTCTAACTTCATTGTAGGTTAATATCCCCTGAGCATTGTCGCTGCTTGGTCTCTTGGCATTGCCGCCGCTTCACGGGCTGCTCCTTCTGGTGGGATGTTTTTATTATGCAGAACTGAACCTCCCTGCGTAATTGCATTCTGCCTGTTCCTCTTGATTAGCGAAGAACATGGACTGGAAAGGACCGTGGGGGTCACTGAGTGCAATCCATAGCAATTTCAGGCAATTGTGCTGTAGACGTAGAGTGCCAAGTGGTCCCAGAACAGGTCCATACATGTCTCCTAAACACCCTCCAGCTCCCTGGAAAAGGAATGTTTAACTCCAAAGAGCCCTGATTGTTAGTGTGACCGAGGCCTGGCTATAAAAAATGCAGTGTTGGAGACTATGGCAAAAGCAGTGCTGGACAACTATGCTGCCCTCCAAACCCCTCAGCCTAAAAGTTCATGGAGTTTCATGGACCGAATGCTTAAAACAAAGGGCTGCACAGGACACTCATGGCTGAAACAGGACCTGTTTTGGGATGTGTTTCGGTGACTGCTGGTCATACCAGCCTCTGCATCCATCCTGACCCTGGGGGGCGTTTAGAAAAGGAAGAAAAAAAATCCAACTTGATTAATCCTTCACAAAACATGCAGCGATGCCAACGGGTCACTGGAGGTCCTCCAGGATGCGGGGTCCTGTGGTATCAACATACTGTAGGCTCACAAATGGCTTTTCTGGTACTCGTGCTGTGGCCTTGCTCCCGTCTTCAGCCAATAAGGAAATCTAGCACTGGGAAAATAAGTGGTATTGCTATAAAATCACTACTTACAGTCACACTTAAAAAATGCTCTTGACTAGCTGTGGTATAGAAAGCATGCTTATTACAAATTACTAATGCATTTCAGAGTTGATGAGCCTTCCCTGTGCAGATGGGTCTAAGATGCAGGAACAACGTTAATACAGGTAAAATTAGACCTCGACTTTGGGCTGAGAGCTTCCCCAAGTTTTTAGCTGGGCTGGTGGGAAGGTCAAACACAAAATGTTGTCATTGTTTGAGACCTGGGCTGATTATTTACAAAATGTGCACAAAGCCTCATTACTCCAAACTACTTCTGGTAGGGGTGAAGGTGGGAAGCGTGTTTCTTTGCTGATAACTCCTGGCCTTTATACCCTCCTCATTCCAAAAACTTCTTGGTCGTAGTGTCTGTGGGAACTCTTTGGTGGGCCCTTGCCTTTCTCTGACTGCTTCAGTGACATTTCCCATCCTTCTCACATATGTCTGTTCTATTCTGAATAGACTGAGGTGGGACTGATTTCACTTGGAGATGATGGGCAGAATAGCTTCTGCCTACCTAAGGTGCCCAGGGATCGTGCTGCAAACCATCCTCTGCATCTGCTCGGCTTTCTCCAGCCTCCTCCATCCGCTTTCCCTGCCTTGGTGCTGACACAGGCTCCCAGACCTTCCCTCTTTGCTCCATCAAAGACCCTGGCTGGGTGTTTGGCCATATGGAGACCCTCCAGCTCCCACCACCGGGTCCTGGCGTTGCCGTGCCGGGTGTTCCAAGCAGCAACTCCCACATTTTGGTTATTTCAGCTGGTGAAGGAAGGTCTCAGCCTCTGCAAAACACTCAAACAAAGCACGGCTCTCGCATCCACCAGCTTAACGGGGCTGTACCCAGCCCCTGGCAAAACAGCGTCTTTGCTTTGTGGTTCATTTTCACTGCCCTCCTGATAACACACGTCAACCTTAGTTGTGTGTATTTGATTAAACTGGGAGGGAGGCTGTGAGGCGGTGGCTGCCCGCACTTCAGAGCGCTTGCGGCGGGTTCTTCATCTCCGGCAGTGTCTTCAGTAAACACCGCACAGCGTCAGCCGGCAGTTTAAGGCTTTGTGCCCTGCCATCCTCCGTTGCCAGTGAAAGCAACCTCTCAGAGAAATCACTGTGTTCAAGTCTCTCCAACTTACTAAGAACACAAAGCGACTCGTGTCACGGCCTCACCCCGCGCACCCCAAACCCAGCCTGAACGCGGCGTCTGGGGAAATGGAGAAAAAAAAATGAGTAACACTAAATAACCACTCTCTCCATTTTCCCTTTCCATCCTCCAGCTAAGTGCTCTGACCCTCAGAGGAGGGTCATCCGGCTCCTTTTCTTATTTCTGGAGTTGCTGGTCCATCTTGTTATAAAGCCAGGCAGCAAGAGAGGGAACAAGATGGTTTGAGGGTTTTTTTTGACTGAGCTTATGCTCAGTAATTTGGGAGAAGAGGAAACAAAACTTTGGGAAACAAAGATAACCTATAATGACACAAAACTATTTCTGAACATCTGGTAACCCCAGGAAAGGCAAACCTTCCAAATTAGGAACCAAATCCTGAGGCATTTGGGGCCAGTTAATGATGCTTTTGTACTCCCACTTCATGAAGATTAAAACAGTTATGGACTGGAAATAGTGCATTTATTTATTACCATTTTTAATGATAATGTCCATAGCCTTGTTTGGTTTAAAATGCTGTTTAATTTGGTTGATTACATTGTTCTAAGCCTGCGATATCCTAAGGTTTAACAGCTACACCATATCTTCACACTTTTATATCCATAATGAATTTTTGCATGCAAATAAAATACCAGTGCTTTAGCTTCCAGAAACCTCTGAGGCAAACGTTTTATTACATCATGAAATTAATTTTTATTGCCCTTCTGTTCTGTGAAGCAGAAACACAAAGCAATATGAAGGAAAAAAAAAAAAGTAAAAATCAACCAAAGAGGCCTTTTCAGCAGCTTTGCAGCCAGAATTTCTTTGCTAATCTCCAAGGCGATGTGCCCTTCAGATCGATGATCAAAACCGAGGGGGTAACGACACATTGTATGGACTGAGTCTACTAAAAAAAATAAATACTCTGCGTAAGGTAAGGGAGTGTTAACGATTATGGGACCTCACGGACCATCTTGGTGACTTGCTTAGAACCACGGTGGCATTCCTGCCTCGTAAGCTAGCGGGAGATGGAGACGATGGTCAGAATGCACACATGGTCAGAATGAGAGCTGACCAAATACTGCGGTACTTTTTGGACCAGCAGACCTGGAATCCTGTTGTAACATCTGCTGCAGTTTTGTGGTCTGACAGCTGCAGCATAAACGCTGAATTATTGGGTTTAAAAGAACTGCTTATGGTTTATCCTCCCCGTTTGTAGGAGGGCAGGAGGGTGTCAGCCAGAGAAAAGCATCCACAGCCACCGGGGCAGTGCCGGTATTTCACAGGCAGCGTTCGTGGGATGTTGTAGCTCTTGGGGATGTCCAGGGGCTGTGGCCAGGACATGGCATGGACAGACAGCTCAGACAACCAGCTGGATGCTCCCAGGAGGTGATGTCCTGTGGCTGTGGCAGACCGGGAACTGGCTGTTTATGGAGCTATTTGCCCACATTTATGGAGCTATTTGCCGCAGACCGTGGCTAGGCAGGCGAAAGGGACCATGTGTTTGCAGTGTCTGAACAATTAGATGTCTCTGGATGCAAATGGGAGCTCTGTGCGTCCTGAGCTGTAAACAGGGCGATTTGTGTGTGCTCACGCATGTCCTGTCAGCGTTTGTTTAATGCTTCAGTTCCACTAGCTTCTTCCCTTTTAGTTTGTATTTTAATGTGCAGGCACTTGCTGAAGTGTGTCCACTTAGCGAGCATCTGGCCTTGCTGGGGTTTTAAGCTGAACACACATTTTAACGACATCTGACTCCCCAGTCGGCACCGAGAAAATTAATAGACCCAATCTCCTTCCCTTTCCTCCCGTGCAAGGTCGGCTGGTCCTTCTTCCCTAGCAGGTCCTGTTTTGTGTGTCCCACCTGGAACCAGGGGTCGTGGCAGTCGGTCCCGGCCGGCACCTTGCTCCGCAGTGCACGGTGCTTCATAACCCCACCAGAGCCCTGGAGCTCACTCGTGGCTTTTGCGCACTATGAGCTTCTAAGGTCAACTGACTGAACATGGGAAGCCTGACTCTTCTTCAATAGACTCAGTGCTTTTATTTGTTTGGTGCACCTTCAAAGGCTTACCTTAAATTAAGGATTTACTTCGGGATTTAAATTAAGTGAAGGCCTAATTAGAACAATTATGCATTACCAGGCAAGTCACGGGGTTGAAGTAATTTGCTTTGTTGGGTTAGGATTTGGAACAGTTATGTGGAGTTAAGCGGCATTAATGAACAAACACAAGATCCAGTGAAAGTCCATCAGGGAGCCTTCATTAGACAATCAAAATCTCCCTCTCTTTGCTCGGTGTGATGTACCACGTACCACAACCTGGCCTTTAGCTCTTTCCTCACAAATTCCTAAAGAATTAAATATTTCAAACTTTTACAGCCTTGTGCTCACCGTCATGAGCCAAAGATGACCCTTAAGGGGTCATCTCTTCAGACAAAGTTGGGGTAAGAGATACAGGAGCAAACTCCTGCATCCTCAGCCAGTGCTATCTACAGCAACTCCCAGCTAGCCAGAATGGTTCAGCACAGCCTTTTCCAGATCTGTTTTATCTTTTTCCCGAGCTGGTGGCTTCCTCTTAAAGACCCCTGAAGGAGGACTTGCTGCTCCTCACCCCAGCCTAGATGGGGGGACCACACCATGGGTGCTCACCACATGTCTGGGCACATTCAAGCTTTGAGCTCCACCACCTGCATGGCCCAGTTTCAAACTCTGCTTCCTGGGAATGCTCATGCGTGCAGTCGGGAAACACTGCCTTTACAAGGCTTTGTGCTGATAAAAGCCCATCGTATGAATATGCAAGAAAGCCAGCACCGAGGGAGGTTGCTGCCCTAATTCATTAAAATCCGTGAGTGACTGTGTCTGGGAACGTTCTGGCAGAGCTCATGTAGCTCTCGAACGTGCTAATCCTTCCAGTGCAGCCATTAGGCAGGGGGCCGGGGGGTGCTGGTGATTTGTTTTATCGCTGCTTAACAGTTAGATGAACTTTGGCAATGTAACACAGACTTAAAGACTCATTGCATGCAGTTTAATGGACCCAGCTGAAGGACTTCAGCCAGGAGCATGTTCTGGCTAACCCCTGAGGCAGAGAAGACACCCAGCTTTCCCTGCTGTTAGAGATGCCCTCTTGTTATCTCCTATGTTTCTGGAGAGGACCCTGATAACCAATCTCTTCACTCAGGGAAGGTCCCCCATCCTGTGCCTGCAATTAGCTGAGAAGATTCTGGGCCAAAACAAGCATTATCAGCTGCATTGTCACTATTCGAAGTGCACTTTAAAGGCAGGGTGAAGGAATGAAGATCCTGGTCACCTGTGGCCCTGGATGGCTGCTATGGATGGATGATGTAGCAGTCTTTACGGACATGGTGCAGAGCAGTCCTTGGAGGAGTCTGGAGGGGACTGAGCTCTAGGCAGTGACAGGCTCTGGGAACAGGAGCTAGTTTTCCTGATATGACACATTGGCTGGTTTTACAGACATCTTCAGGAGGTGAGAGCTTTTAGAGTGCAAGACAGACATTTCCAGTTCACCTGAATGAAGGCCTTTTCATCAGCAGCGAGGGAGATGAAAAAGATACTTTTGATTCAAACACAAGATGAAGGAGGTTAACGAGGAACTGCAGCAGGAAGGCATGCGTATGTAAATCAGTGAGCAGAGTACCTCCAGGTACTAGAGGCTTGTGTAGCTCTTGAGAATTTCATCCTCACCATTCTCACAAGTGGGTCACAGAAAGTTGCTGATGGGGTTAGCTTTCAGCTTGATATAGCTCAATGTAATTGATTCTGATGGGTTTGCTAGGTCATAAAAGGTGATTTCCTTTAGGTCTTCATCCTGTGCTCCCTGGCAATATTTCCAAAACCCTGGCTAAGTAAAAAGTGCATACTGAGGTGATTCCTAATACTGAAGACTTAAATGAGACTGCTCTCTATCGTTTTTACGAGATGATGATGAACAAGCACTCCAATTCCATCTACTTCTTTTCCCTGGTATGCAAAAGCAGGGGTATATGGTGTTATAGCTACCCAGTATCAAAAGAGGAGCACAGGAACTCTGGAAGTTTCCAGCCTGTACGTTTCTTCAGTGTGTCTATCTAAAGGAGACTTTGTCTACAAGGGGGATATCTCTGCTGACAGCTCAAGCTGGCCCTCACCCACCATTCCATTGCACACATAGTCATGCAAAGAGCCTTTCTTTGCCCAGGCTGCAGGGCTGGCAGGTGAGAGGGACACCCACCCTGACCCGGTGCAGTCTATTGGCACTGGGTCACTTGCCTGACCAGGAGCTTCTGTGGGGATGGGGCATGGACAAGACCCACTGCTGCAGCCCCCTCTACCATCAGTGTCCTGCTTGTGACTCTCCCAAGGCCAGTGTTGATGCTTTGGGTGAGTGTGAGATGCTCAAAAAAATAACCCTTCCTTCCTCTTCGGTGGGATGCGCTGTGATGGGAGGGAAAGGGCACAGGTGACAGTGCTCCGGGTGCTCAAACCACCCTCAGGGTCACTCTCCATCTCACAAAACAGACAGGGCCAGAGGGACCTGGGGCTTGTTCATGCCTGCAAGCCATGGAGGGTGAGCTGAGATTTTTTGCAGGCGTGCCTCCACACGCACAAATTCCAGCTGTGGGCCCTCTGTTTTTTTATTCCAGGCTATTGCCATACACTGGAAAACAATCTGCTAAGATGTGGGATGAGTGTGTGCATTCCCCAGTCCTGAAACTACTCAGTCATTGTTGGTCCTCTTTGTGATGCCTCACAGTACTTTTCTTTTAACATAGGTCAACCTGTATGACCTCAATTGCTTTGGGCTCATCTTGGCCAGATGTCATCTTCCTGCTAAACATCTGCATGTCCTCAAGTGCAGTTCTCTGCCTGGTTTAAATCAAAATTTAAAATACCAAGCAGATCACCAAAAAGCCCCAAATCAAATGTAATGCAAACTTTTCTCATATCTCTGCATGGTCCCAGCTGATGGCCCTTGACTTTGTCAGCCACCAAGCAGAAGGAAGTGTCCAGGTGCATTTGAAAAGGAGACACGGTCTTGAGCAGGTCAACCAGCAAATTAGCAGAGAGAACAAATTCAGGAGAGGTGGCACCCACCAGAGACTAGGACCTCTGTAGAGGAAGGGGGATGCCGGTGGGTTTGGAAGACTGGTGGGATAAGGATAAGGCTTCCATAACATCCATTACCACTTTGAGGGGAAGATGAGTTAGCGCCTCAAGGAGATACATCTCTGGTGCAAGCTTAGAGGATCAACTTCAAGATCATGGTCTCAGGGGCTCAGGAGCCCCTGTTTCATGGAGAAGCAGAGGCAGAGACCAGCCTGGCAAGGGAACAGCATCCACAAGCACTAAGTGTTACCTCAGCATGACCAACCCCTGAGGTTTAATCAATGTCACGCAGCAGTCCTCTCAAAGTATCAAGGGATTACTTTAAAAGCCATGAGGTATTTTCCAGGGAGGTTATGACATTTATTATATGCTATCTCGCTGCCTGTTAGGCTGATCCACAGGTGTTAAAAGAGAGAAGTGAAGCTATAAATAGCACTTGCTTCACAGACTGCACAGAAATGCAGCTCTGCCTGCACCTCCCTTGGAGCTAGCAGTCCTCTCCTGGTGCTCTCCCGTGGTGCTCAATGCCTCCCTGGAAGCAGCAGTGCTGCCCATCTCCCCGGTCTGCTCAATAACACAAACTGTTCTTTTGGGGACCCGTTCCATAGTAACATCCTCCAAAGTCAGAGCAGCTTTGCAGAGGTTCCCACGTGGTTGCAGCCTGTCTCTGATGGCCTCTCCATGCCCCACCAGAGACCCACAGCCCATCCTTTCTAGCCCTCCTTCCATCATCTCCTTACCGCTGAGCATTGCCTGAGTATGTGTTACTGCCACAAGCCTTCCCACCATCCCTTTCACTTCACCTATTCCAAGGAATGAGGCTTTTCCTTCTAATTCTGCTTTACAAAACAACACGAGGAATGGTGTCGACTGAGCAAATCTCTGAATTTTTCCTCTCAGTGAAGTACTCGGATGTAGGGGCACCTTCCTGTGAATCCTCCTCTGGAGTACTCAAACCCGTGAACATGAAAATATACACTTGAGGACACATGTCATTTCCCTCTGCGTTCCTTGCATAGTGTTCTGATTGTAGAGGATGGGGCCAGTCTTGTTTAGTGGTGCCCAGGGATAGGACAAGAGGAAATGGGCACAAACTTGAATATAAGAAGTTCCACCTAAACATGAGGAGGAACTTCTTTCCTGTGAGGGTGGCAGAGCCCTGGAAGAGGCTGCCCAGAGAGGTGGTGGAGTCTCCTTCTCTGGAGACATTCCAAACCCACCTGGACATGTTCCTGTGCAACCTGCTCCAGGTGGATCTGCTTTGGCAGGGGGTTGGACTAGATGATCTCCAGAGGTCCCTTCCAACCCCATGTGATTCTGCGATTCTGTGAGAGGAGAGATGGCTGTAAGGAGTCCTGGGGGCTGAGATCCCTGCACATGGGCTTGGAGAGAGAGGATGCAGCTGAGCTACTGGTAACAGCATCAGGTGAGCCGGAGGGTGGCAATACCCAGTGAGGGGACAGAGGTGACAGCTACACCTCCCCGAAAAAAAAGCCACTTCCCAGTAAATCCTCGCCTGCTTTCTCACGGGCATCCTACATCCCGCAGCAGGAGGTACCCCAAAGGGACGAGCCACGTGGTGCGGCAGAGACGTGTCTACCCAGCGTGGTGAGCTGCCTTTTCCAACAGTGCCGCCTTGTCGGGATGTGGAGGTCTCCGAGGGGGGGGGGGAGAGGAGATAAACCATGAATAGCAACGCCGTGTGCTCCCTCCCGGGGCAATTCTTCCGGGTCATTTAATGCGTATAAACAAAACCCACAGCAAAGTTAAAGGCAGCCCCATAGTCTGGCCACAGCTTTGAAGGCAGTAGGTTTAGGAATTGGTTTGTTTCCAGAGCTGCTAAAGGTTTGGAGAAATTAACTATAGTATGTTGATGTGAAGATTTATGAGAGGATCAAGGAGATATGAAAATGAAAGAGTCAACAATATCAGAGCATGACAGGAGATAGTGAAGTATTTTATTTCCATTGCTTTCAATATTATCTCTCGGTTGGCAGGAAATAATCTGAGCAGGGAGACTGCATAGCAGAGGTACGGAAAATAGATGTGATCATTTTCCACAGGCGCAATGAGCACCACTCTAGATATTTTATAACTTGCTAGTGTTTTATGTCATTTCTTCAGACATCTGTGCATTAGAGTGACTGAGAACTGCAAATGATGTATAGTTAAGATATCCCCCTATAATTAAGCTGAAATAATGCTGGATTATTCTAGCGTAATTATAGGGGGCTATTTTAACTATTAGCTCATTAAAAAGCTATGATGCAAATCTCGTTCTGAAAGAGATGAAAAAATGAGGGTATCTGAACAAAATGTCAGTGGTCCTCTGCTGAGACCAGATGGAGAGGTATAACTATACTCAATTTATCAGTCGATATATTTAATGACAGCCAGGCTTGGATGGAGCCTGCAGTGGCCTTTTATTATGTTTAGTGTTTGCAGAAGGACATGGTGATTCAGAAACTCTTGGTTTCTGAATCTTTACCTGTCTTCACTCTTCAGTACCTATGCAAAAGGGTGGACTTTGGCTGAAAGGTTTCACATGAACCCCTGCCACATGCTCTAGGTAGACCCGCTTTGGTGGGGGGGGTTGGACTAGATGATCTCCAGGGGTCCCTTCCAACCCCGTGTGATTCTATGGTTCTATGACTCTATGGTTCTGTGCTCCCCTCTAGATGGGAGCCGTCCTTTCGCCCACCTTGCAATTCAGGTATGGCGCATGGGGCCAGCTTCTTCTCCAGAAGCTGGCACTGCAAGGCTAAAAATCCATGAATTGGTGTTTTGGTCNTTCTTCTCCAGAAGCTGGCACTGCAAGGCTAAAAATCCATGAATTGGTGTTTTGGTCCCACGAAGGGGCTGGCCCCAGGAAGCCTGAAAGGGCCATCAGCCGGCACAAGCCCCTCTGGAGCATGAGGCGCTGGCCTGTGTCTAATCTGCTTGGGGTCAACGTTGGTCAAGTGTTATGGAGCAGTGATGTTGCCTGGTTTGGGGTAATAAAAGCGAAGCAGTATGCTTGGTTAGTCCGGTCACTGACAAAGGGCACCCTGGAAGGGACCTGCCTGTGCTCACACGCTCTCTTCCAGCGGCCAAAAAGTTATCCTCCATCTCGTTATCTCCCCTGAAGGACCCCAATGGGGCCGAGGCACCCCGAGCAGCTGGAGGGAGGAGGTGGTGCCTGGCTCCCCGCGCTTGTTTGAGCCTCAGCTTGGCTGTGCTAACCAGCAAAAAGCTGTCCTGGGATGAAACCCTGATCCCTCTGTGCTTGTAGAGACGAGGGGCTCTCTTGCCTGGCCTTGCATATAGGGTGGGATACAGCTGGGGCACAGTGTAAGCGACCGACTCCATTGAAACTCCGTGTTTTTGGCTTTCTGGGACCTCCAGGATCCTTCCCTCTGGCAGAGGGGAGCTGTGCATGTGAGGGTCAGTCCCTGGAATTGCTTTATAAGGGTCAGGTTGTCCCTCCCAATGCAGGCGCCGCCACTGCCTCGCTCAGGGGGATGAAGAAAAGAGTTTGCTTTGCAAATATGGGGGGGTGTTCCTGCACTGCCCAAAGGGGCATCTCATCTCTCTGGCATCCGACAGCGAGCAGCAGGGCAAAAATAATAAGAGCAGAGGCTAAATAAGAAAAATGACTTCTCGCCCTCAAGCATTATGGCAACAAATGGTGAAGAACATGCCCTCGGGGAACGGCGAAATGAATGAGATGAATGTGTAATGTCCAATAACTACATGTCGAATCAAAGAGCATACTCTGAAAGCATGAAGTTAGCAGGGGCTGGTGAAGGCAAGAAGAAAAGAGTCAGCCAGGAAATTTATTGTTGCATGGGATGGCACGGTATGTAAATCTTGCTGGAGAGCTCTTTGCGGTTGCTGTTGGCTTTTGAAGGGTTAGGCAACGAGTGCAAGGCTTCGTTTTATAGGAGAATAATGAAGGAGGGAAAGTCAACAGAAAGGCAGGAATGGCAGCTCGGGCAAAAGTGAAGTTCCACCCAAGTCCCTTCCCAGCCCAGGCCTGAGCTCTGAGGGCTGGAGATGAGGAAAGGGGGGAGCGTCGGATGGAGAAGGAGGTGGATTGGGAGCAGGGATGGAGCTGGCTCTAGCTCTAAGTTGGTGTTTCTCCTTTTCCACTCAGCTTTCCCCTCGTAGCTGCCTGCTCAGCCCAGGAGCAGTGCTGCAGGGCAGCATGGAGAGGGAGACCCAGCAAGCTGCACGGAGTATTTTTATGCTTGACCAAAGGACACAAGGCTAGCTGTGATTGGGGAAGGATGTTCCTGAGTTTGGCCCAAAGATTTTTCTTCCTTTATTTATTTTCATTTGCTTTAAGGCTGGCTGAAAACTAAGAACGTGGCCCAGGGGAGCTGGCAGAAGGTGTTTGTGTGTGCATCAAGGACATGAGCGCCTGGAAATGGGGTGCATGCAGCTCTCCGCCGGCTTGTACTGAGTTGACGGTGCAACACAGCAGCCCGAGACTGCAGAATGTGGTGACTGAGCAACGTGGCTACGTGAATGAGCAAGGGATGTCATTACGTGCATCAAAGTCTGGATGGAGCTTCACAGGAGGTCGCTGCCCGCGACCCCCGGGGAGCACGGCTCTGGGCTGGGGTGCCCTTGCCGCTGGGGAGATGCTCTGCTGGCCAGGAGGTTTGGGCACCTGGAGGGACTGTCGCTGGTGAGACCAGCACCCAACACTTCGGGAGCCACTGGGTGGCGTATGAACACTTACATACATAAAAGAGCAGGATCCGTGGAAAAAACCCAAGGCAGCAATATATGTAGATAATTACGCGGCCTCTCTTTGGACCGGGGCGAGAGTGGGTGAAACCAACCCAGTGTGCATTAGGAAAGTGGCTATATGTCATGCCTCCTTTAACAAATAAAAGTCCAGATGATCAAGTATCGAGGAGTAAAGTTCAGGGGCTTTAAAAGCAATCAGCTAATGAAAAATCACAACGCAGCCTCACCTTCGCCAGTCAGGGCACGAACAGGGGACCACAGGGGAGACGGCGGCTGCAAAGCCCCTCGCCAGACAGCTGCCCAAAATCATTCCCGGTGCCTAAATACCACGCTGGCAACAGTCAGGAATTTCTCTGGTTTGTGCCTTACTCGGCGGGACACTGGTCGTGCCGTGACTGCAGTTACTGCGATGCTGCATCCCCCCCTGCGCCGATGTGGCAGGAGGGCTGCGGGTCCCCGCTCAGCTCTGCTGCTCCACGCTTTCCTTTCCTACAGGGACAGCCTCTCCCGGGCTGTCACCTTCGCCCACGGGGGCTGGGGACAGCTGGCTCACCAGCAGTTGGTCCCACAAGCCAGCTAAAGCCAGGAGGGGGATTTCAGCAGGAGTCAGGAGCCAGAAATACTTTATCTCAGCACTCTCCAGGCTCCGCGCATTTTCCTCCCCCATCTGGTTTGTCCCTGCCTGATCTATAACCCTTGCTGCGGTTCACAGGCTCCTTCCCTTCCGATTGTTTAATGTGATTAAGAAAATATTTGTGATGTTTCTGT
>JAHREE010000077.1:864471-945797 GCA_033628505.1 Tringa tobata | reverse complement strand
AGGGATCCGGAGGGAGAGCTGGGAGGGCAGCAGTGCTCAGAGGCAACGATGTTTTGGCTCCCCATTTGCTTTTCCTTGGCCGTGCTCCCAACGCAGTCCCATTTGCAGGGGGCTTGAAGGGAGCTGTCACGCTGCTTCTGTGCTGTTTGTCATGTCCTCCCCAGGTTTCTCTTCCTTGCTAAGGATTTTTCCCCGTCTTTCCCTTTTTTAGGGCTTGAAGTGAAGGTAGTTGCAGTTCTGCCCCCAAAAAGAGGGGCCACCAGCTTCAGCAGGGCAACAGCAATGTGCTCCTTCCACAGGGTTATTGGGAAGAAATGGGATATGGTTACCTGGACACCTCAGAAATCATTGCAGCCAAGCAAAAAGAGGCAAATTTATGAAAGAATAAGTCTGCTTTTTGGATGGTTGGATACCTGAGAGGCTCATCCTTCCTTTCTCTCCTGCAATTTATCCCTTGTGCTTCTATACCCCAATTTTAGCTTCCTCCAAGCATCCCCCAGCCCCTTTCTGCTCACATCTGCTAAACCTCTCACAGTACACACAGACCTTCCCCATCTTTTCCTTCCCTCTGCCACAGCACTCCTTTGCAGCCCCCCCAAATGTCACTGGTGACCCAGAGGTCCTTGGTTGCCTGGCAGGAGAGAGGCAGAGGCCAGTGTGGCTGCTGTGGTCCGAGTTGTGTGTGGCAGCCAGGAGACTGGGGGAAGGACTGATGGAGGGGCGAAGGACAAGCAGTGGGATCACAGCACGCCTCACTTCTGTCAGGGAAGAGGATAAATCGATACACACACGACAAATCAATGCTGTTGGGTTGGTTTTTTTTTTTGGTAATGTGATCTTTTCCATTAGGATGCTCACCACTGCTCCATTAATAGTTCACATTCAGCCGCCAGTGCTGGGTGGTACCCAAGGCCCCAGGAAATGCAAAACTGAAAAAAAAAATGGACTGTAATTGATCCAGCAAGTTGTATAATCATATGATACAAGTGGGAGATTTTATTTTTGTAAGCCGAGTACCTTATTTTCTGAAGCCTGAGATAGATTCACACACTACAGAAGCATTATATTCCTTATAAAATTATCCAGTCCTTTTTATAATCCAGCATCAGTACAGCCTGTCCCAAATAACTCTTTTTAAGATGCACTCTACAGGCATAGTGTGTACATAAGTATTTCTCTTTGTTTTTCTCCGCTATTTGTTTCATCCAGTGTCTCCCTCTTTCCAGTGATGGATCGTCTGTACCTGTAGACATAAATAAAGCCCATTAGTCCTTTAAGGACACGCTCCATGTCCCAGCTTTAGCATTCCTTTTGCTGTTTCTCTTTCCTAAATAGAGACATTTCGGTGGATGGTTTTTGAGGGTTTGGGGTAAGAGGCTGTGCCCATGGAGGAAGGGAGGGGGGTCTGTGCATCCCTTCCTCCCCAGTGCAAAAGAGATGTGGCCGAGGGGCACCCTGCTGGGGCAAGGAAATGCCAGGATGCCTTTGGAGACAGGGATTTGTGCAGGGATTCCCTCACCAGGGAGAGAGGATGCTTTCTGCTCAGAGAGAGGATGTCTGTTTCCGAGGATCCAGGGAACGGGTAGCTCAGGGGTTTATAAGTTACTGTTGCCACTAATTTCGAGGAGAATGTGCAGCCACTCTCCAGAGAAGGCAACTCATTCTTCAGTGACCTAGTCCTAAATGCTGCAAGGCAGAGAAGAAGAACCTCGAGAAAAGGTGATATCCCAGGAAGGAGGCTCCTCATAGTCCAGGGCTTTGCTGGCCTGGAAGCAGGGGCAATTTCTAGCTTAAGCAGAAGGTCAAGCTGACTGTTCAGCGTGAGGAAATCAAAGTTAGGCAGCCCCTATTCATATGTGGGAACAAGGATATGTGCTCTCAGCCTTGTGTGTACAGCCTGAATTAGTGAAGTAAGTACACTGTAAATCATCCTCTTCCTTGCAGCAGTGTTTTTCTCCAAACAATGGAAAGCAGAAACTGGAAACGTGCTGATATGATAAGAGGGTTGGAGGAGAGGCAAGGTCAGATGTACTTTTGTTCCTGTCTTCCTGGCTGTAGACATACACTCCTCGCTTCTCTAAAAGCCAAGGAAGGACTCGGATACCTTAAAAAGCTGTATTAGCTGTGTCAGACCCTTGCCCTTTCTACCTGGATGCATGTGGCATGTAACTAAGGAAACTAAACATTCTGCAGATGCCTTGGTTTGAAATGTTTCTGCCGAGAGCTGGTTGAAACACAGGACTTCTATTCTGCAAGAAATCCTGACATTTGCAAAAGTTTGGTTCAGCAGGAAAATGAGTCATTTTCCCCCTGAAAAAGAAAATCTGTGGGGAAGGGAGAAAAGGGAAAAAGAATTGCTTGGAAAAATGAAACCATTCCTACTCCTTATTTCTTTTTCCCCCAATGCAGAACAGAGGAACAGCTGCCTCCGTCTCCTGAGAATCCCCCCAGCCACGAGCTGAGCAGCCTCAAATCCCAGAGAGCCACTGCTGGAGCTCCCGTGGCTTTGGGCTTCCCGTGGCAGAGCTGATCCCAGCTGGGGCTGGGAGACACCATCCTGGCAGCAGCATCACCTCGAGCCGGCGGGGAACCAACCCTACCCCAAAGCGACCCGCTTCCGCAGCCCAATTTCAGTTTTCTCTCCCTCTTGGCTTTTGGGCGTAAGTTTGTTTTTCGCTGGGAAAATTCCTCACGAGCCTTTCTCGATGCATTTGCATGTGACACAGTCGCTCCCAGGTTTGCTACTTTTTTTTTAAAAAAAAAAAGATATTATTTATCTGAAGGGAGGATAAAAACCCCCCCATCAATGCAAACTGCCACAGGGTTGTGTCGAAGCCGTGAGCCTCACTCCTCGTGTCCCGACACAGGCCACGGTGACAGCCCTTGGCGTGTGCTGCGAGGGGTTGTACCGAGATGCTGGAAAAAACAACCTGTTAACGATGACTGGCTGGCTGCTCTGCCCGAAATGGCAACATTTGAACACACAATACGCTCAAAGATGATTAAGCCGGGGAAGTGTAATGATATGTGAAACCAATTTTTATTAATACCAGACTGAAACGCACAGCCTTGTGTGCGGGAGAGAAATCTCCGTGCTCCTAGTAATGGAGATCAGAGCCTTAATGATCATTACACTACTAAAACTGTACACTAATACCACAGCAGGTCACGGGGGTCAGAGCAAATGCCTCTTTCTTTGTATTACATGCTTTTATGTCTTCATTTACTCCACCGATTCTCTCATTATTTCCTCCTCATCTGCTATTCACGGGCGTAATTTCTTTGGCTGACATTCCCCTCCTGTCTCGCTAAGAGACAATCGATATTACATCATCTGCCTGCCCGCAGTGCCTCATACGCCACCAGATACGTTGGAGCGGGTTCCTCCGGGACTTGTTTTCCAGCCCTGCTCCCTCGGAATCCGTAAGGAAAGGAGGATGCTGTGCAAAGCCCCTGGGTGCGGCTGGGTGGCCACCGCTTCCCCCTCGCTGCCTGGGAGGCGATGCCTGCCCCTGGGAGATCCATGTGGCTCTTGTAGCCTGCCTTAATAAGCCGTTAATGAGGGGGAATAACGTAACAAATCTATCGAGCCCAGCCCTGAATTAAAAAGGTCGATGGAGTTGCTGGGGTTTTACCCCGATGTAGCAAAGCGGAATCCTTTCCTATTTGTCCCCCAGGCAAGAAATAAATAAATCTGGGGATGATGTATTAGCCCTTACACCCTCGGTACAAGAGCAGCAAAAGCTGCCCGTCCCCGCTCGGTAAATGCACATCCTTGGAGTGGCACGGCTGTTCTCAGGGCTCAGTCCTCTCGGCTGTGTCGCCGTAAATCGCCGGGTGATTAAAGGCGGCTAATTTCCTACCACCCTGCTTGGGTTTGTGGTGTCTTCTGCTCCTTCACACGCTGCTGTCTTGTAACAGGGCCGTATGAAACAGGGACCTGGTATCATTTGGAAATATGTTGTCAGCTGGTTCAGGAGGGAGAACTCTACCATGTTTTTCTTATGTTTTTGGTTTTATTTTTTTCTTTTCATTTTGTTTCCTGATTCAATACTGCCTGCCTTCCCTTAGTCTTAACTAGCCAGCATTTCCTACTCCTGGGCTGTCTGCAAAGGAAAGCTATCTAACTCTGAAATTTAATAAAAGCCTCTTAAGTGATTTGGGAGTGCGTAGGAGAGAGAGAGAGATCTTTAAAAGCAAACATTACTGCTCGAGTGTACATGTAGCTTAATAGGATTTTCTTCTTTGTGAATCTGAGCTCTTAATAAGACAATCTGAGATTAAGGAAGAATGGGAAGATTTTATTTATTTAGGTATCCATCAAAACATGTTTTGGCTGCTTTCAGGGAAAAGTGTGTCAAAAGATACCCCACATCCCAATAACATTAAGTTGGGATTGCAATTTTTTTTGGCAATTTATTGCAGAACACCGTTCCCCCGTCCTCTCCGCCCTTTTGCCTGTAATTTTGCTTTTTCCTTTACCCAGTCTCTCCTACAAATTTCTTTCATCCCTCTCTCTCTGTTTTTTTTTTTTGTTGTTGTTTTTTTTTAAATCCTCTAAGACCAGGCTGCTTCTTTCTAGAGGATGACTGAGAGGTGTGTGAAAATGAGTCGCCCAAGTCTTCTTACTCACGGTTTCCTCTGTGTTTGCCCTGCATTACTGGGACAGACCAAAGCTGTACAGATGAAAAGATGCCCACAACCTACTCTGAGTAAGCTCCTGTTTAGGATACTTTAGTGCGTTATATGTTTGGTTTTTTTTTCCTAAAACAGGATGCTCTAAGCCAGCAGTCCCTGTAAAAGATAAGCAATTTAATTATAGCAATGAGATAAAAGCAGAAATGGCTCTCAGACAAAACCTCTGACGATTAGATCAGAAGTGATGTGAAAGGACACCCACCGAGGAAGAAGGAACTCGGCACTGATAACGTGAGGCAACTACCGCACGGATCTCAGAATATCATTTCCTAGGTTTTTTTCCAAAAATAAAAAGCCTGGGAGCTCATATCAAAGGGACTCATGGCTCTGTGCGGCAGGTGTTTCTTTCCCTTTATAGGCCCTCCCTTGCATCCAAGCCTGATCATGTTCTGCGATAGTGTAGATGAAGTGTAAGAGAATAGTGGAAAATGCCATATTTTAAAAGACAATTATTGCAGCATGTCAAAACTAGAGAGAATTGCAAGGAACATCAGAAGGGTCTTGACACAGCGAGATAACTGGGCAACATTATGGCAAATGAAATGGAGTGTAAAAGCTCCAGGAGGCAATGCAGAATAGAAGAAATAATTGACTGTAGTCACTCTGAGGAAAGAACATATTGGTATCATCAAGGGAAGCGAAATGAAAAGTGGCTGGTCAGTGGTGGTCCAAAAAGTAGTTGGAGAGATGCTAAACTGTAGATGGAAAGTGTCATTGGGTAATGTTGGTATGATGATGTAGGTAAATAGTGCGGTCAATCTTTAGAGGCTGCATATGTACATGTGGTCATCCTACTTTGGAAATAATGTAGCAGCAAACAGAAGAAGGCTGGAGGAAAGGAAGGGGCATGGACAAATTTCCAAAGAGGCTGAAAGCATCAAAACCACTCGGTGCAGAGTGGAGATAACCATGAGGGAAAAAAAAAAAAAAGAGAGAAGAGGCACAGGAGAGCTCTTATTCAGCTGTCCTCAAGCCGAAATACAGGAAGAATACTCAAAGAAGGTAAAACCAAGCTGAAAATCCCCCCTAACCCATCACACAGCTCACCCTGGGAATTCATTTGCCTTCTGGATCTCCCAGAGTTTTCTTACTGGGGGGCCACGTGCTAAGGTCAGCAAGGAAGCTGCTTATGCAGGGGTTTTCAGGTGGTTTCAGGGTTTCAGTTGACAATATCCATCCCAGCCCCGCATCACTGCAGCCCAGGGCACAGTACTGGTCTTGCTGCATCCCAGGACACAGCGCTGGGATGGACGTCCCAAGGACACCTCTCCTGGAGGAGCTGTACCCAGGACAGCCTTTCCCTGCAGGAGCCCGGCCCCACTGCAGGTATTGCAGAGCTTTGGGAGCCGAAGGAAAGTCAGGCTACGAGTGCTCCGAGTCCTCTTTCAACAGGACTGTTTTGGGGGACAGCCCCCTGCTCTGGACCCTGGTTCTCCCGATGCCTCTGAGGTGGCTCAGGTGCAGGTGACACCGCTGATGTCTCGTTGCATGGCAGTCAGCAAGTCTCCTCGCTGAACGGATGCTGCACGCTGATTACCTCTCCAGCAATTGCCGGCTTTATCACAGGGGTAGTAATTTCTGCAGCTGATTTTTTGATGAGCTACAGAAGCCCAGGGCACGATCTGCCAGCAGTGACAAGCCAGGCCGTGACCTCCTGAGAGCCGAGTGGCTGCAGAAGTGTGACAAGGTGGAGACATGGAGTTCTCCGGTGTTTGGTGAGGCGCCAGCACTGGGGGCTTCTTCCTAGTGCCCAAATGAGTTTGGTGACTCTTTTCCTCATGTTGTGCACCCACTTCAGCAAAGGGACTTTCACTTCGTAAAAAGTAGAAAAGAAAAAAGTAATGTCTGTGTCCTAAACCTTACTGTATGAAAAAGGAATGGAGGAGAAAGGGGATGCTTCTCTGTCAGCATGGGGCTTAGGAGAAGGAAGTTGTGTTTACCCCTCTGCTATAAACTTCCAGCAATCCCCAAGACACGTGCCGGTTCCTACTGGGATTTGCTTGCATAGACCACAAATTGCATTTTAAGATGTAACCCTAAATCTCTTTAAGAGAGACCCACCAACATGACCCACTCAGCGTGCACCCCACCGCAGCGGCTGGGTGAGGCAGTGCGTGGCTCTGCCACAGCCACCACAGGCACCGAGGGCTCCGACTCCATTCCTGGGGTCCCACCTGCACCATGGAGGTGACGCTGGAGCTGACAGAGCTGTATTGCTGTGGGGAGAAGCAGAGTGAGATGTCAGATGCTGAAACACGGCTTCTGTGTGAGGACCAAGGCCAGAG
Source organism: Tringa tobata (assembly GCA_033628505.1). Classification (NCBI taxonomy): domain Eukaryota; kingdom Metazoa; phylum Chordata; class Aves; order Charadriiformes; family Scolopacidae; genus Tringa; species Tringa tobata. The sequence goes on along the minus strand of JAHREE010000077.1, from coordinate 938,814 downwards.
AGAGGAGGGCAGCATGCAGAGTCCAGGTGTCACCCCAGACTCATGTCCCAGAGCAGGGACCATACTGGGTCAAGGTGATGCTGTGGGAGAAAGGGGGAGGACAAAATTTTTGCCGCCTGCTTCTTAGTAGATCTGCCACCCTGCTGATTTCTAACCACAGTTTTGCTATCTGCCTCTCTCTTGAGGAGCAGATAACCCTCCCTGCCTCCTCCATCACAGATATTCCACTCCCTGGTGCAGTTAATTTGCTGGTCTCCATTTCACAGGCTTCAAGATGCAATTAAGCAGTTGTCTTAACTTTGAGCAGTTGAATCCATTCGCAAAAGTGAGAACCACTCAATTGAAGAAGAGTTTACCTATAACTTGCAGCAATTGCTCACATTTCAGCTCTGGACTGTGTAGCTTTCTGAGCCAAAAAAGATTTAGACTCTCTATATGCAGGATTGTTGCATTCTCCTAAAGCAATGAATGATTCATTCCAGTCGTGACTGAAAAGCTTAGGGCTTGCCTACAGTTGGAAATTTACCAAAATAGTTATTCTGGAAGAAGTCTTGGGGTAGAGGCTCTTCTTCTGGAGTTGAAATGCCCACACAAGCGTTTGGTAACACCGTTGTTATTCTGGAAGAGCTGCTATGCTGCATTTGCAAGTGTTGACTTCCTCGAGTCAGAGGCTGCCGAGCGGGTTATCCTGGCTGTGGGATTTAAAACGAGGAGGTAAGAAAGGGTTTTTTTCGGTGTCTGGGCACAAGAGTAGATCCGATCTGCAACTGTGTTTTTGAGAGACCCATAAAACTAAACGGGTGGAAACAACACAGCAGATTATTAGCAGCAAGGTCCTCCACGGAACCGGAGGCGTAACAGCGCAATGGAACTTATTTTATGACCTAATTTCTAGTTTAAGTTTTCCATCAGAGATTGCCTGGGATATAAGGACACATTGCTATATTTTAGTCATATTTCTTCCTGCTTTCATGTTACAGTTGCCAGCAGAAAGAAAGATTTGGTTTGGACCTTGCTACCTCTCAACACCCCCATTTCACCACATGCCCCCCCAAAACTGACGCAGTGCAGGGCCAGAATATCATTGGGCCAACGTGCTGCTTCTCTGGGAACAAGAAATCTCACAAGTCCCTCAGATGCTTTATTTCCCACCTTTTTCCCACAGTGCTAGTTGAGGGACTGAGTCCAAAACCAGCAAGGCTTGTCTTCCCTGCCAATGTGTTTGTGCTGATGTGGACCATCCAGAGGACTGTTGCACCCTCTGCTGCATGGTCTTCATGGGCGCCAGGTTTCTTATGCTGGGACTTCCCTCAGGCTAGGTGAGGACCACACAACATGAAACGTTGCTCCAGAAAAAATAGCTGGAGCATCCAGCAACATCCCCATAGCTGAGGGTACTGCCCCTAGCCCCCTGTCCCTCAACCACGTGGAGACCTGCTGTTACACACGCCAAAACATGAGGCATTAAATTCAGTGGGAAGTAATTTTGGCCGAATTCTGTGTGTTTGAGGGGTGGGGGTGTGTGTATAGGAGTACTCTGTGGTTTTGTTAACGCCCGAGGATGCAGCTGCTGGGCAGTCTCTGCTGCTAAAAGGGCTTTTGCCTCTGAGATGACTCTTGCCCTCTGGAAGAAAAGCATCCAGCACAACTAAGAAGGTGAGGCTCAACATTTCTGATATTTCCACATTAAAAATGAACAGTAACTAATAAGACAAAATAAAGCTTTTAGGTCCTCAAGATAAGTAAACAAAAAGTGCCAGAAGGCACAATTCCTGCCTTTCTCAGCCCTTTCCAGTTACCAGCCAGCTGCTGGCCGTGCCATGGCCAGGTCTTGTCTCCAAGTGCCCTCCCTTCCCATTTGGTGGACACACCAGAGCAGACACTGGCGGGGAAGGAATGAGAATGAAATAAGCCACTTTACTACCTGTGCAATAGCCTTTATTGTCTGGTTCTTAAAACATCCCCGTGGCATAATATATGCCATAAAGGCAGTTTAGCCTCTTAATGGACAAACAAACATAAACAGCAATGCACAGGCAGGACCATCAACAAACAGTTCATTTTCAGGCATTGTAAACTGGCAGGAGCACACTAAAATCTATGCATATTGCTGGAGAAAGTATAACTGGGAAGGGAGCCTAGAACATCTCACATGTTTCTGCCCCAAGACAAATGTATTCTGGGCAAAGATTACCAAAGTAATGACTAAAAATTACATCCAGGCTTGGGAGAGCTGTTTTCCATCCTCCAGGGTGGCCAATGGGGACAGGAAATTTCCATGAGTGGAGAAAGGGGTGCAATGAAGGAGTCACACTCCTAAAGGCTGAATACTGTTCTGCCTACATTTTGTGCTCCAAAGAGTATTACACAGGAGGCATGAGGAGCAGCAAAAAACCTCCAAGTTTGCCCAAGCTTGTGGTTCCAAGCTGCATGAGAGGGTTTCCATGGGGGGTGGAAAACTCTGCTCATTTTAATTAAACGCCGTGGTTAGATTTGGTCATGGGACTCTTCAGCAGCCAAACTGCAAAGACCATTTTTACTCCTCCAGCTCTGTTGTCAGGTCTCCCGAGTTGCTGCTGCACGTCATGGGGACAACATGCCTCCCTCAGCAGATGAAGGCGAGGAGGGTCTTAACTTTCCAGATACGCTTCAGCTGATTGGATTTATCTGTAAGCCAGATATGAGCACAGAAAGAGAGGATCCAAGAGAGAAAATGAGATGCATTTCAGCAGTAGATTGTAAAAATGGAGATTTAACTTTTTATGCATGCGTTCATTCCAGGAGCCTGAATTATCAGAGCTAGTATTTTCCTAATCACCACTATTCTCTGTGTACCCTCCTTCAGAGCATTCCATTCCCTGGAAAACCAATGCTGGTTCATGAATAGGCAATTACTTGTTTCCTCCTTCCCGCCTGGAGGAGGAAAAGGAGGAAGGTGCCCTAAGGATGCCTTTCCACTTCTGGAAAATGGTAGCTTGCAAATGCAAATGATACTTTTTTTTTTGTTTTGGTTTTTTTTGTTTGTTTTTTTGTTTTGGGTTTTTTTGTTGTTGTTGTTTTGGGTTTTTTTTTGGTTTTTATCCTTCAGGAGACTCTAAGTGAAAAGACTTTAAAAAACAACCCAGTACAGGCTTGCCTGCAGAGTCAGGAGTGAGACGTGTGGAGGCTGATTCAAGGGGTTTCAGCAGCAGTCAGGGATTCACCAGGTCTCAGGAGAAGACCATTTGACCTGAAGGATGTCCCTGGTGGAAAGTTGAAAGAGACCATCTCATGGATTACTAGAAGAATGGGATGGAGGATTAACAGGTGATGGATGAGGATGCTCTGAAGGGCTGGAAGATACAAATAGATTTCTCTCCGGTTAATAACCTCTGTAAAGCACCCGGATCCTGCGCGAGGAAGTCTGTGGGAGAGATGGAGGGGCACAGCGGTGACCAAAGAAGGCTTTAAAACCACCTGTGCCAGGAAGAATTTATTGACGTGGCAAGAAAAAATGCCTGCAGGCCCCTGAGCTGAGCCAGTGGTCAGCAGGGTAGCCCACGGCATCGGCATCAAAAGGCTGGTCCGTTGGCACAGCGAGAGGGCACGTAGGCAAAGCATTAATGGGGAACGTATGGTGGCCCCATGCTGTGCTTGCGAGCCCTGTGGCTCACAAGGGCATGGCGCCAGAGGCTTACCCTGCTTTTGGGGGAGAGGAGCATCTCTGCTCCTCACCAGCAGCAGGGCTGTGTGGGGTTTAGCTGCTTCCAACCTGCTGCAAAGCATCTTGCACTGGGAGTTCTGATTTCCCTGCAACGGGTGCTTTTATTTGCGTTTTCCGTGCAGCCAGCTAGCCAATGTGTGGGAGCAATATTGTCTTTTTATTTGCAGGAGCTGGTATACCTGGAGGTTTGACTCCAACTTGCTCTGGTATTCCAATAACAAGATATTAAAGCTGTTATGTTGGTTACGTTAACAAGCTGTGGTGTTTGTTTTAGTTTAAGGCTTACATCTTCTATAGTTCAGCAGGAAGCTCACTGTACTTTATGAAAAATTTTAAGAAAGCAGTCAGCTCTCGGTTCTCTGTTTATGTGTTGCTCTTTCAATCCTTTATTAAAGTGCTATTAAAAAATAGGAAGTTACATAAAGGAATGTGTATCTCTTGATTGTAAGTGTGCTGAATGGGATTACCAACTCAATGAACCTTTGAAATACATTTACTGACCCGTTTGCCTTCCTGAAATTGATGTATGCTTTATATCCAAGCTTAATTTAATTTCCATATTAACACTATTATCTGTAAATACAAAGGGCATGAAGTCTCCCTTTAAGAGAGAGAAATAGATCGAATTGCATGAAATGGTAGCAGATGTTATTTTTCTCCAAGAAATTCATTTAAATGAATTGCATAAAAACCTGCAGAAAGAATTGGGGAACTGTGCCTATGCTGCTTCTAGAAAAATCAGTTTGTGGCAGTTGTGTTCTGGAAACATGGTCTATTATAAAATAATTGAAAGCTCCAGTTTTGGTAGTAGGGGGCCCATTTTTAAATACAATTGATTTGCTGCTGATGTACCCAACAGGCTGAAGAACAGTTGAAAGCAAAGTCATTTCCCAACCTGCAAGGTCCTGCCCCGATCTCAGAGGCCGTTTGCTGCCAGATGACTTTCAAGAATTTTTAACGTTGCAAGGGGAAAATATGACTGCCCCAAGCACTCAGCCATAGCTTTATCAGCAGGTTGAAGACTGCATTTCCATAGCAGAATTTCTTTCTCCTCGAACAACTAATGTATCTTTCGATGCCATCCGCGCAGATACATCCTGCGGTGGCTTTGCCGAGATGTCACTTCTGCTCAGGTGAATATTCATCAGCCTCCAATTTTCCTATGCCTGTCTGGTCTCAAACCACAACGATTGCATTTTCTGCCTGAAAAAGGGTTTTCACAATGATGTGTGCAACCTGGAAGAGCAGCGGCTCTTTGTGCAGTCAGCTCTTTCCTTTCCCATCCCACGGCTGCCAAGCATCTCAAATACGGCTGCATCTCCAAGATCAATTAGTGCAATAAGAAATAAGAAAGAAAGATCTGGTCTGCAGGTTAAAAAAGAGGGGAGAAAGGGCAACAAGACAAAGCAATGCAGATGTATGTTGATTTTTTTGCCTTTCCCACCATTGCTCCTATAATTTGACCTGATGCTAAAGGAAAAAAAGCAAGAGAGTTGTGTGGTTGAGGAAAAGAAGATGGAGGAGTGGTTCTCTCTGTTCCCAAGAGACCTCACAACCCATCTAGAGACCAACAGAGGAGTGATCCCATCACCCTGCTCCCCCCTACCGGACTGCTTCCAGTCTGTGCCCTGGCTCTCGCTGCCTCGCACGTCTCTGTTGATTCACTTTAAAAATCTCCTCACCCTAAGCAGAAGCAGGGTACACTCCAGGAATACCCTCTCTGTCACTGCTGAAACAGACCGACGAGAAATTGACCCCTTCTTCCCTAAGATGGCTTTCCCATCCCCTTATCATTACGGGCAGATCCAGCCCGTAAGCTCAGCGGTGTCAGCTTAGAGGTTTCTTCTTCACATCAGCACTTGTCAGGGAAATAGAAACTGCAGATTTCCCAGTGCTTGCCACAGGAGACACTCCTCCAGCAACCCGGCCAGATGCCCTAGAGGAGTCTCGGCACAGTAAGCAGGAATTGCCCCTCAGCAACTGCCCTCCCTACGGGCTGGAGACGGTGGTGAAGAACTCAGTCCCACGGGGGTAGGAGGTACCAAAGCCCCTCCAGACCCCAGCATTTCCAAAAGACAACAAAGCAGAGCTAAATAACGTATGCCCTGCAATGAAAAGCATATGCAGTGGGAGTGATCCTCAATTCAACAGAGCTGTGTTGGACCCAGTGAAGCTTCTCAGATCTGGCCCTTCAAATTATTTGTTTTTAATTAATGTACGCTTCTAGGCTTGCTTTAGCACTATAAACCACTCCATAAAAGCCTATAAGGAGAATTACACTTTTTCAGAAATCAGGCCAAGAGTTGTTCTGTGGATGTGCCCAGCTGCAGGCATGTGTTTGACAAGACTGAGGTGACCCCCAGTTTGGAGGCTACCAAAGGGCACATGTGGCCTTGCAGGGGAGGAGAGATCACGTCCGTGCAGCCTTGGTGCAGAGCTAAGGACACCCGTTTCCATTCCCTGTGTCCATCCATGCTGCCCTGGCCCAGTGCAGCCTCACCGGGACCTTACCTGCCACCCTCCTGAGACCCCATGCCTAACCTGCAAGCAGCAGAGGAACTTTGAAAGCTCACCCAAGGAAGGAAATGCTAATTTTGTGGCCGCTGTATCAACCACTGCTGCAGAGTTGGTGCACGTTCCCCTGGCTTGGTGACTGAGTCAAAGCACGACTGGAGAAATTCACAGAAGAAAAACATCCTCTGAGGGCTATTAAATACAAAAACAGGAAGTCCCCCTCCTGACAGCACTCCCTGGGCACCTCCTGTCTGCTCCTCTCAAGAGACCAGAAAGCATCAGTGGTCCTTTCCCACCTTGAGACCCATCTCTGCACACACGTGGGTGTCTCCAGCTCACCCTGCTTCCCAGCACTGAGATTTATTGGCAAAGTCCTCCAGCAAATCTGAAGGGGAGGGAGACGCAGGAGGCAAGGGATGGCTGCCTGAGGCTGTGCCCTTTGCTGCAGCCTGAGACATCTCCAGATGCCATTGAGGGGAGGTGGTGGGATGGCCAAAACCTCAGCAGCGGGGTTTTAGCAGAGTTGGTAGGGAGCGAGGGAGAACGGCTGAGGAGGTCTTGGAGTTGGTGCTGAAGTGAAAGAGTTGTTCTCCATCTCCACCAGCCATGAAAAGGGCTGCCTGGTACCTCCAATGCCCTGGGGATAAGCAAGACACCAGGGATTCCATTTTTGTCCCTTGGCAATGGTCTTCCCTGGTGACCTGTGCTTCCTCAGCTTTCTATGGCTCTTGGACAGGCTGGGGAAAATTGCTCCCAAGGCCAAGGTAGCATGGGAGGTGAGGAGCCATTTCCACCTCTGGAGGGAAGAGCATGGGAGAAGCAACCCAACAGGACCGTCATAGGAAAGCACTGCCTCCACAGTCACCATCAATGGACTTATATTTCCCATTCCTACCTCTGAGATTTGAAAAATCATCAAGAGCTTGCTATGGGGGGCAGAGCCACCAAAAACCTGCCAATCAAACACCCAGTAAATGCATCTCCCAGTCTTCTTGTCTCAGCTGCTCAGGAACAGAAGAGCACAGGGTGCATCACTTAGGTCCCATTAAGGGCACAGCTGGCAGGGAGTATCTTGTCAACCCCGATAGTCTGAAAGTGCAATGGATCAGCTCAGGACACTTTAGGCTTTCAGAGCATGGAAAGCACGTAAAGCACTGTCTGGCTCAGGTGGTTGCATGGTGGCAGCAGTTGCATACAAGAGGACAAGAGGTCAGGGATGCAGTTCCTCTTTTTAAAGAGTGATGTACTTCAACGACTCTGTCCAGAAAGGTGTAGGGCAGCATGAAACTGTGCATTGTCATTCATTTTCCCAACATGTTTTGAACATAGTCCATGAAAGCAGCTTTGGAATTTAGCAGAGGTTTAAAAGCATTTTATTACATGTGAAAATAAAGATTCATCCTTAGCGTCTTGTCGGAGATAGAGTCAACCTTGACTTTCCTTCCAGCAGCACCTCCCTCCCTAATGGCACATTCTCTTTGTTCACATTTTCAAACCTGAAGGGCTTAGCTGCAGTCATAGTCCAGCCGAAGGAGCCGTTCAGCAATGGAGCATTTCAATCATAAGAAGAAAGCAATAAACAGGCTCAAGGATTTGGAGAGAGAGAAAGAGACTGAAAAGCAAAGAAAACAAACCAACGTTTTAGTATAATTGAAAATAGGTTTACTGCCTTCTTCTTGAAACTGGATTATCACATTTCAGAAATAATATTTTCTGGCTAGGAAATATGCCTGAACTTCAAGGTAAAGACTTGGAGGCAATATGTATCTCATGTTACAGCAGATATAAGTTAATTTGTCTTGTTCTCTGGTCCTGAAGCTCAGATATGTTAAATGGGAGAGAAGCAGCATTCCCAGCTAAAACTGGATGTCTCGTATCTGATTTTCAAAAGCTTCTCAGTCCCTCGAAGGCTCAGCTCAAAAGACTTCCTCCAGCAAAGCCTGGCTGTAAAAATGTGAGTGGTCCCATTAACTTCAGCAGAACTCCCACAGGCTTCATCAGTGACTTCTGTGATTTGTTGAATTAAGGCCTTCACGTGCATAATGTGCTACAGACTTGGATGCCTGAGAATTAGGAATTGCTCTCTTTTCAAGCAGAGACATGGGGAATTAGTATCTGGCCAGACCTGTTATGGTGGAACACAATGTTCTCAAAGTCAGTGGTGCTAAACAGACTCATCAGACTTTTCCGACTGCAGGTTGTTCTGCACATGCGCAACAATGAATTAACTTTTAGCTTCAAAAACACAGTGTTCTTACATAAAAAAAAAAGAGATCTCAAGGTTTCAGGGAGTTTGTCTAAGCCGGCAGGGCTGGTGCAGTACAAGACTGTGGTGGTCACATCCTGTTCATCTGTTGTATGTCCCCCGGGGTGGTGTGACCAGAGCTGGCTTGGTGCTGGAGGCAGAAGGCAGCATGGAGAATATGGCAACCTAATCCTTCTCTGCTTGGAAATATGGGAAGGGGCTGCCCTGGGCTGGGTGCCTGACTTGCCACCAGCCCTGCAGACCTCTTCTGCCACCACGGGCAGAGCTGGGCAGGTTGAGCGGAGGAGGCATTGCCCACGCGGCAATACCCACTGCCAGCTCACATCCCTTGGAGCAGGAGCAGGTAGCCCTCCTATATGGGGTCATCTCCAGCCCCTGTCCCAGCCTGACCCTTCCTCCTCCCTCTGCCAAGAGGCCTGGCCTGCCAGTCCCTAGAAGGAGATGGCACTGATGCCATCAAAAGTTGGGGGAGATGGGAAAAGCAGTGCGTTTCTCCACTCCCAGCTCCCTGAGAACCTCAAATTCCTTTCAGCATCTCTCCACCACAACGGTCTCCCCGTTTGGAAGGCCTTGCAAACATGTGCTTTTCCCTTCCCTGCAATCTCTCTGACCCTCTCTTTGCCACATGCATCACCACACAGAGCCCACCGACTCTCCCCCAGGTTCCCCATCCCCTTTCCCAGTACTCCCAGTCTCCCCTGTTTCATTTCAACACTAGCGTCAAACCACCTTTTTCTTACTCTTTGAAAAGTTAAGGCTGGTTTGGGTAAAATCCGTTATTTGCGCTGCTTGAGAAGAAGTGCTCTGCAAATATTTTGCTTGCAACCAAACCAATTCTGCGTTGAGTTTAGGGCTTGTAATAAAAATCTGACAGTTCTCAGTGTGGTCCTCAGTCAAAGGCAATTTCTGCTCCTGACTGGAACGTGAAAATTCAGGATAGCCTCCATGTGAACCTATAAACCACCATAGGCTCAGAGAGGAGCTTTACGGACCGTTCAATCCACCTGGCTGCTGAGATAGAGAAATGTATAATTTTACAACACTTCCAGGCAAGACGAGGTTCGTCTCTTTTGCCTACGAACCTCTTACATCGCTTCAGCAGTCACACAAAGTCCCAAACTGGTGAAAGCTGTTGCTGAGGGAAGGGCCCTGTGCCAGTTTGTACCATCTGAGACGAGCTGGGTCCAGTATATATAATAGCAATTACAGCGCAGGGTGAGCTGTACATCTGACAAACTGAGCTGCGGCATAATCAATAAACTTAATTACCTATCACAGCCTGCCCACGTAGTACACAATTTTAATTCAATTATAACTCCCCAAAAATGATACATAGCAGAGCAGATATATTTATCACTGAGGTCTAAATCAGCTGTGCGTGTCAAGGCTGACACTTAAAAATGAAGACGTTTATAGTTTCTGGAGCCCAAAGAAACCCACATAAAAAAGCACATTCTTTTCTCCTCAAAATAACTAAAAATGATCTGTCACTGATGGAGGATTCTCTGCCCAGAAAATGAGTCCGGAACCACAGCACGTAGCACATTGCCTCCCCAGAGCCCTGAGCATAAAAATCGACCCTCCCACATACACACAGCGGTGGGGGAAATTGCAGAATCATCTCCAGCGAAGCAGCCAACAGACTCCCCCGGCCTCCAGCTCCCCAGCCTCCAGGACGCAGCGAGTGGGGAAGATGCCTCCTAACCCAACGGGGCCAGAAACGGTCCCCGGGCTGCCTAGCACAATATTAAAAACCAGAAACCTTGATCACAGCTGTCCCAAGTGCAAAAACTCTCCACGTGTGTCCTCACCTGAGAGTTTCCCGGTTTCATCTTTAGGGATCTCGTTCATCTGTGGATCTGCCCCTGCAGGTAAGCAGGTTTCAACAGCTGCCCCAGTTTTTAATGTTCCTGTAGCCCTTACTGTGAGGTGTGATTTAATCGGGCCCTTCTCTTCTCTCTCCCTGCCTTTCTCCCACCAACATCAGGAACAGCTTTTCCCATCTCCTGCATGACTTGGGATGTGGGCAGGGGGGGTGGGTTAAGTGCTCTTGCTCTAAATATGTCTTTCCTATGACAAATACACCGGATGTTACACCCTGAGGAATTAAAAATGACTAGCTAGCAAGGAACATAAAGCTAACAGAAGAAAAATGAATCAGGAACAACAGCCAGGGGATTCACCGCACAACTTAAAAACCAACGGGGTGTCCTGGTCACCGAGGCAAGTCCTTAGCCATGGTAGGCACCATGTCCCATAATCACATTCACAAATGTATTCATGGCCTGTTCATACCCTTTTGTTCTTGTGCAAGTGCTGTCCTTCAGCATAACAGCTGTTTTCCTTCCCCGGTGTCTACCCCCAATATGTTTATAGGCAGCAATCAGATCCTTTGTTTTGCTAGCTGTAACAAGGCGAGCTCCTCCTCCCTCCTCTGAGTGAGGCTGCCTGTTCCCTCTAGCACGTCCCTGGGTCTGTTCCAGTTGATTTTGTCTTTTGTGGATGTGGGCTGCAAGGTTGGCATGGATGGACCGAGGTCTTACTGGTGCCTTCTATACCAGCATGAATCTTTCTCTTTCTCTTGTGAAAAATACCTGGATTCTGAATTGCTCTGACTGTTTTTTGGGTTTTTTTGCAACAGCACTCGGTGGTTGCAATCACCATTAAGTCAGGTTTGACAGACATCAGCCCATGCCATGTTTCCAGGCTGTTTCCATCCCAAGCCCTGCTTATGTCCTTCCAGAGGCTGCTTGTCTGACACAGAGCTTTGTAAGGATGGGCCCAGGCCCAAATTAAAAAATTCACCTTGCTTCTTTCTTCACCCTTAGGCAAAGCCTATTTTAAAATCCATTTGGGGTCTCTGGTCTGGAATTGGATCTCATTTGCTGTTTCCAGTTGTGTCTGTCTAATGCCAGTGACTGTGATGCTGGATGTGCAGGAGCCTGCAGGCATCCTGGAAGGAGCCATGGCCACCCCACAGCGGTGGGAATCCAGCAGGACCTCTCCAATTGGAATAGACTTTTGCTCCTAGCGTCTTAAACCAAAGCCATTCTTATCATAGAATCACAGAATGGTTGGAGTTGGAAGGAACCTTAAAGATCATCAAGTTTCAACCCCCCTGCCATGGGCAGGGACACCTCCCACTAGACCTCTTCATCCAGGTCCTACTCCCACGGGCTTGCTGAGGCTCATGCAGCCTTGTTCCTCCATCTGTCTCTGCGGAGAAGTGCCTTTCCTTCATGGGACAGCTGTATGTTGTTTTTTCCTGCTTCTGCTCCCGAGGTGGCTGTGGGAACGGGGGAATCCCACCAGCCGTTTCAGCTGGAAGCCTCTGGGTAGGGCTTCTGAGAAACTCGGTCCAATGTGCCAGGAGCTGGGGCAACCAAAGGTCCCCTGAATAAATGAAGCCAAGAAAGTCTCATTCCCTACAGTCTCTGTCTCTCCAGGACAGAGGTGCCAAACACCTGCCCTGTTGGCTCACTGTGCCGGGGCGCTTTATGTGCCTTTATAAATTGGCCTTATCTTCATCAAGGAAAAAGACCGTACTCCTGCTATGTATCAGCTGTGGCTGCGGCTATCAAGACAGTTGGTAGAATTAAAACAAGCCACTAGGGCAAGATACAATTTTCTCCTTCCCCATTCTGTTAATTTTGACACATAAACAGGCAGGAAAGCTACAGATTGTCTTGGCTCCGCTAGGGTTCTGCCTCAGCAGTACGAGGCACAGTGGCTGATGTAAGCAAACAGCACACCTTTCTCTCCTCTGCTTCTGCAGAATCTGAACTGTCATTAAAAGAAAAAAAAAAAAAAAAGGGAAAAAAAAAAAAGAAAAAAAGTGTTTCCAGCCCTTTTGATTACAAATTAACCCCCAAATGTGAGCAGAGCGTGACTGATGCTGTGCAGGCTTCCTGCCGCTCCTGGCAGCCTGAAACAATGGCTCAGAGATGTGCGAAATCTGCTGCCCTCGTTAATGCCCCGGCGGCGCTGGCGCGGATGCTCGGCGATAACCCCGAGCCCCACAGCATTATAATGTCAGGGGGGGTGTCGCAGAGGAGCCAGAGGCCTGTGGCACGGGGGGAAATCCTCGCAGGGGAGGGAAGGCAAAGGGACCAAGGAGAGCAGGGGTAGGTGTCTGAGGGATGGGCATTGCCACCTCTTCTCTCGCCCGGCTCCCCTGGAGGGGGATTCCTGTCTGGTTACACGTGGTCACTGAAGGGGACCTAGTGCTAACAATCAGTTATTACGTGGTTGCCCTGTTATTTTGCCTGCCCCCACTCCCCCATTCCTCTCACACCTTCAAGGTTAGGACAAAGGTTGATATTTATGGAATACCCTTTATCCAAAGATCTTCTGAAAGTGCACCTGGTGGCTCAGATTCAGGGTCTTCCCCATTCTTTGTTACCCAGGACCAATATGCTGGGCGCAGACTAAGATCTGGAGATAGTCACGGTCCTTTTTAGGAGATAGAAGAAGTAAGATGGAGCAGACAGGGAAACCCAGAGAAGGTTTCTACATTGCCGTTTCTTTCATTTATTCATCTTCCACCTGTGGCAGGTAGCAAGGAAGGAGATGAAATCTGAGGGAAGATCTCACTGGTGATGGAAGATGTGAATGTGTGAAAATCCTTCCCTGTACCACACACTGCCCCAAAAGAGGTACACGGAAAGGAAATGAAAGGGGCAAGAAGCACTTTGAGGAGTCTGTAGGAATTGGAGGAAAGTTAGAAAATGGGATGCAATTACTGCTGTGTTTGGAAAGATTTTGTGCTTGGACAATGTCAGGAAGACTGTTAAGCAGAATGAGAGAAGCCAGCAGAAAGAGGATATGAGAAAGGCGCAGATCAGGGCGAAGGTCTAGGAAATGCATTTTGTCAGAGGGAGTTTGGATGGCAGGTTATATGGCAGAGAGGCTGGAGAATGTAAGAGACAGTGGTGTGAAGCCTGGGATGGCCAGTCCGAGATACTCTAGAGCCAGAAGTGGCTGGAGGTGTCTCTCAGTTGATTTTGGACAGGAAGATTCAAAATCTGAGCAACTGCAGAAAAACAAACATGCTGGTTGTGTGATGGGGTAGGGAAGAGTCAGACCTACCCATGGGCTAGCAGCCTGGTAGCAGATGAAATGGCTGGGAGACATTAACCAGGCTTAAAAGAATTAATGTGAAGAGATTTCTGCAAATAAAACTAACCTGGCACTTCTGCTCTCAGATGCAATGATATATTTACGGTGATTACGGTGGATGAGCAATGAATGTTCAGTTTTTATATTTTGTCTCCTGACATCTATTCTGATTTGCAAATGATAGACCAGCGCTCTACTGATTACAGGATTATATGACTAACTTCCAGCAGAAAAAGAGAAATCTGTCTTTTTTTCTGCTTGAGATGGAAGCAAAGTCATCAGCACTGAAGATTTGGCATCAGGGCTCTAGTTTATTTTCAGCTGAATATTGAGGATTCTGGGCAAACTCAGCACAGTCCATCACATTCAGATCTTTTCATGTGAGAGTTTGCAAGACTCACGGCACTGACGGGATAGAGGAGAATGCAGGAATTATTAATGCCAGCAGTATTGTGTAGTGCTTCGTACCTACCTTCCGGGAGTAGTAGGAAACATTGCTGACATGCAGTACAGTTTTATTTATCTTTTTCACTACGCAATCTGTTTCCAAATCGCATGAATCCCACTTGTTAAGGCTGAGATGCGAGGCAGGATGATCTGGGGAGAGAAGGGGGAGGGATTTGCATATTCTGCATAAGATGTGCCCCACTGTGATGTCCTGTGTGAGCCCTCTTCCCAGGTGGGACTAGCATCTGCTGCTTCATTTGATGTGTCTGTATCCTGTCCCAGAAGGATGTGCATCAGCTGGAAATCCTCTGGAGGTCCTACGGACAGATCTACTCCTGCCTCTGATCCTGCATAGCTGTTACCCAGTCAGCTGGCTTTCCTTTTACTTTTCCCTAAAATTACTCTTAATAACATTTTGAACATCAGGGCTGTGCTGTGGGGCTAAACTGGATGATAATGGGAATATATGCTGTGATCATATGACAAAAAAACAACTCCGGGGTGTGCTGTGGGGTCTGTGTTCCCCAGTTAGGGTTGGACGCAGGACGACAGCATCGGGCTTTTAGCCAGAAAAGGGGGTCTGTCTGGGAAACACAGAAAGTCCCAGGAGCATGGGGTGGATGGACTGGGCACCAGTGGGAAGGTAAGGCAGGGGCTGGGGGTCAGAGCAGAAGGGGGAGCTGTCAGCCTTCCCAGTCCTTCCGCATAAATCAGCGCCGAATATTCATCGCCTTCAGGAGCCCAGTGTGGTGATCAGGGTTTGTGCAGTTCCTGGAGAACTAAATGTTCCAGGTAAGTGCTATTATTAGGTGTCCTGCAAGCAGAGGAGCAGAACAAGCAAGCAGCCAGCTTTGTAACCTACGGATACTGAATTTGAAAAGTCAGGAAGGACAGAAATGAGAGGGACTGGGAAAAGGAGATGCTCCTGCTGCACACACAGAAGCTGCCCTGACAAAGACGTGCATATAGAATGGGCAGAGACACAGAGTAACAGCAAGGTTTGAGCTTCGGCTTAAGTGATTTGACTTTTGAATCTGCAGAGAGCAGCCGTGCAGAAAGAGGAATGCTGTGGGATGCCACAGAGCTGGCTCTTTTCCACCGGGGGAAAAAGTCACACCTAGGAAATCAGAAAAGGTGGATGGGTGGCCGTGAACAGGGAGTCATTCTTCACTGCTTCTTGTGACATAGGACTGACGCTTCCCCTAAAACAAGCAGGCAGTGGATCTAACACTCACTGTGCCTGTCTGGTTTATCACCCAGCGCATGGCTAACTCACTGAATAGCCTTTAATAGCCATCACATTTAATATGAGATGATCCAGGTACAATCTACTGTGGAAGGGGATGAAGCACAGCTCCCTGGAGCCTGGAAACCTTTGTCCATGGAGGGAACCCTCTGTGTGTGCCCTGTTTTGCGTTCATAACAGACGTTTTGCGGGATGAGCCCTGGTGTTCACCCCCGGAGTGTGTCAGAGTGAGAAGGGTGAGGATGGCGAGGTGGAGCAAGCCATTCTGCTGGGCTTTCGGGGACCACCGCTCCCACATGCTTCGAAGCGGCTCCTCTGACGCTCTACGCTCACATCAGATGTTGGCAGAGCTGGACCTAACCCAGGGCCACCTTCTCCCACGCTGCCCATCCATCCTCAGTCTGCATGTGTCACTGCTGAGCACCTGGCAGGAAGATTTGGGGTGAGACTGAGGGAGGTTACTTCCCTGCCTGGAAGAGAGCTTGGGAAAAAATAAGACAGAGTAAAGGATCCTCTGCCCAATGTCTGCCCTGCAGTGGCAAGCTCAGTTCCAAGTGTGGTCCTGAGTTTGGACCAGTTTGGTCCTAAGTGGTCCCTAAATATCCTCTGCCCTTGTCTCCTGAGCTGACTGGTGGGGAACGTAGCTCCTGCATAAGCCACTGGTTAAACCAGAGGTACCATTTGGCCCCAGAGGAGCCCAGCCTGACGAGTGTGCCCCAAATGGGGACAGCCCCAAAGGACCAGGAGAAATTAAAGAAAGGATCCCCTCCCCCTGGCGAGCCTTATACAGCTGCTGCTGACTGCTCAGCTGCTGCCGGGGCTGCAGGCAGCAATGCCCACGGGAGCTGGGGACAGGGAGGGGATGCTGTCCCCGTCCCCAGCTCTGAGGATGGCTAGCGTGGCCCAGGAGCACGGAGTCCAGCGTGCCGTGCCGCTGTGGCTTGTATGTCAAAACAGGACAGGGAGGCAGAGGTGCGAGGCTCTTACAGAGGTGCGAGGAGCTTACAAGCTCACCCACCAGCCTGAGAGCTGATGTCAACAGCAAGGAGCCCAATCTCAATGCCTCCTCAAGCTTGAGGAGGGGGTTACCCCAAAAAGCTGCTGTAGGAGCACCCAACAAAGCAAAAATACCCTGTCTGTAACCCCAAAGTGCAATGTCCCCCCGGTCCCCAGGCTCGGGGCTGTACACGCACGGAGCAGAGCAGAGATCCCCATCTTCCTCCTGCTCTCGGGAAGCTTCCCTGGGGACTGACTAAGCCTAATGGCAGAGAGCAATAATTACTACTGCTTAATCAGGACTGTTTTAGGATAAGTTCTATTTAATGAGGATCCGTTTTGCGTGCAGCAGGTAATTAAAGGACGCTTAAACGGGGAAAAAGAGGTGTGAGATCCTGCACGTGGCTTTCTGGAGGGACAGCACAAAACTAAGGCAAAGGGTGTATATTTTGCTGAGTGTTTCCCTCAGTAGCTAAAAAGATGAAAAACACACAAGCCACACCACTGCCCCTTCCCCACGATGTGTGTGTGTGTGTGTGTGTACACGTAGGTGTGCGCAGCCGCCGCAGAGAGCTGCACCCGGGCCCCGCAGGAGACCTCACGCCTCACTTGGCACCGAGCGAGCGGCGAAAGGCAGCCCAGTGACCAGAAAAACCTGCAGCCCACCCTTTGCGTGCTCCAGGGAACCACAGAGGGATGAAATCACTGTGAACCGAGGGATTATCTCACTACACAGGACAAATGGAGGAAAAAAGAAAAGCCATTTCCAGTTTCATTATCCTTAATATCCCATTTACCCTCGTGCTTTCCTATGCTTCCCTGCCTTTTTCTTTGCATTTTTCTCCCCAGCATAGGGTGTGCAATGCTCTGACTTTGGAGGAGGAAGGCAATCTGGCTTTTGGACAGGCCTCCAAGCCTTGTGTGCACAGCATGGCATCTCTGAAGAAAAAAATCCCCTTCCTCGCCGACACCAACAGCGGTAGCTACTGACAGAGGAAGGGGAAAACTTCAGGGAAGGCAGTGGTTTAAATGAGGCGTAAATGAAAATGACACATTCAGATTCCAGTCACCCTTGGAGCCCCCTCCTCCTCTCCAGGCACTGTCCTCCTGAGCTTTCCATATCTCTGGAGGCAGCACTTTGAAACCACAAAAATAGATGTGTGGGAATGGGGAATGGCTCAAGTAATTTCAGTCCCTCTCAGCTCACGCTCCTCAGCAATCCCAGAGGCTTCCACCCCCCCAGCAGCAAATACCTCTGGAGGGCAAATCATATCAGCTATTTTAGGCATTTGTAGCTGAGGGAAATGACCAGGATGACCAAGACCTCTGGAAGTGAACTGTTTCTCTCTGTCAAGACGATGAAGGAACAAGAACGACCAGTTAAGATTAGACACCCGGAGAGATTTTCATCTCGCCCAACTTTAAAAGCCTTTATCATAACGATAACAGTCTGGAGTCTCTTTATAGTTGATGGAGAAAAAGCCGCTTCTACATGTGATTTGCTGGATCTCTTTTAGACATATTTTTTTAGGATGAGATGTGCTTACGCATCAGAAGTGCCTGTTTCTCCTCGTTGCCTATAAAGGAGTGAGTATGACTAGCTCAGCTGTTGACGTGTGCACTGTAGGAATCTAAATTTGGGCAGATGAATCCCATTTCCAACTTTCAGAGTGCTGAAGTTAGGTAACATGAATTCCACTGTGGGCATGTGCTAAATATTTGAATAGATGCTATTTTTTAATTCGCCCTCTCCTTGCAAGACGACCACATCAGTAGGGTTATCTGTGGGAAGAGGAAGCAGCGTGTGTCATTAAAACCAGAAGACACCCAAATTCTGTACTTTATTCTGGCACAGATTACCATGTGAGCTACAGCATATTCCTTAATCCCTCTGTTTTTTGAGATTTACCACTGTTTGATTTTCAAACTTTTTTTACAATTTAATTCCTGAACATGTAGACAACACTTTTTAGCACTTCACCGATCTGTTTTTCCCTCATAACATTTTTATGTGAACATATAATTTTGTGCCCAGATTCGTAACATTTTGAGTATTTGGGCTTTTTTTTTTCCCTCCTCTGGGAACTGCTATGCATTTCTTTCATAAATCTGAACTCTGAAGCCTGAAGAATTACACTAGTCTTTAATATCAGAGCAGTGCTCCTCCACATTTGCTAGTTGTGAGAAGACTATTTCATATTTTCTCTCCCTTCTAATTTTCTTATTTTCGTTGAGTCTTCAGTTCTTTGCTGATGTGTAGGGCAGTATGTTCTGTTCCAGAAGAAGACTTGGGAACAAATGCCTGCCAGAGAAAAGGCTTTTATAATCTATTGTGTGTGTGTGCCATTGTGTTACTGGGCAGTTTGACTCCTATTTCTGCTTGGCTCAGTTTCTTCTAGGAAACTTTATTTCACTTTGGAGACTTGGGAGAGAACCATGGAGGGCAACTGCTGCTTTCAAAGATACAAACACTCACTCTTCGTTCCATAAGGCAAAAAATGTGACAAGGGTTTTGTTGTTGGTGGTAAACATTGATTAAAAAATCGAAGGGTGAGGCTTAAAATCCACCAGAAAAGGTGCTGTGCTTGTCATCATTCTGCCTAAGAGCCTATAAATCTTAAACGGGGGAGCAAACATCTCTGCAAGCACCAGCAGGATGTTCTCCACCTCCGAACAAAGGAGCGGGGAAGCACTAACGTCTCCCTGAGGAGCTCACGCCTCGCAGAGCAGCCCAAGGAGCGATGGTGGCCGCGGGGAGGGAGGGCGCCGGGGCATCTTGTCGAGGTGACCGCCAGACGGCTTGGAGAGAATCTGAAGGTCTGGCCACAGCCTTTGAAATGAACAGGAGTATTTCTTCTAAAGAATGCACACGAAAGAGCCACAAACATGGAGAGAGTGTAGAACGCGCACCCACAAAGACTAAATTTAAAAGATGTGCTTAGCAGGGAACACATGCATAGCATATGGATGCAGCTGACGGAAGAGCTGTTGGACTCCATTCAAGATACCACTCACATAGCAGATGAACCGTCATAAATTTAAGCTACACATGTCACATCCTTACTGCTAAGGTTCCCTTTAGTCATGTGTGAATGCAGTTTTAGTCGTCGGATCCTGGCTGGCGAGCTAACTTAGTCGCTCTCGGAGCGCAGAAGCGTGGTGGGCAGGACAGACGACGTGGAGAGATCCTCAGCTGTTCGTTACCTCTCGCGAGTTATTAGCCCGTGGGCTTTATGCAGCCCCTACCTTGGCATTTGTTAGTCCCGGCACTTGTCACCTCACGGGGGTTTCATGCCGTCCCCCGGCTCTTCAGCTGCTCACTGGCTGACGGGCCAACTCCTTTAACATTTGCTTGGATACATTTTCTTGTATTAAGATAAGCTCCTTGAGCTGATTAAAAGCCTTCCAAGATTATATCATTGCCAAGCCTTCTACGCACACGCGCACAAAGACAATCATTCTGAGCAGGAAGACAAATAATAAAACTGATTCTGGATCTCTCCAATTAGGACGCTGGTAACAAAATCTCTGTCCTCCGGCCAATTTTCTGTGTTACTGAGCCAATACACCTTTCTGATGGATATATAAGCATGCCAGGTTATTATTCTTCAGTGATTACTTTCCGCTGTCAAAGTCTTTTAATCCAAAATATCATACACAGAAAAACTGGTAGAACAGGTAAACATTTACGGGGCAAAAAACATCAGACCTTCCACTTCCATGCAGCACTGGAGCTGTAAGATTCCTTGCAGCTGCTTGCAAGGAATTAAAGTTTTAGATTTGCATTGTTCTTTTGGAACCTAATTTTATAAGCAGCTGCCGACAGTCCATTAATTTGAATCCAAGATGCCCTCTGAGTTAGACTAGTGCTAAAGAAAGCATTCGTTTCCATTTCAAAATGTGCTTTATCACATTCCTGCTGCCCGTTTGCATATCTGTTTGACTCAAGGCAATAGCAGCATGGTATTTAAGCACCAATTACATTTTGGTAATCCACACAATATTTTAACCGGGAGAGGAAAACTGAATGACCTTAAACCTTGTTAGGATAAGAAAAAGACCCAGCCTTAAGCATTCACTGGAAGGATTTTTAGGGAAGTCTTGCATATTTCTCGGCAGTGAAGCTTTTTAACATTATGCCTAACACTCAGATTTTGTGGATGTACAAAACTGGAATGAAATTTTCTGGATTTTCAGGTTTCTTTTGCTCTAATGGGTCTAAATTAAATTAAAATACAAACACATTGTCTCTTTCTTTAAAGTCAGATTTAAGCAGAATACTGATATTTGTCACTAATGAATCTATATTATGGCTGCAGCCGGTGATACCACTCTGTGACGGCAGTTTCTTTCAGATTTGGGGCTGTATGGTAGAAACACAGATGCAGAGGCAGTCATATGATTTGGGGCTGTATGGTAGAAACACAGATGCAGAGGCATCTGTGATATGATTTAGAGGATAACCTGCTGTTTGATGACACTATAGCTGGTGCAGGATTTGGAGGTTTCTTTGGTGGCAGATTTTGTGCTGATGTTACTGTTATTGACTTGTGGCAAAGAGGTAATGAAGAGAAACGGCGCAGATGTGGAAGTAAGCTGGAATGGAAAGCATAGGAAAGAAAAATTATTAGTGAGCCAACTAAGAACAGCAGCGATTTTGGGTTTTTTTAAAGACATTATGCAGAGGTGAATATTAGTATCTCTGTGAATTTGGAGATTTTCCCCAAATCTAAAATGCAGCATGGGAAGAAGACGCATCTTTAGGACAGAAAAGTAGACTGATGGGCAGAACAGTCTGGAACCATTCTGCAAGAAATGGCATGATCAGTGACATCATTTATTCATCTAAATAGAAATGGTGAAGCTAAGAAATGAAAGCTTGTTCTTGCATCATATGTATAGAAACTCTGCATCTCAATAATTTTTACTTTAAATGAAATTGACCAAGATGTGGCTGTATAAGTTTCATAATGTCTCCAAATGCCTGGAACGTTTGAGTTCCGAGCCCTTAAAAAGAAGAAAACATCCTGTATTAAATTTCCTAGGCAGCCAAAATGCTCTGCATTTTTCCCCTGTAGTTTAAATTTGAAATTATGTTTCTAAATTTACATATTCAAAAACTTAATCTGAAACCTGTTTGGAATTTGGATGTCTCTTTTTATCACATTTCATTTAATTGCAGCTACTTCTTGAATTGAGGCATCACCCCTGCAGCTACTGGATGTCAAAGGACAAAAAAAAATAAATTGCTTGAAAGAAAACCGAAGCCACATTTCTATTCTGCATTTGAGCTGCTGACATTTTCTAGATAAAACCAAGAGATGTCAGAATACTGGCTGTTAAAGCAGCCTATGTTTGGAGCCTATTAAGTTGAATTCTGAGAGTGAAGGGAAATGTGAAGACTTCTGGAAGGACTGACATATACCATTACTTGCTTTATTGCAATTTTATAGGAGGAAAAAAAGGAGGTTTTTTCCTACTTTTTTTGCCCAAGAGTTCCTCTTGAAACATGGCAGGTCACTGACATCCTGCAATTTCACTCTAATTCCTCTGCATATTCGAAGGCTCCACAATACAGCTCCTGCCCTTCTGATGAGGAAAAGCTGAGAGGAACTCCCACCAGAACTTCTTACTCTCTTGTTACTGTCAGAGGCCACTGCTGACCCATCCTCCAGTTTGGCACCAACAATTCTGCTTCTTTAATGCTCTCATGTTATATTGCTCAAGAGCTCTGGATTGCCTCTTCTTGTTGAAAAAGCCATAGCTCCACCCAGATATTTAGAGTTACACCAGGGTAAAGGCATTTGGAAGGAGGAGGGGGGCTCTGATTGTCTTGCTCAGATCACTTGTATGTCATGTAAAGCAACGAGAACGATCTTGGTCTTGCTTCCTAAGCACGCTCTTGTCTTCTCACGGAAGAGTCGTATACTTAGGGAGGAAATTGGTTTCCTGTCAGTTGATTTCTCCCCGGAGCTCCTCGGCATGCACAGGCAGTCTGGCAGGACATCCATCCAGAGACCACATTCCCCCACTGCTCTGTTCTGGTGACACTCCATCTGGAGCACTGTGTCCAGTTCTGGGCTCCCCAGTTCCAGAAGGACAGGGAACTGCTGGAGAGGGTACAGCAGAGGCTACAAAGATGATGAGGGGCCTGGAGCATCTCTCTGATGAGGAAAGGTCGAGGGACTTGGGTCTGTTTAGTCTCAAGAAGGCTGAGGTGGGATCTGATCAAGGACTATAAATACGTAAAGGGTGGGTGTCAGGAGGATGGGGCCAGTCTTGTTTCAGTGGTGCCCAGGGACAGGACAAGAGGAAATGGGCACAAACTTGAGCATAAGAATTTCCATCTAAACATGAGCAGGAACTT
Organism: Tringa tobata; assembly: GCA_033628505.1. NCBI lineage: Eukaryota > Metazoa > Chordata > Aves > Charadriiformes > Scolopacidae > Tringa > Tringa tobata. The sequence continues at coordinate 916,157 of JAHREE010000077.1, read as the reverse complement.
CTTTCCTGTGAGGGTGGCAGAGCCCTGGCAGAGGCTGCCCAGAGAGGTGGTGGAGTCTCCTTCTCTGGAGACATTCCAAACCCGCCTGGACACGTTCCTGTGCAACCTGCTCTAGATGGACCTGCTTTGGATCTCCAGAGGTCCCTTCCAGCCCCCTATCATTCTGTGATTCTGTGACTCTTCCCAAGACCCAAGAATTATCGGCCTGTACTGGTGAGCTAGGCAGGAAAATAACAGGCCTCCTTCTCCTCTACAGACTGGAATCATGCAGGAGATAGATTACAAAGCTCGGTTCACCTCAGAGGTACAAAAGTAATGCAAATGAAGAATGAGGCCCACACAATTTTAAGCTTTTAACTCTTAGTCTGAAGGAAAAATACCGCCTTGAAAACACCAATAGATACTGCACAGGAGATAAGAGAAAAATATGTAAACATCCCAACCCATACTGAAGGCCCTGCAGAAGGAAAAAATACCGCTCAGAAAACTGAGATGATATTCCAGAGGACAAAAGAATGAAATAAAACCCTAAATTACTTTCAACCATGCATTCAGGGAACATAATTACATTATTTTGCTCAGTCCATTCTTTCTTTCTAATCAGATTAATAAATATATATACCAGGAAACATTAATATTTTGTATATGTGGGAGCTGATTTTATTCAACATTTTGAAAATCCTTAAGCCTGCTGTTTGTTTCGATTATTTATCATTTTGCAAAGAGAATGCTGGCACCCAGAGCTCAAAGAAAGATCAGAGAGTCCAGCTCTCCTCAAGGCTGTTTTTTTCTCTTTAATCCTCGGGGACCTGATTGAATTTCTTCCCCTGTTTATTATTATTTTATATTTCTTCTGCACATTCTATTTATTTATTCTGATTTATAAATTATACCACCATGCTAAGGGCAACTCTGTCCTCTCTGAATCATTCCTCTCCTGCCTGTGACATTTGTGCAAACCTCGTGGCTGCCTCCCGCGCTCCAGCCCTCGGTCTCCAACTACTTTAGGCCGCCGCACGGTTTAATTTTTACCTCACTTGGCCAAGCAGCCTGAAACCAACTGCATAATGTTTTCTTTGACATCAAGCCTCCCGTATACTTTACAGTCTCCAAGTTCTCTGGGGCAATAGCTGTCTTTTTTAATTACGTATAGCGGGGACAGCAAGATGGGGCCTCAGGCCTTGCGACGGCTCCCTCAGGCACTGCCACGACACAGAATATATTTCTAACAGCAGAGGAGATGAACCACCAGAAGAAGTGCCCAATTCTCTGTCCCTTGGTAACTCTGCGTCCCCGCTGGAACACGTGCTACAGCTAAACACGAGTTCAATGCAGGGGTAAGTGGTGACATTTAAGGGCTCATGGAGGTCAAAAGAGATGTTCCAACGGTCCCTCCCAGCCTTCGATCCATGAATCTATGAATACAGATAACAGCAATTAAAGAGCAGCTCTGTGGAAAGGTCTCCAGAGCCACTGCTGCAGGGACACGGCGAGGGTTTTGCTGGAAGGCTTCTTCAGGAGCGAGGCCGTGGAGCAACTCTGCTTTCAAGAAACAGGTACCACCTCGGGGGCAGAAAATATCTGCCTGGGGCAGCGGAAAGAGATGTCTCTAGAATAATGTAACTAAGCTGGAGGTATGACGACTCTATTGCTGATTCCAAAGTGGCGCCCCAAATAAACGAATCTAATTTCCCACATGTAATCTTTCAGAGTGAGCAACCAGGAACGGTGAGGAGCACAGATGAATTTTGAATCCTCCATTGGCTGGTTGCTGACCCTCCTTTAAATTCTCACCAGTTTTGGAGTTGCTCATTTCTGCTGGTTCTGGCTTTGTGCTGTAACTCAAAATAAGCTGCAGCTGAGAGAAAACAAAAATTTAAAAATCAGGATACTATTTGCAGGTGTGGCCCAGGCAAGGCAAGGACTAGAAATCCCTGACTGCACAGCTCTGGAAAGCTTGCTAAGCGAGGCAGAGAATATGCAATATCCCCAGACACTCAGCAGCAGGTCTTCGAGGCAGAGCTGAACCTCATCTTCTTTGAGCCCAGAAGGAGATTCCCTGTGGAGAAGAGGTGGGAGTCAGTACATGCCCGGCTGTTAACTTTATGCCCTTGCTATACCTTCGCAGGCCACTGCCAAAAGGCAGCAGATCATTTATGGACATGGAAAAAAGGAGCTGCCTTTATCAAACAGCCTACTTACTTAAGCAGCAGGCAGCAGCAGTAATTGGCAACACCAGCAAAAAATAAACTTTGAGCAACCTACCCCTCCCACCAAATCCCTTCCCAAACATGTATTGTTTTGCAAGCAGATAATATTTCTAGTAATGAAGCAACAAAGCAAATACAGTTCAGTGCTCCATAAACATGAATCCACACAGACCAATACACGAGCCTCGGAATAAAATTCTTAAAAAAAGCACTTCTTCAGAGGCTTCCCAGTGATGGAGTACCTGCCAACAAGAAATCATGACTTTTCAGAAGTTGCCTTAAAATGCAAAAGCACTGGAAATCATAGTTATGACTTTCCAACACAAATGATGTTTCGGCTCTGCTTGGGTCAAAGATGCAACTGGGGGGGCTGGAAACGGGAGGTTGCTAACTGGTGGGTCTTGGCTTTGACTCGGCTCCCAGAATGACCCAGCAACAATTCTTCCTCACTTACCATGACCTGCGTTATATTGGCACGGAAATATCCCTAGTTCTCTGGCAGGATTTCATGAAAAATTGTTTGATCTTCGCCTGCGCATTTCTGCAAGGCCTGGCTTGTTTCTCCTGCCGCAGCACAACACCTTCCTGACTTCTTTCTGTCAGCGCTGGTGTTGCCATTGCTCTGAGGAGCCCATGAAGATGTAAGTCCGGGTAACCTCAAGTTGCCCCCAGCTACTGTAAGCCTGCAGAACTCTCGTGATGCAAGTCAGCTCCAGACATCTCAGAAGTGCTGGCAAGGCTGAATTTTGCTGCGAAAGAGCAGCAGCAGAGCCAGGGGAGGGTCCTGGAGCATCATGCTTTCCACCTCTGCTATGGCAGAGGTGTCAGGGGAGCAAAGGGTTGACAACAACAGTTGCAGGGAAGCCCTTCGGTCTTCACTAATGCCATCAAAAGCCATGGCCCCGCAAGTCCCGATTCCTCCAGCAACAGCCATCAGGCCGGCTCTCCAGGGCACTGGCACTGACAAAGGCAGCTGCAGGAGCCTGAACTCACTCTGGTTTCACCAGCAGTCTGTTGCCATAGGCAACTGCCTATTTTGCCTATACCTAGAGCTGGCCCTGAGCAATACGCACAGCAGGATTGCTATGATGAGATTAGCACTCTTTATTATACTATCCCTGCTCTTATCACCAACCCCAGCTCCCACAAATTCAAGATAAGGAAATTTCCCTCATGTACTTACCATGGTCTTGAACAGCACTTTAGAGGGAAAGCGGTGAACGCCACCATATTCACATTTACATGGGGAAATCTAGGGAGTCGTTGCTATTCTTGTTTTCAGGTCCTCTGAACCCTTCCACGTCCCAGTTCTGGTCTGGTTGCTTATCAGTTATCCCAGCTTGAGTAGCTTGAGGGTGTCCTCTCTGCACTAGGCTAATGTCAATATGGGACCAAGGCATCATAAACCCATCAACTGTAGCCCATAATGTTTTCCATTTGTTAAAAAAAAAAAAAAAAAAAAGTATCTTCCTCCTGATTCTTCTGTAACACACAGGAATAGCCCGTTTCTTAGGCCAGCTTTAGCCTGCACCCCACTTCATTCTGCAAGTGACTCTTTGTCAGGGAGTGAAGCAATAGGATGAGGGGTAATGGTTTTAAATTGAAAGAGGGGAGATTTAGATTAGATATCAGGAAGAAATTCTTTACTGTGAGGGTGGTGAGACACTGGAACAGGTTGCCCAGAGAAGCTGTGGCTGCCCCATCCCTGGAGGGGTTCAAGGCCAGGCTGGATGGGGCTTGGAGCAACCTGGTCTGGTGGGAGGTGTCCCTGCCCAGGGCAAGGGGGTTGGAACCGGATGATCTTCAAGGTCCTTTCCAACTCCAACCATTCTATGATTCTATGATTCTGGCAGTTTGGACAGAGAGCTACACCAGTTAAGCATACCTGTTAGCTTACAGGAAGGTAAAACATCTCTAAAAACACTCTTAAATCTCACTGAGAGCCAAAAATAGGACTTACTCTCTAGAGATTCAAACACGCAACCAAATCACCCACCGCTTAATACCGTTACCATCCATCAGCCGAGCAGCTCAACTGTAGGCACAGCTGCATTGCACCACCCTGGCCCCACCAGCGATCGCCACCTGGAAATGGTGTGGACTCTAAAGTAGAAATGGTGAGCCTAAACCCTATCTTGCATATATTTTCCATTTAGGTTCCTCACCTAATTATTGAAATACCTTGTTGATTTGGGGAAATGCCTCATTGAACACAGCCCAGATTGTCAAAGATATTGCTTTTTAATCAGAGTGAGGCACCTAAATCCTTTGAAAACCTTAGGTTTTAGATACTTCAATACTTGCATAAGTCTGGGCCTCAAATTGGGTTCTGCGGAAAGATACTTATGAAATGTGAAATCCTGTTGTATTAAAGAACAAATACAGGCCTAAATTGACCTGACAGTGACCTTTTTAATAATAGAAAATCATCAAAATAAACAAAAACACAATGCAAATGATTTGGTTACAGTAGATTTGATCAAATAAAACAGACAATCTAATTAACCAGTGATTAGATTAAGTAGAAGTCTCTGTATTGAGTGATGGATAATTAACTGGAATTGTATTTACTTATTTTTATTGTACTGCAGAACAAGGCGCATCTTTGCCTTTCTTTCCTTTCACTGCAGTCTTTTAATTAAACAAAATTATTCCGAATGTTTTACACAGCATCTAGGCCTCTAAGTAAACGCGGTAAGTTGGAAAGGGAGCCCTATACCGAGATTTAGTTGTCGATCAATACTGTTTGGATAAATCTCATCCAGCGGAACAGTTACAAGCCTGGCTTTTCAGAGCTGCTTGGCATTTATAGCTCCAGCTGAGCGGAATGTGAGCTGCAGGTGCTCAGCCCCTTCAGAGAGCCATGCCCTCATTGTTCAAACATAATTTATGCTCAAGAACAAACAAACAAAAGCATTCAAGGCAACTCCTAATTTCCGCACCTGAGTTGATCGAGATGTATTTTTATTGAGGCAAATGCACATCAGGGAATGGTGCTCAGCTGATCAACATCTTAGACAGAAATGGATCTTGCACTTTGAAATCCTTATCAGAAATGGTTGCGGTGACTTTTAAGCATAGGCTATGTAAGAGACAGTCTTTTAAAGTCATTTAATTCCTTCCTTTTAAGAACTGTAATCTGGAAGATTGGTTCAGCTCCCCATCACTACCAGGAAAACCCTATTCTACTGAAGAAATCCTTTTAAGAGTGTGGCCTGTCAAATGTTAGATGTCATTTTAATTTTTTAAGTATTTTGTTAATTGCGTATTTGCCAGAGGCTCTATGATACCCTATAAAAACTATCATAGCAGGCAATCGCTGGGCTCACCGTACACATGGGCTGCATATTCGCATGTTCCTCTGTTCAGAATGCATAACAGTTAATTTGATGAAATATCTGCTGGCAAAATTTCTCCCCTAGCTGTGCGACTACTGTCTGTCTGTCTGTCTAGACACTCTTACTGCTCTCATTACCATGGTATCTCTGTGCATCCAGACCCATGGATATCTGAGGAGGAGTTAATAAGCATTAGCTCTTGCGAGGTCTCTTCAGAGGATGCTTCTGCCAAACTGCAGGGGACAGCAGACGAAAACAGCGTGATTCCTGAAAGCGATGAGCTGCCTGACGAGGAAAGCTAGCAGGACAGCATGGAAGCTCTGGCATCTATTTAGCAGTGCCTTGCAGCCTGCCTCTGGCCAGGTGGCAGGGCATGGGCGTGTTGGCTTGTAGGCAGGCATTTTTCTCGCTTGTGTGTGGAGACGAGCAAAGCTGGAGCTACTGCAAGCTCTGTGCTAGCGAGGATGCCAAGGAACACCATGTGGAGGCGGGTGAATTCTGCATGAGAGAGTGGGTAAACAGAAAGGCTGAAGTGCCAGGGGTAGCCTCGGGGGCATTCCCCTAGGGAACAAACAGCAGCTGAGCTAGAAAGTAAGGCCACACTACAGCAATCAGCTTCTCAAGCTGATCTAAGGTCTCAGCTAGACGTTTAAGAGGCATCACCTGGTTGACCAGGTGATGTACATGCCTGTAGCTGCTGTATTTTAAGGCTGTATTTTTTGGTCCTGAAATGCCAGTCCATGAATTTATCCATTTTACCTGTAAAACCCAGAATCTCTTTTATGGTGCAGAATTTATTTTTGCTGGTGCTGAGCACAAACCAGGAACAGGTAAAACTGTACCTTCTCAGCACTGTTGATGCTCAGAACTTGGGCCTTGATGTTATTAAGAAAACTTATATTGTCCTTCTCATGAACAGGCTTTTAACTAAGTTAGCTGCTCCTCAGTCCCCATTTACATTTGAGCAACCACTCTGACCAAAAAGGGCTGTCACCCAGAGGAAAATGTGGCCTCTGGCTTGTACAGATGTAGTATGGCCCTTTCAGCGGCCATTCTGCCTGTTCTCAGTCTCCCTCTCCTCACACGGAGAGAGACTAACCTTTCCCACTGAAGTCTGTTCACTGTAACAGACAAATGGACGGGACTACATGAGAAAGTCTGTATGTGAATCCTCTGATATTTCTAGCATAAAATGTTTAACAATTATTGCCATGGAGAAAGCTGGGTGTCAGGAAGGCCTGGGTAGCTCCTAAAGAACATGGACAGAATTGTATCATCGCCGCACGCTATTGCCCATGGACAGGAATCTCAGCTGAATTCCTCCCTCTTTCCCTTCACAAGGCTGCCAAGACAAAGAATGACATACAAGCCACAGGACTCAGGGGTGTTTTCCAGTGTCCAGCAGCCTAGATCTACCCTGACTTCATCTCCTGACAAAACCCAGGCACATATCTTTTCCTCCTCCTCTACTCCTTTCTGCTCTCGTCTTCCTTTCTGGAAGGCCAGATGTGTAGGGGTAGGCAAGAGGAGCTTCGCTGCCAGCAAGGAAGGAGTTGCAGAAGATAAAGGAAAGCTCCTCCAGTTTTGGTGAAAGCGTCTAAGGGGGAGAATAAGTAGATACGGAATACCAGCTCTCCCGGGAACTGTCAGAACAGAGGAGAAGAAGAAGTAGAGCCTAATTTGTCAGCTTGCTGGTGATCTATGCGTGCAGACACCAGCCTAGGAATTGTGGGGGAGCTCTAATGAATCTCTCCGAGTTGTGTCTATGGTGCTGATTACCACTGTTTCCGCAGAAGCCACTTGTATTTGTGATTTGGAGATGTTTTCAGCAGGCAATGAAGTATTAGTTGCTATTTAAAAAATACCACATAATTACAGATGATAGCATGTTCCCGTTCCAATTAGAAGTGAATGACTGTAGTACCTGAAGGAGCCTTGAGCAGCATCTGTAGGTAAAAACCGCTCTTTGTAAAGGAATCTACACATAGAAAGATGCATAATGGGCCTGTGAATGGCAAAGTTTAGATGTAAACAACTGAAGTAAAAGAATCACTATCCCATGGAGAAATCTGAGTGGAGTTTGAGATATTTTTCTCTAAAAAGACGCAAAATACGTTGCAAGCAAATCATGCTCCCCTTTATTGCTCGTATATCAATACGGCAAGAACACTTTCTACCTGAGAAAAGTTTGTCCTCAGCTCTTAATCTTGAATTCACAAAAACATTTAGACACGGCTATGCTTCATCTTCAACCAAAGCCTGTCTTCATACATTAAGTGTGCTCCAGCTCTGAGGTCAACTAGCATGAATGGCCCATATTGGACTCTTAAAACTCCTACACAGCAGCGCTGTTGCAAACTGTTTACTGGGAAAGGGATTGTTCCCAGTAAACATCTAAATTAGCTCATTGCCCTAAACTGCTAGGTTATGTGGGGGAAATGCAGGGGCCTCTATTCCACGCGTACACAGTCTTTTGGCATGTGTAGAGCAGATGGGCAGACTCTGATGATCTGCATGTTGAAGGTGGTTGCTGAAAGTGGCGGTGCAGTGACTAAAACCACGCTTCTGTAGATTCAGCCCTTAACAATTTATGGAAAGCTCCCATTTCACTCCCATCCTAGAATCAGCAGCATCTCATCAGCTTGAACCTATGCTGTGGCAATACGTCGGGAACCTACAGAGTGTCCACGAACCAGTGAATTAACTTCACATCAGCTGAAAAACCCCACTGATTTGTGAATGGAACGGTGTCTGGACCCTAAGGGAAAATAGAACCATTTGCAGCTTTGGCTTGTTCCTGCATTTGGTGGGGTGCTGATAGGCCTAGAAGGGCCGAGTTCAGGGCTTTGATGAAGCAAATGTGACCCTGCTCTCTTGACAGAACTGCACCTGTCCATTGGAGGCCTGATTCTGACCCGAGGTCTTTGTACACCATGTTTATGTTGCTTTCTTCGCATGACTGTACAGTGCTAAAGGTCTTTGAACGAACCTATTTTACAGAAGGGAACAGAAATATATATATGGGGTATGACTGCAGGCTTTGCAAACAACAGCAATACCTGAAAAACCCTCTGTTTTGCTATTGATCCAAAGGAGTGCTGGAAACATTACTATGGCAACAATTCTTACCCAGTGGAAGAAGCATGCCATTATCTGTGCATAGGAACAAAACAAGAGGAGGCGTTTTTCAGAACTGTTGCCCACCTCCCCTTGACCACTACAGATGTGCTGACCTTCTGGCACGAGCTCCTGCTGCAGGAGCTTTCAACGGGATACAACTTAGAGAATTATTTATTGGCTCATGCGCAGAGAATAAAGGAATTCTATTGACCAACGGAGTCCTGTCGCAGCAAACAGCACTGCACGGAACTCCTGATTTCTGAGAGTGTCAAACATCTCCCTCACCTTGCTAACGACCTGGGTTATCGGTGTGAATAAAAGAGACAAGGCTGCTCTGGCTCACTGTAAACGTTGTCTATGTCATTTGGCTGTACACCACCTGAACCTTCTGCAAGCACGGTTATTAACTCGGAAAACTACCAAGCATCAAATCTGGCCATGTCCTTACTGAGTTCAGGCTGAAGTACAAATCTGTTGGCATTGTGGTAATAGTGTTGTTTGGTCTATTAATTAGCAACTAGACTAATAAAGTCAGCAAGAAACTATTTTGCATTATATGGCTAAATTGAAAGTCCACGTCCCGTATCGCCTGAAGGCAAGATTGAGAGCTAATCATATTCCAGGTGTTGGTAACACTTAAGAAGCTCTGCCTGCTGCTAGGAGCTGCATCTCTCATCCCCACCTTCACAAATGGATAATTCTAAGGAGTACTGTGACTCTGCCCACCGCTCCTAACCCCGGGGAAGGGGGTGATCCTGGCTACAAGTCCAGGAAGACTGTTCTTCCTGTAAACAGCTGAGGAAAACGATCGTGTGGGAGCTGGTGCCAAGCGAGGAGAGAAAAGGAGCAGCCTGGAAGAAAGCTTCCAAATACACACTCCCACTGCAGAAACACTTTATGGCTGTCCTGAGGCTGGGGAGAAGAACAAGCAGCTGCAAGCTCTTTCCAAGCTGTTTGTTTGCCAGTCTTCTCTCCGGGCAGCCTGTGGTACAGCCAGCTGTGACAGCGACACAAAGTAGGTGGAAACAGCTCTGCCCACTTGGGAGCTCACTACTGCTCCACGGAGCCACTTAACAGCATGAGCCAAGTTGATATTGCCCACTTCCATTAATATTGTTATTGCCTTTCAAAAAAAAAAAACACAGAAAAATAAGAAAGGTCAGAAAAATAATGTTGAGAAAATATACAAAATGCCATCCAGCCTTTTACTAGGTCCCAGCATAAAAAGCTGAGTTCCTGCTTATTCTGGAGAGATGGTAAAGATCCATTTCTTCTACAGAAGTATGTAGTCCTGCTGTTCCTGGAAATTATTCATCTTTCCTTCGTGGAAAATGTCTCCTGCATCCCATCAAAAGCAGCCACAGTGGCACAGAATATATGTGCATCTGTGTGTATATACAGGGATGTGTTACACGTGAATACATACAGGTTGGAAAATGTGTTGAAAATAATCTCAAAAGAAAAACTAGAATATACCCTTGGATTTAACCTATTCGGTCAATCTTTTCCCCTTCCCTAGAGACAACTGGTTTTATTCAATATTGACTTTTTTCCTAGTTCTAGATGACTTTTGGGTCCTGAAGATATAGAAATAGGAGCAGTTATTAAGGATATAATTATTATTTTGACAACATAAACTTTGACAGCTTCATGAACTTTATTGAATAAATGATGGTTCGTTACCCATCAAACAGTATTTTCCCACCTCTCCAGCTTTCTCTGCCTTCAACATCTGAGAGCCTCACGAGTATTTTATAAAAGTAATAATCTCTCTTCTAGCCTTTAGGGAAGTAGCTCGATCGGTTCCAGGCATTTTCTTCCATATTTGCTGTTGCACATGTGAAAGCAGGTGTCCTGGGAAGAAATTATTACGGAAAGACTAAGTCAAAGAGATAAGATACATGGGTGGTCTCAAACACAGGGAAAGCTCTGTTCATTTTCAACTCCCACGAAAGTCAATTTCACACATCCCAGGGTCCAGCTCTGGAGTCACAAGCAGCTCCCTGGTGGCTGCGTTTCTTTATTCTGGGGGAAATGCGGTTGCTGACGGAAGCCACGCTCGCTGAGGAGGAAGTTCTCACCCAGATAGCTTGGGACATCTGCAGAGACTTTCCGAACATCAAAGCGGTGACTAAAACACGCAAAATGTGGGACCATCACTTGCAGATGCTGGGTTTGGGTGGGGGGGATGCTCATTGCAAGCAGGCTCTTGATATTCCCTTAACCTGCTGGCCCGGGGTCCCACTCGCAACCACAACTGTTGTCTAATGTACACAATTATCAGGTTTTTGCTGTGCATTGGGGGTGCATTTCTTCGGTTTGCACCCCTTTTTACACATGGCTCTGGCAGATCACAGAATGATATGGGGTTGGAAGGGACCTCTGGAGATCATCTAGTCCAACCCCCTGCCAGAGCAGGTCCACCCAGAGCAGGTCCCCCAGGAACCCGTCCAGGCCCCATCCTCCTGACACCGACCCTTTAAGTATTTATAAGCATTGATCAGATCCCCCAGTGGTGGGGGGCAGAGGTGTTTAAGGGTACCGTGGAAAACCACAGTAATATTTTAAGAAACAGGAGCCAGCCACCAAGATTTGAATCTAAATCTGCCATTTTCCCAGACTTTGGAGAAGCACAAGCTTCTGCTGCACACGTGAATGTTATTCTCCAGGCCCACCATTAGCAGGTAGCCACGAAGTTTTGTTACTCCATTTTGTTACCAACTACCTCGGCCCCTCCCTGAGCCTCCGAGGCCCGGAGGCCGGAGCCCCACCGCGGCCGGGCCCGGAGCTCGACAGGGGGGAACCGGCCCCTTTGTGACGCCCCCCGGGGTTGTTTTTGGGGGTGCGTTGCCGGGCGGCGGGGCGGGCTGGGAGCGCGGCGCTATGGCGGGGGTCCTGGCCTTGCTCCTGGCGCTGCTCCAGGCCTCGCTGGCGACGGAGGCCGCCATCCTCAGCGACCCGTTGATGCCGGGTGAGGGCGGACCCGGGAGGCGTGGGCGCCTTGGGTGGGCGGGCAGGGGGCGCCGGGCGGACCCGCCACCTCCGTCCTCAGCCCTACCACGGCAGGGATCTGTCTCCCCTCAGGCCGGGAGGCCGCGGGGCAGCCGTCTCCCTTAGGCCGCTGCCTCCCCTCAGGCCGGGAGGCCGCGCGGCAGCCGTTTCCCCTCAGGCCGCCGCCTCCCCTCAGGCCGGCCGGCCGCCTTCTCGCTTCCCCGTGGCGGCTTCCCCCGCGGCTGCGGTGATGCCCGCTCCCTCCCGGCCTCTCCGGGGGGTGCGGGGAGAACAGGTGTCGTACGGCAAAAGCGACATTTGCGGGGCTGCCCGGCGTCGTGCTCTCCGAGCGAGGCTTAATCACCGCCTTAATCACCGCCGGGGAGGTGGTGGTGGGGGGAGGCCAGGATGGCTCCCCGGTGTCACAGGCAGGCGGTGGGACGGTGTCAGGGGCGTCTCCAAGGGCTGTGCTAAAGTCATGTGGCATCACGGGGCAGTGGGGTGAGGATAGCCCAGGTCTGCTCGCCACCCTGGTAGCCCAAAGTCTGGGCTAGGGAGGGCCGGCGACGTGCAAACCCCCTCCCGGCTGTCGCCGAACAGCAGAGGTTCCCAACCAGTGTTGGCAAGTGCAAAGTGCATGGAAAAGGTTCCCGTCCCCTTTACTGTCCCCCTGCCATGTCACCCTGTGTGTCCCCTCTGCCCTGGGGAGGGCAGGACCCTCCAAGTGCCAAAGCCGCAATGCTTGGCAAGGATGAGATGCCCAACTCGGGAGTCAACAAGTTCCCCACCAGGACCCCTTGCGTGCTCCCTGCTAACATTTTTAGCAGGACTTCTGTGGGCTTTCTAAGCATTTATCACCATAATTCTGCGTGTACGCCGTGTCGTGGCTTGTAATTGAAACGGTGCATAATGGCTAAGATTTTCAGTCCTACATAGGTTTTACAAGGCTTCCAAATGGAGAGAGGAATACAGACTGCCTTTGCTGTGCTGGTACTAATTGCAGCCCCCTGACAGGAATGTAAATGCAGTTCCTTAGCACATTCTTATCTCAGCATGTGTGGGATTTACATATATAACTCCTATTAATGCTAATGGCAGCTATATACATAATTCTTTTTGCATAGGGCTGACACTATATTTTTATCTGAACCCGATGCAACTGGAACCAGCTTATGTAAGGAGAAAGATCTGGAGTTTCTTACTGGAAGCTTTCTTAACATTTTGGTTTGTTTTAAATGTATGGAGGAAATGCAAGTAAAGGAAGCAACATGAAACAGTGTATTGTGATATTGGTGTGGAAGGTTCATAACATTCGTATAAAAAGTGTTATCCAGAGGATTGTCAATGAATCTGATCTTGTTTCCCTTAAAGTTTCTTTTTATTGCTTTTTAAAAAATAATAATAATTAAATCAGAAATCAGGTGATCAGGTGATTCCCAATTAACTCGTTAATTTAGAACCAATCAGCTTTTCAAGTTTAGATGTGTTTAAAGGCTTATTTGGAGCATTGCTACTTAGAGAATACAGTATCTTTTTTATTTAGAGCCCAAACCATGACATTGGTTCATCGTTATGAATCCCTGACAAAAAGAGTCCTGTTGCACATTGTGGTGCTCCTGAAGCAACCTGAAAGGATATCATGGTTGGTGCCTTCATCTATAATTAGGAGGTTTGCTTTCACTGGTTAGCAAAGTTCCTCAACCTTCTGTTACTAATGTCTGAAGTTTTGTGTCTCTTCTTGTTTCTAAGGCTTTTTCTACTTCTTTTTTTTTTTTTTTTTTCCTAATTTGTGTCTGGATGGAAAATGGCAGCTTCTCTCAGATATGCTGACACCCTGCTGTGGCTACACTCAGCTTGTTACCTCAAAATTGAATTACAGTAATACCTACTTTCAGGATAGAGGTTTGGAGCTTACTGCAAGCTGGTATCAATTGTCAGAAATCTATTGAGTTGAGAATTTACATCATCTGAAGCTGTCCTAGCCCTCAGCCCTCCCTCCTGTTCATTTTTGCATGTTTACGTTTATTCTGCGCAAGCAAAAAAGGGCAACTCATGTTGTACCAAGTTGAAAGCAGGTATTTGTAAACGAGGCTGTATTTAGACTTCAGAGAGGTTCCTTAAGTTCTCCTCCTCCTCTCTGTTGTGCTGTGGTTGTTGTCCCTAGACAAGACTGTTGAATGACCGCCCCCTTAAATTTAAAAGAAGCTAAGGGAAGCATGATAGGATGTCCCTGGTGGGGACCATCTTCTGAAGAAGTTGTTATTGTTAAAGGCTCATTAGAGATAGAGTTTGGAGATACACTAGCCGTTGTAAAGGTTGTCTCTGTTTTCATAGGATTTTAGTCTGCTCATTTTTTTCCTTATGTTTTGGCTAAGGTTGGATTTTTTATCATTCAACTGCATAGTTAAGTTATTGTTTAAGGATTGTTCTGCATATGCTGGAAGACTGTTCTGACGAGCACAGCTTATATGCTGAAGTAAATGTCAAAACCATAGAGACAGTTAGAGATAACAGAAGAATAAGATTTTGATGGCTCATTTATAATGTTGGGAAAAAGAGTTTCGTGTCAGTGTATCATTGTGGAGAATGCACCGTTCTGCTGTGGTGTAAATCCTTTACAATGGAGGAGCAAAGGTTTCATATTTGCATATCACTGACTGCAAGAGAAATGGATCTGTTCCTCTCAACCCAAGAAATTGAAAGTTTTGGATAGTGTGTGAAAAATGTGAATGTTGCTCAGAGATTTAGTAGCAAGAAGTGATATATAAACTTGCGTTGCTGCACAGAAATAACATTTTGTAAACATAAATCTTGAATATAAAAAACTGAGAGACAGTGAAAGCAAACTTTACATTGGTAAGTATTCGTTATCAGAAAAAAATAATCTGAGTAGGTGGGACTGGCAGTGTAGACTTGTAAAAACAGTCATAGTGACTTTCTCTTTGCATTTGGAAGAATTGAAAAGACCTATTGCTTATTTAATGAATAATCTCCAAAGGAGCTTCACTAAGTTAGTTCCTCTGTGGAACAGTTACTGTGTATCTCAGTAGCATTATAAACAAGGATTCAAATTGCTTGCTATTAAGAATAAAATATATAATCCAGATTTGAATCCCAGATGGAGATGAGAACCTTTTGCTTTTGTACATTACATTCTGTGAAACCCATTCCGTAACCTCAAAGTACCATTAAAAAATGGAAGGAACCCAATCATAGTGATTAAAACCCCAGTATACCTAATTAAAAAACTGTACCTGGTTGACTCATATTTGTGCTGGCTGTCTAAACTTGACCTTGAAGTGTGGTGGGGGAAAAAAAATCATGTGGGAAGGCGCACATTAGCCAGAAAGAACAAGGAAATGAGCGAACTGAATGTTGTTTAATGAAAATTTTTCTTAACTCTTTTCAGGGAAGACCTATCATTTGCATAGAACCTAGACACTGCACTTCCCAGAGCGTTCAGTAGGCTAATTTAACATCATAGGCTGCTTTATAAGAAAAATATGTTTTTTCCTTTTAAAGAATCATCTTCAGGTTTAAACATGAAGGCTTTTCACACTGGATTTTGTGATAATTTTTTCATAAATGTCTCGTTTTTGTGGTCTAATTAGTGAAAGCAAAAATATTGGCAAATTTCACATTTCAGTTTAAAATTAGTAAAGATTTCAAGGAATGAGTTTCTGATTAGTCGGGCATTCCCACCCCTGTCATTGTATTAGAGATGTAACTTTAGACTTTATCTTCAGGTTCGATTGGGTCCCCGCCAGTAGAATATGGAGAATGCACAGTTACATGTGGTAAGTAGCAAAGCAGATGAATAAAACGTATTGTCATTTGGTTTTTTTTGGGGGGGAAAAAAGTGCTAACTGTAGCAATTTAGCAGTTGTAATTTGCTTGCCCTCGTTCACCTCTCATTGATTTCAATTGCCAATAACTATAATTAACAAAAACAATCAGGCTGATTGTCATTAGGAGTTTAGGTCAGATCTGTTGTTTTATTAATTTCACAGCCTGCAAGCTCCTATTTTAAACCAGTTCCCTACGTTTATTGGCACATGAGCTGCCTTCCCCAAAGTAACAATTTTCGCTATTTGTGAACATCTGTGAGATGTTCAGAAGATGAAAGATCTTCTGATGCTTCTCACAGATGTCTTCCCACATACAATATTGCCAAAAAATTGCTTGCCTGCAGTAGCCTGTTCTGTATTCCACATTTATACAATTTATAAATTGTGCAGTGGAGAGGAGAGGTATCATTCTGGAGTAGGAAGGGAGAGAGGAAAAATGAGGCAAGCCTTAAGAAGACATCTCTGTGTTTAGGGTGGTGATAGAACTGCTGTGAGGTGGTAATTACATTGCTAAGGAAGCAGTCTTGAATCAGAAATGCTATTAATTCTTTTCTGAACAAATTCAGCTTCTCATAAGACCACATTAAAAAGAGAGATGAGTTTTGCCCCCATCAATCTCACATTTTCTAGAGTACAACTTTTCATTTTTTCCAGTCACTTTTTCATATTTCCAGTGATGGAACTTCCTTGATTCCGTCCTGTTTCCAATCCTAGGACACTATGGTTTTAGAGGAGAGGTTTTTTTGCTTCTACAGACTTTAATATTTCTCTTTCTTCATAATTTCAAATCTGCTTTTATCTTCTATATATCGATGCTGTATATGTATCCCCATACTGTTATAACCTTACTTGCTCTGATGCACGTATCTTTTGGATACTGAGAAACTGTTCCTTAAGTCCCATGCCTCTAGCAGATGTCTCAAATGTTCCTTATTTTTAGGGCATTTCACTAAATTTTGTCTCAGTTTTATCTTTGATACATCGAAGTTAATGTGGTGGTGGGTTAAGTATGGCTGACCACCAGGTGCCCACCAGGGCTGTGTTGGAAAAGTTAATTCCATCCAACCCAGACCCAATATATAATGATTAACCCCTTTAATACTGAAAATCACGTAGTCTTACTGAAGAATCAGGAAAGGGAAGCTCTAAAAAAAAGAAGACGGCATCATCTCATATCTGGAGTTCAGATCATGTTTGTAGTCTTCATTCTAGTCTGGGCTGTTAAATACATGGCATGTTTGTCTGGTGAAAGGCTGAAAAGTGGCTTCTTGGTTCTTTCAGTAAAACTGTAAGTTCTTTATCTCCTTCATATTCCTTATTCCCTAGATTCGTCTATCTAGCCCTTTATATTACTTGCTTTCTGAATTGACTCAATTTTCTCTAGTTTTTCCCAGTAATGCTGTGGCTTAGATCCATTGCTTCTCTAGTCCAGGCTTATAGAGGTGTTAAAGCATAATTAAAGCATGTGCTAATGATGTCATACCTGCCTCAAATTTGCCTCAGTCTCTTTGTGGGCTAGTTGTTTTGGCAACTCTTACCTCTGAATTTCTCTCATAACTGCTGTTGTTGCATTGCAAAGTATTCAGTTCTCTGTGGATCATCCCTCTTCACCCCCCTACCTCCACCAGCCCATTAATTTACATTTCTCTAGGGTGAATTTCAGTTGGGTAATTTATATTTACTGCATTGTGGCCGGCTTTCTGTTAGGTTAACTGGTATGACTTGTTGGAAGTTAAGACTTCATTTGTTAGAGCATCTCAGTAGATTAATTTCATCAGCATTGGCAGCTACTAAGAAGAGGTGGGGAAAAGAAACATAGGAATGAAAAGCTGTCCAAAAGGAAGAGGCAGAGGAGTACCAAAAGAACTTGCAAATCTAATTAAAAGCACTTCTTTCCATTAACCTTTTGAGTATGATATGCTTCCCAAATTTTAATATTCCCATAGGTGAGACATGATGGGATTTTTCCTGATGAATGTGACTAGAGATAGCCCAGCACCCAGATTTAAGAGAGCCAGCCTTTTTGGCTTTTCGTAGGTTTTCTGTCTTTTTTTTTGTTAGCTAAAAAAAAAACCTATGTGGCACTGAAGAAAGAGGAATGCCTTTAATAAAATTGTCAGTTCACTGCCATTTACACCTCTGTCTCCGCATCCATGAGATGAGACATTCTCTGGAGTGGAGAACGATCCTCGTTTTGTGTCATTTTCAGTAAGTGGTGTTGTCTCCCTCTGTCACTTGAAGTAATGTTTCACGAGTTACATGACATCTCTGAAACATTCTGAAATCCATTGGTTTATATAATACACATTTAAAGAAGGCAGATGCATCAGAAACTCCGTATTCAAACCAATTTCCTATTTCTTATGATACTGCAAGGGGTGGAGGGGTTTGCTCTCCTCTTTTCATGCCTATTAGTAAACAAAATGCTTCTGGAAAAATGGCAAAACCTTCAGTGTTTACTGGGCCTAAACATATTATTCCTGCCTCCCCCACAAGCTATGTCATTCCAATGAACTGTGTACACACTGCTTGGCAAAAACAATTATAGCACTTGTTTTGAATCTGTTCATAATTGTTAAAATGGGGATGTTCCCATTGAAATCCTGATAGTGAGAGTGAACTCTTTTTTTTTTTTTTTTTTTTTTTTTGGCTTCCTTGAACATTGTGTAGGAATTTTTGCTAACTTTCTAACTTTACACATTTGTGAGAGGCTGTCTCCAGTTCTTTGTCTTCGGGAGGAGTTGCAGGTGGAGACCTGGTGGTCAACACTTGATTTCAGCTCTTTCTCATGAGAAGCCCTGCGTTATACACCAGGCTCTGTGCTTGAGAGGCTTCATTTTGGGGGCTTAGTGGAATTCTTGGATCGCCCATTGTTGGTCGCTGTTTGGTTACTTAAGATTCCTCAATCCCAGCGCCAGGAAGTTTTTGGTCCCTTCAGTTTCTGTTGACCTTGGTGGTAATTGAAGACGGTTTGGAGATGAACTGAGCTGGCGGTCTGTACAAGATGCTCTGTGCCATCTGATTGGGGCATTTTAGTGTCAGGAGCCTAAATGCTTTTGTATTCAAAGTGAATTAACTGTTTTGCAGAACATATACTAGTTTCACTTCAAATTCTTTTTCTGTAAGAAAAGTTCTGAATTAGTTTTGAATTCTTGTTTGTGGTGCATGATGATTCTAAGAATCTGGCTTCCTACGGTGCAGAGTCTGACAGAAGTAGATGTTGTCTTGAAATCTTAGATACCAACACGGGATAGCTTTAGCAGGCACTCTGAGAAGATATGTTTTGCCTGGTATTTGGTATTTTTTTTTTTTTATCTCCCAAAGGTATTGGCATTCGAGAAGTTCTGTTAACCTATGGATGCCCCGAGGATGAAACAAAATGTATCATCGGTGTGGAGACATGCCAGGGGGCAATAGACTGTGGCTGTAAGTGGAACACTGTGATACAGTGATCTAGAGCAAATAAGTGGATTCAAAAGGAAACATCCTTGTTCTTTCTGAGTGTGGTAGAAGTGGAATGAAGTGATTGCGTTCCACCCTCCCAATCCCCACGTTAAACAATCCATTAATGTTTCAGATCTCATTTTGGTACTGATGTGTGCTTGGTTTCAAGTCCCTGTAAAATACTGGTTTTCTGCTATGTGCTTTGTTCCAGACATTAGACCAGGGAAAAAACATTTGAAGTAATTTTAAGGGAAAGGATAATTTCCAAGTAACATTCTGTGGTTTGAAGAATTATGAACTTTATGATCTATACAGAGATGTTTCATATAGTTTATGATGTACCTATTAAAAATTCATCCTATAGGGGGAACACCAATTTCTGAGGACCTGGACTGTATGAAGATAGCCTGTATTTATATGCCTCCAGAAAATCGATTTAAATATGTTTGGAAGATGTTAGTTCCAAACAAGGTGAGTAATTGAACCCTTCTTTGTGCAAAAAAAATTGCATACTTCATGTATTTACCACATGCTCCATCTGAAATGCACAGATTCTGGGCAGATTATTTCCTTTGCTGTCATAATGCAAATAAGCCCTGATTTCTCACTGGCAAGTTGGTAATACAAGGATCCGCATGGCTTTCCTGCTTTATGCAGCTTCAATTTCCTGTTCATGAGAAGGAAACAATAATTTTAGGGAGTAATGTTTACTGTTATTTCAGAAAAATTGGGCATAGTAGCTGGGGAGTGAATACATTTTACTAAATCACAACCATGTTGCCCTTCCCAGTTGTTCAAGTAGAAGGTGCTGAAGAGATTAGAGATAGGGCTACAAAGATAATTAGGAGCCTGGAGCATCTCTCTTACGAGGAAAGGCTGAGGGACTTGGGTCTTTTGAGTCTGGAGAAGAGAAGACTGAGGGGGATCTGATCAACACCTATAAATACTTCAAGGGTGGGTGTCAGGAGGATGGGGCCAGTGTTTTTTCAGTGGTGTCCAGTGACAGGACAAGAGGGAATGGGCACAAACTTGAACACAGGAAGTTCCATCTAAACATGAGCAGGAACTTCTTTCCTGTGAGGGTGGCAGAGCCCTGGAAGAGGCTGCCCAGAGAGGTGGTGGAGTCTCCTTCTCTGGAGACATTCCAAATTCGCCTGGACATGTTCCTGTGCAACCTGCTCTGGGTGGACCTGCTTTGGCAGGGGGGCTGGGCTAGATGATCTCCAGAGGTCCCTTATCATCCCATATCATTCTGTGGTTCTGTGATTCTGTGAGATGGGAGAAATTTTCCCAGGGGCCAAGAGTTCCTGACAGGTTGAAAGCTGTTGGAGCAGAATAAGCACTTTTCTCCACGTCTGACACAATGCAACTTATCTTTGCAGATCTGTTTGAAAAAATACAAACTTTTTTGTTTTTTGTTTTTCTTTTCTATGTGGCTAGGAAGCACACATTCTTCCCAACGATTCATCAGTTCTGAAAGTTTGCAGAGGTACCCATTCGGGTACTTTCGAGTGTGAAACTCAAGAACAGGGAAATGCAGTTGCATCTATAAAATACACAGTCTACGCAGAAGCTGGTAAGCTCATAGAGATGCTTAGAGTCTTCTAGTGGTATCGCCCGGTGTTTTTTATGTTGTACTCAAGCTTTATAAGATTGCATGTCACCAGTAGTATATCGGCAGGAGCTTGTGTGCTGTGGTAATGACCGTCACGAAATGCAGGCCAGTAAAAGAGACATATAAAAGGAAATGACAGAATGCGAATGAAGAGGTTCCTTGTGGCAAGAATGAGTATTTTATTTATCTTTTGTAAAAATTCCAGTTAAATAAGGAGGTTTGCCTATTACCTGCTTACTTTTTTAGTGCGCCCAGGTTGGTTAACATAGACTTCTTTCTGTCTCACTAGCCACGTAGCACCAGTAGCACAGGTTCTGCAGTTAAATCTCCTTCCCACTTCAATACTGAAACAGGAAAACAACCTTTTGGAGTTTTTATTATAGTGGCCATCTGGAATTTGCTTAGACACAATGGATTTAGCAAAGTTTAACATTAAAAAGAATGCATCATAAGCCAGTTCCCCAGTACTCTGTCGCCTTCTCTGCTAATGGGATTTTTACTGACTTCGTCAGGAAGAGCAGCAGTGCCACATAGAAACTCCATCTTTTCTAATCAGAGAAAGGGTGAAAGTGCCTTGCTTATAGACATTTAAAGTTTTTAATGAAATAATGTAGATTTAGGTGGTCTTCAAAATTATGGCAGTCTAGAAATGAAGAAATCCTTGGAGATACGCCTCTGCATGTTTCTCCCCTCCATGTTGTTTACCGAAGTAAAGCTGTCTGGCTTGGGAATCCTGCTTTTTTCCCCCTCTCTTCAGTAAGATAAGCCATTTCCTGTATCTCTATTGAGGTCCTTTCTGCCATTGAACTGTAACATGGAATTTGTTTATTCATTTTCTAAATCCATCTGGCAGTCACAAAACACCCAAAGCTTTTCTTTTTTTTTCTTTTCCCCTTCTCCCACTATTCAGTCTCTACATTCCTTTTTGTACAGAGGAAGCTTCCTTTTTGAGACCTGAATTAGCAGAGCACATAATCTGTTTTAGGTTTAAGCATGCAAATGGTCCCATTGACTTGAGTCGGTGAGTCATCAATAGGACAACTCACACACTTGTATTTAAGCTGTGAGTTGTCTCGGAGAAAAGTGGTGAGATGAAACCCACCCAACGGACATATCCACTGAGAACTTCTTACAAGGATTGAGACTTACTGGTTCAGAAAGTATTTGTGAAATCTGAAAAGAACAAGCTCTAAGACTTATTAAGTAGCTTAAAGGGAGTGGGTGGTTGTGCTTAGTGGCGGATCAGCATCCTTTGGCTTTGTACAGAGGTGTTTCTGGGTTTTGCTTCCCATGGAATGCCAGTATTTGGACTTAAGAAATTATTAACTGTAAGTTATCAGCTGACGTTTTGGTTGAGAACATACCACGACTTTCATCATACAGATCCAGTTTTGCTCTCTGGATGGTCTGTGAGCTCGGCCCCAAAGCCACCCCCTGAAAATGCATAATGTGACACTTTCTGCTTCAGATTCTGAGGCACATGAGGTGGGAGGAAGGCAAGACATGTTGCAAAAGGGCAGGTAAAACCTCACAGGAATTGATGTTTTGATTGAATTTGCCATGTGGCAAAACTTCGTATGAGTTAATTTTAAAGCTATGCACGGAGAAATTGCATGTGTCCTTTACCAGTGATTGCTGTGCTTCTCAGTGACCTTTTGATGAACAGTGGTAATGACCTTTTTGCATAACTGAGAGGTCTTCAGTAATTTGGCTTTTCCTTTTGTTTTCAGAACTGTTCAGACCAATGGGTTCTCTTTGTTTGTTTATAGCAAGTGAAAAATAACAGCGGGGGGGTAAAAAAAGTATTTTATCTTCATCAAAAATTATTGGGATCTCTGCAAGGAGAATCCCATCTTTTAATAACTGACGTTTCTGCACATCCCTCGTACCAACTCAGTACCCTGAGGCACTGAAGGGTGTTGTTTCACACTCCCGCCCGTGGGGTTGTTTGGTGTTTTGTGAAGACTTTGGAGCTGGAAGGCGGTTTATTCATATTTACTAATAATAGTCCTGGGAGGAGGGCGGGTTCTGCAAGGGAGGAAGGCGAGAGCAGAGAAGGATCCTCATTAGGATGCTATGTGAAGGGTGTCAGCCTGCTGAGATCCCCGCTGTGCTCCCAGCCCCACACTTCTCAGCGAGTTTGGGGTGCGTGTCTGGTGGCACTTGTGTGGAGAAGGTGGAAGCAGTAGCGTTTTTGTGTCTCAGAGGCCATTCTGGCCTCCCATCTCTCTTCATTTCATTTCCTGCTGTTGACTTCAGTGCCAGAGCTTCCTTGAGAGAGAAAAGCCACATCTCTGTAACCAGCTGCCATACAAATCTGTCATCAGTGTGGCCAGGTTGTCCTTGCATTCGCACAGAAATGAAATGGGGAATCCCAGTACCCAAGATTAACAGCTTGCACCTCCTCTATGTGTATGTAATCCTGCTTGCCCATTAGCAAATATCCATCCATTTTTAATACCTAGAAAAAAGGCTTATAGATAATCTAGAAGGGAAACAGAAAAGCTATGCATCACCATTGTACTAACAGGAAAAAAAAAAAGCCTAAACCACTCTACAGAGGCAGAATCTCATTCCGCTCTGCCAAACTGATACATACTTTCTGGATCTGAAAACCCATGGAAAGAACTCCTGTTGGCTGCTGGACCATATAAACAATTGGTTGAGCGTCTGCTGGTAGATGGAGCACTGCTGTACAGTCAACATCATGGCCTAGGAGGAACTCCAGCTCAATGAAAAATCCAGGGGAAGAGGAGGATGAAGAGGAATTTCTGCTGGCAGAAGTAGTGGGTTTCCTTTGGACAGAAATGGTGCTAAAAAAGCAGGTGTACCACTTTCCTGATGTGTACGATTTACAGAATTGTGAATCTCTCTCTTGTTGAAGAAATCACTGAATAGAATGCAGAGACAGAATTTGTATTGCTGATATTTTCTGGAGGGAAATGCCAGCAGTGGCAGCAGATGCTTGTGAATGTATTTGGATTTCAGCAAATTAAAGGGGAGAGGGCTTCCATGAAGGCAGAGGACAGTCCAGAGATGCACTGTGCTGCATAGAAATCAAAGCAGCTTTGTTAAACTGTGGTATACAATGCAAATATATTTGGTGGGCCATATCACAGCAGAGAATGTGCTCTCTGTTTTACAGCTATCCTGCTCTGATGCTTGATGTAAGAGAGGTATGTGATGTATCTTTTTCCACCCAAAAAAGAAAGCAATAAATTTCTAAGGTCCTTGAGCCAGGTCCTGCACTGTGGCTCAGATTAAGTATATTGTTCTGATGGCAGAAAGAAGATAAGAAAGCTTTTAGGCTTCTTAGCAGCTGGTAATGGCCGTACAGATGACACTTTTGATTTCCTTTAATCCAGCCTGTTGTAGCCTCATTGGCATAGCAGATAGGATCTGGGGTGGAGGGAGTGTATGGTTCTTGGACCATGTGAGCCCTTGGAAAGACTTCCATGAGCTATGACCAGCACACTCTGGGGTTTCTGCCACAGGGCTGGCCTCACATCAGCAGGCAGTCATGGAGGCCAAAAAATAAATCTGAGCATTCCTTCTTTTCCTTCTTTCCTGCCTTGTTCTGACTTGCAAAAATAGGTGGATCTTCATAATTTAAATCCAACAGTGCCTGTAATTCCTTTTTTAGTTGAGTACAACTACAACTACCTGAAAGGAGGTTGTATAGAGGTGGGGGTCGGTCTCCCAAGTCACAGGAGACAGGACTAGAGGAAATGGCCTCAAATTGCACCAGGGGAAGTTCAGGCTGGATATTAGGAAAAATTTTTTCACCGAAAGGGTAATCAGACATTGGAATGGGCTGCCCAGGGAGGTGGTTGAGGCACCATCCCTGGAGGTGTTCAAAAGATGGGTTGATGTGGTGCTGGGAGATATGGTTTAGTGATGGTGTTGCTTTTTGTTTGTTGTGGGTGTTTATTTTTTGTCAGAATTAGGTTGACAGTTGGACTAGATGATCTTTAAAGTCCCTTCCAACCTAGAAGATTCTGTGATTCTAAGTAATCAATAGGTAAAGTGTGAATGCCAAGATTTTGGTAGGGTTGAAGGCCGTCTGCTTGAAACTGTCAGATATGTTATCGATGTCTTTTTTGTTTGTAGAGCCCTCGAAAATTTCTAGTGGAGTGCACACAATTTTAGGAATTGTTTTACTATGTAATTGTGGAATATATCAATAGTGCTTTTTTTCACCATTCTTTACAGTGAGGTAGTCCACAGACCCACAGTGGGCTGTAGATTTCAAGTTGAAAGTCATCGAACTACACTTTTCATGTTTCAAACAAGAATTGTTGTTCTTACCTTTCCTAGGCTAAGTGGACTTTTTTAAAAAGTTGATGTAAATGCATCTTTGTCTCCTTAACTGTAAGCTGAAGATGTTTTTAAGGCATATTCTGGCTGTGGCAAAATTCTCACTGACTAATTGGGAGCATTGCCTGGACTTTTAGGAGTGCGGTCGGGGGCTTCAAAGTGCACCGGATGTGAATCAGTCTTTGCTCATTGTAAACCAGCTTATTGGGAAGCTGCTTTTCTGTCTGCTTCCTGCTTGCATTTTTAAACACATGTGTGTGCTTGGAATGCATCCACTCTGTGTTATCAGGTTGTCTCTTGGGCAGTTCTGGTTCTTGACTTTTGAAAGAATTCCTTGCCTAGGAAGAAAACTTGAGTAGATTTGCTGTGGATAACATGCAACTTGCTTTTTTCTCTACAGCAAGCTCCTGTTACAGCCTGTCAACAGAGGTATTCTTAGAGCTCTAAATTCACACCTTGCCAAGGGGAAAATATATTTCATTAATGAAATTGCAAAATCAAAGATAATTTTCATTAACCTCCATGACCCACAATTCTAAAAAGACACCATCCAGTCAGTGAATTAGTTGAAAAGAGGTAGCTCTACATTGTATGAAACCCCCAGTATTCGCACTTACTATGTATGATATTCTCAGCCAGTTCACCATTCTTACCTGCACTGTATCTTCCAGAAAGATCAGGAGAATCCTAGAGATGAGCTGTGGTTTAAGAATATCAGAATTCTGTGATGCAGAAGAATGAAACTCAAATGATGTGATGGAAGAGTTGCTTAGATACTACAGTGATGACAGTGGCATGGGAACTTATATAGAAGTAGAAATGAAATAGAAATAGAAATGGTTTTCCTGCAGTCATTCTGCTACGCAGAATTCCTGCCCATGTGAACATGAATTTTGCATACCAGTCAGCAATGAGATAGCACCTTATAGTTTTAGAAACCACATGATGGAAAATCAAAGAGAAAATAAGGTTGGCTTGCGTAAAATTGCCAAAGCTGGAAGGATCTGGGAAGATGCCTGGTGGTTCCTTGATTTGGTTGAATGTAGCTGAACGAATAAGGTCAATTAAATTTCACAACAAGGTGACTGGGTTTGGTTTCCAGGCTTTTCTTTATCCAATGTCAAAAAACAGATGGGGGAAGTTGGTTGGCCATTTTCAGGATTTTCCACTCTTCCTGGGGGGTTTGCTACAGTCACCTCCTAACTGGTATGTCTGGTCTTAGAGAAACAGCCTAAGTAATGGCAGGTTTTCCTTAGGTGAAGGGTTGAACAGACTGCAGCATTACAAAATGCATTTTTACTTTATATCCTTGCTACATTTTTCAGTTCTTGGCTTCATGCAGCTGCTCCTTGCTATGTATTTCTGGGCCATGCACAACAACTCCTTTCTGTGCTCAGTGGTTATTGGCTTTAAATAAAGGCTTTGCAGACCTAGATAGAGACAGGGAACAGAAAAGCAGCACTTAAGTCCTTGAATTTGGTCTTTTGTTAGAATACTCTCTCTTGGCTTCATTATTATCATTATTATCGCAGCAATTACCATTGTTAGAGTTCTTTAGCACGGTGGTACCTTGGTGCCTCAGCCCTGGGTGACAAAGAAGTCAGCCTGCCTCGAGTGGCAGACAGCCTGTGGTAGTACTTCTGTCTTCATCATTCACATATCTTAGGTGGACACATCTTGAAATCTTACATTAAAGCATTTCTTAAAGCAAAAATATTGTTATTTTAGTCATTCTTATCATGTACCAAACAGATACTTTTCCCACTGTAGTTTTTTGCCTTGTCTTTAGGAATTGCAGTTCTTTGTGTTTCACGGCTGTTAAGTGACATGTATCCCACTCCACATGCCTTCATCTATAGTTCTTTGCATCTTCCTTGGTTAGATATGCCTTAACAAAGAAGGTATAAAAAGCTACTCTTCTAACTTTTGCTGATACAGTAAATGCCTGAAGGTTGTGAAAGAGGCCAGTAATTAATCAAGCTCTGCTCCTTTTCAGTCCTGCCAGATTAAATGCCTGATTCATTTGAAAATTTGAACATAATAATGACAATGCATTTCTTTTCTTCAGAAGCTCAAACAGAGCAATCAAAGAAAAAGCAAACAGAGGAATCAAATACAACGACAGGGCCAGAGAAATCAATGAAAAAAGCAACAGATTACATTTTGGTCATTAGCCTAGTAGCTGGAATTGTCCTGCTTCCTTGTGTGATCGTTCCCATGATCTTCATGATTCGTTACCGGTAGGTGGACAGCATACAATGGGATTTAATTTTATTTGATAAAAATATGGTGTTACTGATGACAAACATGGCCTGGGTGAACTATCTAAGTTTCTCTGTAATTTAAGATTTGTGTTGCCAGTAGAGAAAACAGGAACAAGCTCCTGGAGACTGGAAAGAAGTGCTTTACAAAGCAGTTACAGTGATTGTGGATGGGAAGGGAATGCTTCAAAGCTATTGATGTACACCTACTTAAAGGTATCTTTTTGTTTAATTCCTTTTTCCGTTTCAGGGATGCTGTAAAATCTTTTTTGAAATCAAAATTTGGGCAAGACAAGCAAGACAAGAAGCCAGATGACAAAACCCCACCACCTAATGTGGGGTAAATAGCCCCCCTCCCAGGGCTCACACTGGCTTTTCAAGGCAGTGGAGTCTCCCCCTGCAGCCACAATCCTCTCACCATTTGCATTAGCCATAACAGAAGCAGTGGCAGAGCCCTCACACACAGAGGGTGAAGGACTTGCCTAATGAACAGAATTAGAAAAAAAAAATTGTGTTACATAGGAATACGATACAAAGATGATTAAAGTATGTTAGAAATACTGGTTTTAAGAAGTACTTTTTACAATTCATTCGCTGTCTTGGGTTACTGGACTTTAAGTGAAAAGGGTAAAAATGCGTCTGTTTTCAGGTTGATGTTATTCCCCAGCTAGTTTAATAGTGTGAGCACCTCTGAACTGGAGAACCAAAGTCAGATTTTTGTGGTGGTGTTGAAAATGATATATTTAACGTGTCTAACTTTTGTGAAGATGTTAATCCAGGCTAGATGAAACTAGACGTACAGTGTAGACAGAGACCATTTTTTGTAGAGGCCTCCTTATCTGCTTGATGATCTTCAAGCACAGCACCTACTATGTAATCACTATAATCCACCTCAAATGAGGACACTTCTTGATACATGGAAGGATGTGTAGTGGTAGGGAAGATCATTAAAAGTTGCTTCATAACTTTAATTAAATTTTTGCCTGCACATTTGCACATGTAACCATTTCTGCCATCAAGGGGACCAAAAGATGTGAGGAGAAGCTCCATAGGGTCAGACTAAGGATTCATCTACCTCTGTAATCCAACCAATGGAGCAAAAAAATGATGTCTAGGGAAGAGTACAAAACAAAGTCAAGGCTATATGATTTTTTTCCACGTGTATTCCTCCAGCTCCCAGGCATTTGCGGGTTTTCTAAACCAGATGTGATTTCTAAGCAGTTAGCAATTGTGAATGAGTTTCTTTTCCATGGCTTTGCTCAATGTCCCTTTGTACCTGTGTAAGGTTCTGTCCCATAAAACATCCCATGGCAAGGAGATCCACAGCCCAACAGCGTCTTCTGTCCAACTCGAATCAACTTCCTACTGGCTTCATTTGTCACAGAGTGATATGGGGTAGGAAGGGATCTCTAGAGATCATCTAGTCCAACCCCCTGCCAGAGCAAGGTCACCCAGAGCAGGTTGCACAGAAAGGTTTCCAGGTGGGTTTGGAATGTCTCCAGAGAAGGAGACTCCACCACCTCTCTGGGGAGCCTCTTCCAGGGCTCTGCCACCCTCACAGGAAAGAAGTTCCTGCTCATGTTTAGGTGGAACTTCTTATGTTCAAGTTCATGCCCGTTTCCTCTTGTCCTGTCACTGGACACCACTGAAAAAGCACTGGCCCCATCCTCCTGACACCCACCCTTGAAGTATTTACAGGCCTTGATCAGATCCCCCCTCAGTCTTCTCTTCTCCAGACTAAGAAGACATGAGTCCCTCAGCCTTTCCTCGTAAGAGAGATGTCTTGAAAAGGCTGCCCATCCACACTGTCCTCTCCTTGAAAGAGACTGTCTTTTAGACCTCTAACATATTCCCTGGCTGTTCTCCTTCTGGGCTGAAAGGTGCAAGTTTACTTAGTGTTTCTTCATCCTGAAACTGTACCGTGCCTCTGACCATCCTCGCTGACCTTCTCCAACCCTCCTCCATCACATGACTCTCGTGCTTATGAAGGTGCTTTCCGTTTGTGTAAATAAACATTGTTTGATGCAAAGAAAAAACCTGAGCTGATAACACATTGAAAAATGGACTGTGAACTGATTAAAATGTTTAATAGATTTTATGATTAAGATTTTCTCTTGAGTATAGTAGAAGCTCTGAAAAGAGGCCAAATATTGAGCACTCCAGGGTAGAGAATGCTTCTCAGTAAAGAACATTGCGAAAAAATTGCAAAAAAATAGATTGGAGGTAGTAACTCATCCTCTCAAAGAATTCCTGTTCTCTTCAGATCCTCTATTTGCTGCAGATGTTCTAACTGCACCATCTGCACATCCTTAAAAAAGCATTATCATATTTTTCAGAGATACATCATTTTGTTTGCTGTTTAGTGAAAAGATCATTTACATTTTTGCAAATAAAACATCATATTCAAAAATGACATGCACTTAATTCTATAAAAAGATCCCTTTTTTTAAAAAAAGGAAACGATATTTTTGGTAACACTTATGATTAGCTATGTCGTTTTATATCTTTTGGTGGAGAAACCTCAAAGTCTTGCAACATTAAGAAGAAAACGTGGCGGGAAGGAAGAAGCAGACAATAACAATTCTGCAGTTTGCAAAAGTGGCTTAAACCTTCAAGGTAAGGTTTTCATCCCGTGCAGTCAAAGCCTGAATTCTGCTGAGTCTGGGATTAGATCTGGAATTCTGACCTTAAAAATAGACCAAACCCCGTTGTTCTTACTTGGGAAAATGCTTCCACTGAAAGTATTGTAAATATGGAGCTCTGTGATTGACTTTTGAACTCTCGTTTTCGTGTTGTAATTAGGGTGTCACAGAACTGAGAGAGGGAACTAAAACATTCTTTTCCATAATTATACAAAGGTGTACTATTATAGAACTGGTTTGTATTTGAACTCCCAGTCTTATTTGGGTTAATATTTTAAAGGTGTTAAATATCCCTGGTCTGCTGGCAAATCCAGCCAAAAGTAATAGATATGTAAGAAGAGTAGTTCAGAAAATGAAATTCAGGAACAGCTGAACTAATCCCTACCGGGGAATGGGGAGGTCCTTAGGGCAGATCAAGGAGGTTTTGCTCTTTATTGGCTTGGATTTTGTAAAACATGATTTTCTTCTGCTTTTTTTGTTCTCTCATAACTCCTTAAAGTTATGTACAAAATAGAAAAAATATCACTAGAAAGTTTGATGCCAAAACGGTAGCACAAAATGTGGAAGAGTGCCTTGGTGCTCAACTGATAGGGTAAACTGGCTGTTCTGTTGGTGAAGCTGCAATCCCAATCTCCAAGAAGTGAGGAAATTCCTGAAGTTAAGATTACTCTGTCCAAGCAGCCATCACACAACCACTATGTTATCATTCTCTCACCCTAAATATAAACTTAAATTAATTGCTCTTTGTGCTAGATGCAGTGTAAAGCACACAGGAAGTGCAAAATTATTACCTTAGCACTGTCCATAGCAACCATCCCTGAGTTTTGATTCCATAATCTGAATACACTTATTAGTTTGGTAGTAGGGTGGACAGCCATGGCAGATAAAGGGCATCCAGAAACCAGTGTTTCAACTTCAGTATTTTTAAAAAGATAAAATGTATGTTGCAATCTGCTTGAAGGCTTCTTGCAAGAAATTTTCATCATCTAGGATACAACCGGGAGGGGTTCAAGGCCAGGCTGGATGGGGCTGTGAGCAACCTGGTCTAGTGGGAGGTGTGCCTGCCCAGGGCAGGGGGGTTGGAACTCCATGATCTTTAAGGTCCCTTCCAACTCTAACGATTCTATGATTCTATAGCTGTACTTGATGTAACTCCTTTTACCTGCAGTGCCTGAGAAATGTAAGGAATGTTTTCACTGTGACTTTCTGGTAGTGGGTTAATTAAGACAACCAGCAAAAGTTTCTCCTTTCCCACAGGTTTAGGTACAAGATCACGTACTCTTCATGCTTGCTGACTGCAGTGGAAACCTTCTCTTTACTGATCACCCCAAGGTATGAAAGTTTTCTTATTCTCACACCTTAGTCATGTGCCCAGTTCCTGTTTAAGCCAGTGGTATTTAAGCTCTTGAAGTGAGAGTCTGATGCAGTTTTAAGGGGAACTAGAAGCAGAAAGGACGAAGGTCACATGAAAAGATCTTTATGGTCTCGGGAGCGTGTGATGCCTACAAGAGCTTTTGGCTGATGCAACCTCCCTAGTGTGCTCTAGAAAGCGTGATCTGTACAGAGATACCAGTGCTCTGGGAGCTCATAGCTTTGCCCTCATTCAGCCCCCTCCTACACCACACCTTGGAGGGCCACCACGCTCAGTTCCTCTTCCAGGAGACCTTTTCACCTACCTTGGCAGGTGGCTTCTAGTATCTCCTCCCACTACTCCATCTGCATACAGGGGGCCAGAGTGAAGGTGCAAATCTCATCATGCTTAAATTTAAGCTTGCACTTACACTCTTCCCTGAACTAAGATGTCCTCATGCATGTGGTTAAGCAATTTGCTGAATCGAGGCCAAAACGACTGTGTCATCCCTCGCTTTCATTTGCTTTGCATTGTCTAATATTGCAGCATAATCTTGTGGGTTTTGTTTTAATTTAATAGTATTTTAAATGTTTCCCCACTATTCTTTCATTTTCCCTTTCTTATTCTTCTTAAAGAAAAATCTTTTTGGAATGCATATCTTGTCTGTATATGATCCACCATCTGTCTCAGGAAATTTAGGATGCATTTATATAGTTATTTAGGTCTTGATGCATGTGCAGTTTCACTTATGTATGGTCTAATAGTATATACCAGAGAAATGATGGTTTTTTCCTTTGACAGATTTACTGGCTCTTTTTGGAAATGAAATTTTTATGGTGAATTGCAGAGATTTTCATTATTTTTTTATAACTTCATTTAGTCAAACAAACTTAACAAAATAATAACTACTTATGTTTGTTCTTTCTTTGCTGCTATGCATACAGAAGAGAGATTGCCACAGAAATATGGGTCATTTTTTCACCTAATGCTCAATAACACAAAATAAAGAAATACAAATTGAAACCCAATTCAGTGCTCCATGATTGGTGGCAAAATTTCAGCATTGTGCAGTTATTACAGGGAGAAAATAAGCAAATAATTTGATTTATGATTTTGTGAATCAGAAAGCCACAGCTAAATGTTAAGTCAAACGTGCAGCATTTTATATGGGTTTTGGAAATAGAGCTCTGCAGTTTCCAGTTATTTAGCTGTAAAGTGTAGGCATGGATTTTTTCAGCAGCTGAGAATTCAGCTTCTACTTTGTCATGAGAATCTTGTTATATTAGGCCAATATTGCTCACTTATGATTTACTAAGTATTTTACTTAGCTGTATAGAAAAACTTTTGACTTAGAACTGGGTCAGAGTGCTCGGACTGGAAAATTCATTACGGTGAGTTTTCAGTACAATGCTACTTTAACAGGAAATTGTGTTTGTGGGCTGTGAAAAGATAACTGGAGACTAAGCTTGCATGTCTGAAGCAATTAAACCCCAAATCCAGCATGGCTGGATACGGATAATTGGTTATTTAAAATTACTTAACCTACATGTGTTTTGCACTCTGTCCTCATGTTCTTATAATCAGAAAGTTACTGGGCAAAATGGGAAGAGTCGAGCTGATTAAATCTGTGTTTTGGACTGTGAGCCCTTTCGCAAAGGGATGGTTTTGTAGCATAAGCACCTACGAAGTCTTGTAGCGTGGTGACCTGATCCATACTGGGGGTATTGCTTGTTGTCACAACATAAGAATTAAATAATTCTATGAAGTTGTCATGCGGATGAAGCAGTTAATATTTTGGGATAACATTATGTTGTATTACACCTAGAATAATGGCAAATTGTTAATTAAGATCCCTTGATATTTGCAGTGATCCAATTTTCTGCTACTTATAACTGCCAGATCTTAGGCTTTAAGGCAGAAATTTTCCATGATGAATATGCGATCCTCAGGCTAAAATCTTTCTTTCTGGTTATGCAGAAAGTGCAGTCAAATGTTTTATTTTTTTCTGGGGACCCATTCGATGGACAAATAGTCTGCTGATCCCATCCCAAGCATTTCTTTAGCATTCCTAGTTTCTGCTCCCATCCCAGTTTCCCCTCTCCAAGCCTATTCTCCCATCAGCAGTTCTTCCCTAGTGTGGTTAAGACTAAGACTGAACAGGAAAGGAATGACACGGTGACTTGGGGGTGATGGAGGGGAAATGGGAAAGAGCAAGAAGATTAAGACAGGCTGGGTGAGAGGACGCTGGGAGGGGGGAAACTGGGAAGGTAGCAGAGACTGGGAGTGCTAGAGAAGTGGTCATGGAAGGAAGGGTGAGAAGAAAAAAAATTAAGCAGCATCCTGAGATTAGTGGGACAAAGAGACTGTGCTTAGAAACCTGGTGGGAGTGGGGAGAAGGAGCAGGTGCTGTGAAAGATGTGAGAGATGCCTGTGAGCAGGATCTTTGCTGAGGGGAAGAACTGGCTGGATAGAAAGCCAGAGGAATTGCGAGGAATATGGGGAAGGAGACATGTTGTGAGACCCTGGGAGGCAGAGAGAGAGATCAAACAGGGAGCTGAGGATGCTGAACATGAATATGGAGAGCAGAAAGGAAGGATTACCAAGGGGTAATGGTTTTAAACTAAAATAGGGTAAATTTAGACTACATATAAGGAAGAAATTTTTTATAATGAAGGGGGTGAAACACTGGCCCAGGTTGCCTAGAGAGGTGGTAGATGCCCCATCCCTGGAACATTGAAGGTCGGGTTGGACAGGGCTACGAGTAACCTGATCTAGTTGAAGGTGTCCTTGCTCATTGCAGGGGGGTTGGACTAGATGACCTTTAAAGGTCCCTTCCAGCCCAAACTATTCTATGAAGACATTGAAACTGGGGGAAAAAACTGTGTCTGAATGCTGGGGGGACAGGGGAGTGGAGCGATGAAGAACAAGGCTGGAAGGGGAAGACTAGGACTGAGTGGATAAGAGTACAGAAACTGGGGTGGGAAACCTGAGGAGTGGAGACTGGAAGTCACTGTCAAATTTGAATGTTAAGAAATGTCACTGTGTACATAGGCTGCACAGCACTGGTCCAGCCCCTGTCTCTGGTGGGCACTTGTAGACAGAGGAGGGTGCAGCCTCATTCCTGCCATACTCTTGCACAGAAGGGGCAGAAGAGCTGGGGGGCAGAGGACCAGCCAAAGCTGTCAGCATTGGTGGGGCTGGTTAAGCAAAGCTGGGGAACATACCCACACAGATTAGCCAGAAAGCATTTTGAAGGCAAAAGAGAGGATGAAAGCCTTCGTCCCTTCTCCCTGGTTAAGTTTGGACATAGACTGATGTAGGGCTAGGACTTCATCCAAACAACTGAAACAGGAGAAAGAGAAGGCCACTGAGGAATTCAATGGGGCAGGACACTGAGAGACAAACCTTATAAATTGGTAGATTAGTGTATGTATTTACTTCTCGTAAATGATCCAGAAAAGGCAGTCGGGTTTTCTACCTATTTTTCACTTTTAAAGCCTGCAGACTTTTATCTTTGTAGGTAAATGGATAAAGAAAAATTCCTTGTCTCATAAAAAGTTCATCAGGTGAATGATGTAGTTCTTTCAAAATGTCATCAGTCTTCCCAGTCCAAGTGTTATTCACAGCAGGTTCTCAGCCAGTGGAAGTCAAAATGCCAGCTCCCTTTGCATAGCATAGAGGCAAGTCATGTATAATTGAATCTCTTATTTTTATTGTTGAAGCACTGATTTTATCCAGGCTGCCCATGTGCTGCTGCACCTGCTAATCTCAGGGGAAGACACGTGTGATTTTCTAAGAAAGCTTTAAAGACCTTAAGTTGGTATGTTCACAGAACACACATCCCCAGTGGATCATCTCGTCTGATCTTGTGTCTGTAAGAGGCTCTTCCCACTCTGTCTGTTACTCTTGTGCCGAGGCTGGTAACTCCACTGAGGGCTGTGTTTAAGCAATACCTGGGAGAGAAGCACCCAGCCTTGCTTTGGGGACACCGGGAGACTGGAAGTCCAGCACTTCCCTTGGCTATTTGATCCAGAGATTTATTGCCTTCTGTGCTAAACCAGAATTGCCCCTCATTCAAAATATCAGCACATCTGGCTTCGTCTTCCAGCCACTGGTTTTTGGTTCTGCTAAAATCAGCAGTCTTTTAGTGCTTCATAATTTTTCTTCAAGGAAAAATTTTTTTTCACCAACACACAGTAATCAATCACTTTTCAGACTTCGTTTGTGACTAAGCTTCTTAAAGGTCTTCTCAAACACTTTCTTCTCTCATGTTTGGGTACTTTTCTTGACTCTTTTTGACAGCTTCTAATTTTCCAGCATTATCTGTTCAGCCAAGAACCACATATACCCTGTGACATTGACGTCTGCGTTCAGCTGCTTGCTATCCCTCCGTCCTCAATCCTTGGCAGAGCCGCATCTTTATAAAACACAGTTTCTCATTCAGTAGATACAAACTACATTACTTCTTCCTGAACCAGCTTCTCATTGGTAAATCACACGGGGATAAGAGTTGTTCCTCTATGGTCCTGACTCTTCCATATGCTGCTCCCAACTTCATTTACAGCTTCATCCGCCTTCATGTCCTCCACCCATTTCATCTTCACCAGGAGTGCCTGATGGGGCACAGCCACTGTTCAGAGAAGGATTCAAGATTTCTTGGCCTGGTTGTACAAAGGTGCTAGTAGGAACACAACCCTGAATATCCCATTCAGTTTGACGGGGCTGCCTGTGTCTGCCTTTTACATTGAAATGGTGTATGATAAAACAAGAGTAGAAGCTCAGACTGGTGTTTCACCACTCATAGCTTCTTAGCAGTCAGGCTGCATAAGGGCAGGTCCCTGCTTCTCCTTATGCTGTACCCCAGGAACCTTTCATGTTTCTACACGCCGGTACAACTTGAGTAGAGAGGGTGGGATGCAGGGAGAAATCCTGCATGTTAATCCCTAGCTTGGTACCTGAGGTGCTTTCCTGGGAGAGGTAGGTCTGCCTTTCCTTCAGCTGAAAAAATGGATCTGGAGTGGGGTCTTCAGTCGCTGCATAATTGAGCAGAACAGGAGGTTGCTTTATAAAGAGCACAGTCCATTAAATTGCACTCAGAAGTACTTTTGGGTGCTTTGTCATTGCCTCTTCCTTTGCTGGAGACCTCTGTTACTCCCTTGCCTCCTGACTCATACGAAGTACGGCACGATGCATGCATCTGGGGAAGCTCTCCCCTGCCGCTGCCTGGGGCTAGTGCTGGTTCAAACTGGATAGATTCTTCATATTGTATTTTGTTCTGAAGAGTGTGAAATTTATGTTTCAACATTTTAAATAATGAAAAATACAACTTTTTCTACAAAGTTGGAAGTCCATCTATCTATCTTTCTTCCTTCAGGGAAAAGAAAATGAATAATGATCCATGACTGTGGTCCCCCCAGTCTTTCTTTGTTTTTCCTTCTCTTTTTTTTCAGGCTTTTTAACTGGAGAGGGGACAGTGTGGCAAACGGAAGCCCAGAGACCTCCAAAGTTTCAAGACTTAAAATGGCAGATTTAGCGTCTCATTTTCATAGATTTTCTTGCTCATGGTTTGCATAAAGCATGTTGTGGCAGGGCTGTATTCAGTCATCACTTACAGACGGTCCACACCACCAGCTTTGGTGGGTTTTATTCCTAACTTTAAACATTTGCGATAAAACTTATTGGCAAATCCTGGAAAGGACTTACCATACCCTTCAGTGGTGTCCTAAAATTTCAACTTGTGTTTGCCAAGATTGGCTCATCAAGCAGAGACACGTAAGACCTTAGCAGGGAAAAAATTCTCACTCAGTCTCTCTGGCAGACTGAGTCACAGTGTTGCTTGAAATGTGAATTGTATTGCTGGACTTTTCCAATGTGAATGAAAACACATTAAATAGGAAGCAAAATGAAAGGATCAGGACACAGTGTAGAATCCTCCTTTTCAAGTGTCACTTGTAAATGCAAGTATAATTCATCTAACCTTGCTGGCTACAGAGCAGATTTCCTTCCTTCCCTCCTTCCTTCCTTCCCTCCTTCCCTCTCTCCTTCTCCTTCTCTTGTTCTTTCTTTTTCACTTCCTTTCTTTGTCTTTCTTTCTCTCTTTCCCTCTCTCTCCCCTTCCCTTTTCCCATCCTCCTTTCTTTTCCTTTCTTCCCCCTTTCCTCCTTTCCTCCCTTTCTGAGCTCCTCTGTCTCTCCCTTCTTCCCTCCCTTGTTCCTTTCAAAAACTATTGACTTTGGGTAAAAGGAGGCAGTTTTTAAAATTAAAACTGGCATACGGAAAAGTACAATGTTCCGCC
The DNA here is from genome assembly GCA_033628505.1 of Tringa tobata. Classification (NCBI taxonomy): domain Eukaryota; kingdom Metazoa; phylum Chordata; class Aves; order Charadriiformes; family Scolopacidae; genus Tringa; species Tringa tobata. Next base: position 878,725 of record JAHREE010000077.1, on the reverse strand, counting down.
ACCTCTCGGCCTCAGTTCTGAGGATTTCAGGGTTGTCAAAAAATAGTTTTTGAAAGCACAGAATTAGCTCAGAAGTTTGGGTCAACTCTCATAGATATCAGTAAAAAGTCAGGTCATGATGACTAAAACTGCTCCATAACAATAATCTCAAAGTAATAATCAAAGCCTAACTCTTTGCTTTGAAAGCTGTGGCTGAGCTCCTGTGCTGTGTTTTGGGACCTGGCTGCTGGCAGAGGGAGGGCGCAGCCAGCGGGAACCAGGCAGCATCTTCTACAACCCATGGGGTCTGTGAGACCTCCTGGCTCTTGTTTGCCCTCGGGCCAGTGAGGGACTTCACTCAAAATACAAAAGAAGGAGCTTGTATCGGAGTCAGCATTAATGCAAGGGGAAGCACTTGAGGAAAACAGGCAATTGAGCTTGAGGCCACTGAACCCACAGAGGTCGTGGGGGCAGAACTTTGTTGTTCATAAGTTTTGACTCCAAATTAGACCCTGACAACAGTGAAGCTACTGGAAGGTGCTGCTGAGCCTCGACGGCTGGGAGGACCCTGATTACAGAGAAGGGTGTAGGGTAGAAGCAGTGCCAGCCTATGGCTGGACACATTTTGGTGCCTCTGCCAACCCAGTATCAACCACTACCTGGCCAGCTGAGGGGCTGTAGTCCACATGGGTGGCTTTAAAACCCCCTTTGTCTGGTGAACAAGCAGCATTGGGACTTCATTCTCTGCCAGAGAAACAGCACCTTTCTCAGGATCGCAGTGAGATACCACACTGCCCTGCTCGCTAAGAGCTGGGGACAGGTATCACCTGTGTGCTAGGTATGCCTTCTGCTTTGGCTTTCTATTTCTGATGGGTAGGTGTGCTCCTAAGGCTTTGGACATGGACAGCCACAGGGGACTAATGCCTTCTGGCTGGAGTGGACCTGACCAGCCTCATTTCATCACCTCACATGTCTCACTGCCCACTGGATGTGTTTCCCCAGATAAACCTCCCTGCACAGGAGCTTGCCACAGGGTTGGAAATGTCCTATTGCTCAGGTCATCATCTTGTGTCCCAGATGATCTCTCCCCACAGCAGAGCATGCTGAGAGCTTCAAGTGGCCATCAGCCCTGGTGAGTTGGTGGGTGCAAAGGACTTTGGGGTGAGTTCATAAATTTTTCTTCCTGCCTTTCATAGTCAGCTCACGGGAATTAATGCACTGTAGAAGATGGCAGCTGTGTCAGAGCAGCACCAAAGAGCTACATGATTTAAATAGGATAAACACTTGTCAGGTATCTCACACTAATCAATAAATGACATCTAATAACAACAGAACCTGCCATCAGACATGAACTTCATCCATGAGACATTCTCCTTGGATTTACAAAAAATCTTGTGGGACTAGCAGTTGGGCTTGTTCCATTTCTTGTGAACTACAGCTCTGAAATTCTTGGCTTACCTCTCTCTGCATTTCAAGACAATTAATGTATTATTCTTTTTTCATTTCAGAGTGGGTCAGTCCACATATACATAGCAACAAAAATAATGCCAGCAGAGTCACATGGCAGGAAATACAATGTTAACCTGATCCTGGCTGTGCTTTTTATGCTTAACAAGAGAAAATCAGGAAATAAGGAGAGTGTTGGATTTAATTTTGAATTTCCTGGCCCCTTGCTGTTTGTTGTCTTGAAGATAACACCATCTAAACATACAGGGTCTTAAAAATTTAATTTCCTTTTTCTATTTCCTAGTTCCTATTGCTCAAGCTTTCAGGCTTCTATTGTGGCTCCTCTTGAAGTAGAGACTTTTTATAATTCTGAGTGTGTTTTCTGATTCACACTGCATTTACATTCCTCTTGTTCCTTTCCACTTGTCTTCCAAGCGAAACCTCTCCGTTCCCACACACAGAATCAGCCTGTGGTGCTAGAGGGAAGGCACAGAAAAGAGAATTTGTTGATACTGCCAGACCTTTTGTATTTTCCTTTTCACTCTTCTCTCCGTGTCACCGAAGATGACTGTTACCCAACAGGGCATGTCAGCAGACCTTACGTAGGGCATGTTTGATCTCAGTGTCCAATATGCTCTGCAAGAGCAAGAAATCCTCTTTCTAGAGGCCAAAAATAAACCCTATCTTGTCGTTATGCCTTGAGACTAACCATACCCTGGGCCGCATCAAAAGAAACTTTGATACATCAACCTTGATATGCCACCTTGACAGGCCAACTATATCCTGGGCTGCATCAAAAGAAGTGTGGCCAGCAGGTCAAGGGAGATGATTCTGCCCCTCTGCTCTGGTGAGACTCCACCTGGAGTACTGCGTCCAGCTCTGGGGTCTTCAGCACAGGAAAGACGTGGACCTATTAGAGCGCATTCAGAGGAGGCCACAAAATTGATCAGAGGGCTGGAGCACCTCTGCTGTGAGGTCAGGCTGAGAGAGTTGGGGTTGTTCAGCCTGGAGAAGAGAAGTCTTCAGGGAGACCTTGTTGCAGCCTATAAGAAAGATGGCGACAAACTTTTTAGCAGAGTCTGTTGTGATAGGACAATGGGTAATGGCTTTAAAGTAAAAGACTTAAAATAGATATAAGGAAGAATTTTTTTATGCTGAGGGTGGTGAGGCACTGGCACAGGTTGCCCAGAGAGGTGGTAGATGCCCCATCCCTGGAATCATTCAAGGTCAGGTTGGACAGGGCTCTGAGCAACCTGATCTAGTTGAAGGTGTCCCTGCTCATTGCTGGGGAGTTGGACTAGATGACCTTTAAAGGTCCCTTCCAACCCAAACTGTCTATGGTTCTGTGATGCCAATAGGCACAAGCACAGATGTCCTGTGATATGACTGAGCTCACCTGTGTAATTTTCAGATGCTGCCACCTCAGCAGAGAAGGCACCTGTGTCAGGATTTTGGCCACAGTTGTGTTGTTGCTGTCCTTGCCATCCAGGGGCTGGCAGTCGCCCATGGGCCAGGGTCCTCACTTCCCATCTCACAGTGGATTCCTCACAAAGAATTCTCAGCAAATTCAGAGGGATTCTGTCAAGAGACATGGTCACCCCATCCAGGGCTCTTTGAAGTCTTGGAGTTTACCCTTGCTAGGTTAAAACGCAAGGTCCACAGGTAGAAAAGTGTCTGCTGTCCTCACACGTTTGTCTCATAGTCTGTGCTTTTTGGTTTTGACTCCTTTAGTGATTTAAACCTGCACAATGTTTCCCATCATGAGGGTTTTTTTTCATATGAGCCGTTCTTTTTATTGGTGCTAAAAGGGCCTCACCTATTCTTTTAGCATGGCCTGGCAAGCGGAACTCTGCAGAGAAGGAAATAAAGCCAGGTTTTCATAACAGAGGATCTTTTGCTAATTCTAGCCAGGCACACTACTTCCCACTTAAAATCTAAAACAAATTAAAGTAAATAGCTTGGTACATGTGGAGATTATTTTCTAATAATGGGTAGGTATTCTTGTTTATTATTTATGTGCATGTAATTCCGGTAGCAATTAACATCTTAATGAAATCTTTATATAGAATAATTTTTTTAATGAAAACACAATTGTGAGTACGATTTGCTGCTCCTAGCAAACCAAGCATAATTAGATCCAGTTTAATAACGTGCAAAACTATTAACATATGAAGAATGTACTCTGAAAACATTCCTGTGATGACACAGGATCATCAGAAGAAGCTGACCTTACTTTTCCCAAGGTCCTGCAAGACAGATGAGGCTGTGATGCTGTTGGAGTTACATCACGCTGATCCCATTGGTGAGACACTCGGGCATTTATTTGCAGAAAGCCTGTGCACTGTGAACCTTTATTTGCTTTTTCTCACCAGAGGATTTTTACCCCTTGAGCAAGGGATGAAACCTCTTTCAAGTTCATATTTCAGGAAACTCAAAACTCAAGGAGAAATTAAGGTCTTGTTTGGTTTGGGGATTTTGCCATATTATATCCACTGGTGACAGCCGCTGATGGGGCTTTGTCAGAGCTGTCCCCAAGTGCATACAGGCAAAGCTGCTATTTGCACTGGGGGAGATTAGCCGGCCCCCAAACAGGAGTAAATTGCACAAATGCAAATGGCAGCTTGGCCCACGGCAGGGCAGGGGTGGGGTTGAACTGCATGATCTTTAAGGTCCCTTCCAACCCAAACCATCCTGTGATTCTGTGGCTTGCATAAAGGATTCTGTGGCTTGCCAGTGTCAATATGTTGGTTCTGCAAAGGGAGCGTTTCTCCAGGGTGACTAAATGCTGGTGGCTAGCAGGGATTTGGACGTGACATATTACAGCTAAAGCAGAGCAGTGGAGAGGACAGGCAAGCCATGAAATATGCTTTGGGGAGGCTTGATGCAAAAATGTGGCCAGTGACTCACAGCCCACCAGCTTCCCTCCCAGAGTACAAAGAAGCCTCTGCAAAACTTCTGCGTCCAAGATCTGAGCCTATAGCAAAGCTTTCATGACTTCTGTCCAGGTTTTTGTTTGATTTTTTTTTTTTTTTTTTAATGCAATAATCATCTGGTTCTGCTCCCACTCACACCAGGCAGACTAGGAAAGGAATGAGGTGGGAATCTTCTCTGGGTGCCTTAAGAGCTTAGAGGCCATTAGAGGCACTTTAGCAGCCTTTGGCCAAGGTTAAACCCAGATGGGCTTTCTCTTGCTGAGATCCATTTTGCCATGGCCTCACAATTATTTATACATCAGGAATCCCATTTTCCAGCGTGGCTGTGTACAGTCGTTTTTACACACCTAATTGAGCCCGGAAACGCGTGTTTAGTGTTCTAGCGATGACAGAACCACCCAATAATCTTTAGCACTTATGTACATATGAAATGGTGCATGCAACATCAAAGCTGTGTACACACATTAAATAATTCATCTTTATAATAACTGCTGGAGGCAGGGCCGGGGGGGGGGAGAAAGAGGCATTAGCTGAATAGCTCGTCCCCGTTCTTGCAGAGAGTCACTGGCAGAGCCAGGGTTAAGTGCTGGGAGGGTTTGGTACCCCAGCTTTGTGCTTCATCAGTCAGCGCTCCCTTCTCTGCGGTGGATGCACCAGGTAGCAGCTCAGAATGTGACTTGGAGCATTTCCTACTCCCAGACGTTCTCCTGTGGGAAGCAGCTACGAGTCCACACGAAAAAGAATATTCCATAAAAATAAAGGCGCGTTCCCCGGGCTGGAGCGGCGGGTGCTGTGGAGGAGAGGCGACGCCGCACAGATGGGAGATGCTGCTGGAGCTGATGCCCACCAACGTGCGGGGACGCCGGGGTGGGCAGGGGCACCCGGGAGCAGGAGAGGCGGGGGGAAAAACCCCCAAAACAAGATGAGCGTGGCAGCCCTGCCCGTGGCTTTCTGCTCTGCCCTGCTCACCCCCAGAAGAGTGCAGCCCTACCTCGGCTGCCCTCCTACTCGCCGTCGTCATCAGATGCCATCAGCTGTCACCCAAAACGACATAAAAAGCCACCCCAAAATCCCTGTTTTCAAAGCATCAGGGTCCTGAGGCTCCCTTCCCCCTCCCCCAGCCTTCAGCCAACGTGAGCGAAGGGAGCGCTTTTGCTGGAAAACGGGATTTCTCTGCAGATATCCTGGGGCTTTCTGATCAGGATGCATCCTCTCGCACGGTTCAGTTCTGTGTCACACGCGTTGGTTTTTGTTTGTCTCTTCCCCGGGGCGGCGAGGTGTACGACACCTCCGAAAAAGCCCATCTGCAGAAGGCAGCTTTCCGAGGCCGGCAGAGACAGTATCCAACGCTCTGGGAAAGAGCCAGCTCAGATGCAATAATAATTTGATGTTTCGCTGGCCGAGAACGGTAACTCTTGCTATTCTGCTGGCAATTTGCAGGGATATGGCTCTCCACAGCGTGCGCTTCTGACAGACACGGCTATTTTTCCAAGAAGCCTTTGGACTCCAGGCGTTATAAATGTGTTGCTGTTTTATTTTAATCTAAGTTGCCATTTGGTGCAGTTATCTTCCTGCTCAATACAAGTTTACTTGCGAAGTCTATATTGCCCCTTTGGGATTCCAGCATCGAGTCCACATATTCTTTAAAAAGCCACTTTATCTTCAAAGAAAACACCCTAAAATTCCTGTACATACTCCAGAGCTTTGCACGACGTACGAGAGGCTCTGGAGAGACCTAGATAACAGGGACCATTTTCTATCTAGATGTGTTTGGACATTCCTTTATAGAGCATGTGGAAATATATTCCATTTTCAAATAGATACACCCTCCTCCTGTAACATGAGTCAAGAGGAGAAAGCCCACACAGTTGTTTTGGTTACTTAGGAACTTCCATGCCTGATTAATCAGTTTCTCTCCTCTGCTTCGAGGAACCTAATTGAACTTGTCACTTTATTCCTCTGAAATGTACTCATAGATTCAAAAAAAATCTGGCATTTCTAATATTTATTTGCCACACTGCAGTTTGCCAAATGTACACCTCCCCTGGGGATAATGTAGATTGTCTTCCATATTAGCTGACATCCTCCTGTACATTTTCTGGTCCCTGCCTATGGAGAATGGAGCATCTTCTGCTCTTTTGGGGAAGTTTGGTAGGAACTGAGACCATTCCTATAACATGGGGTCCTCCGTATCAGCAGTGCACCTCCTTCTCTTGCTCCCACCATATCTTTTCCCTCCAGCATCTTGCAATTACAGTATTCCTTCCATTACCATTAAATTTAATATAATCCATCAAGTAGTCCCAGAGGGGATATCTTTCACTTTGGATTTATCTGCTAATAGACACATGGTAGCAGATGATCTCTCTTTTTCTCTTTTCTGCGAGATTATTAATTACTAACGCAATTTTATCGCAGAAACCTGACAGTCTCCAAACATAGTCTCCTATCTTCCCATTTCATTTTAATTTCTCCAGTGTAAATTACTGTATTAGCCTTCTGGTTCCTATAGGTGCTCCTTGCATTCCAGCATAATTAATAAAAAAATAGAAATAAATTATTTTCTGGGCGTGTTTCTTCGTCCTTAGCTCCCCATCCATCGTTTGATTCTGTTCTCTTTGGCGCATTTATACACTCATTTTTCACAGGTTTATAAATGTTGCACTGGGTGAAATTCTCAGCTATAGGCACAGGGCTCCCATCCAGATGAATAGCTTCTTAGGTTTAAGGCCAGAAGGAAACATTAGATCATCTGTTCTTACTTCCTGTATATCACAGGCCATTACATTTCACACAATTACCCATGTATTGAACCTAATAGCTTCTTTGGCTAAAGTACATCTTCTAGAAAAGCATCCAGGCATGATTTGAAACTCTTCAGAGATAAGAATCCACAGCCTCCCTGGAGGATTTGTTCCAGTGGTTAATTAGCCCCACTCTTAAAAATATATGCCTTATTTCCCATTTTAATTTGTCTGGCTTCAGCTTCCAGTCACTGGCTCTTGTTATGCATTTTTCTGCTGGTTAAAGAGCCTTTTAGTAGCTGGTATTTCCTCCCGTGGAAATGCTTCACATGCTACAAGAGCATGTCATCTTTCAGTCTTCTCTTTGATAAAAAAAACCCCAAATGTTATGAGCTAAGTCTCTCACCAAAAAAAAATGGATTCTCAAGCCATTAAATCCTTTCTGTGGCCTTTTAGGCACCTTTTCCAATTTTCCCTCACAAGAAGTGACATTCATGTGTCTGGTTGTGATGTGCAGGAGGAAGCCCCACTGCCTTCTCTTCCATCCATTTAGGATATAGTCCAGATGCCATCAAGATACAGCATAAACACGCATGAACACAGCGCTTGGGTCCAGTCCTGGGGCGTGCTTCTCCAGGGTGAGGTAGGCATCAGGGGACTCTCCCAGCATTTGCTGCTCTCCTAAAACAAACCTGCTGTAACAGAGTACAAAGCGTGATGTGATGGATGAGCAACCACACCGTGGTCATGGTTGATGGGCTTCCTGGGTATGGTCCACCAGGGAAGCCACCACAGAGAATCTCTTTGGGTTTTTTTGTGCTGTGTTTTGTTCCCCCAAGAACTGGCAACTTCTCTGCAAATAATGGTACTTCCAGAGAAGAGGCTCTCGAGTGGTCATTCCCGTCTGGTACTCTGGCAAGGAAGAAGCAGCTATTGAACAAGTGCACTGATGTAGCCAGCCTGTCCAGGCCTGATGTTTATTTTTATTAGTGATGAGTAGCTGTGAGTGTCTCTGAATGTCTCTTCTGGATAATGAAAGCTTCACTTCCAAAAAAAAAAACAACAACAACAAACCACCAAACAACAAAAAGCTTTAAGGAAGTTTTATGACTGAGCTGGGAAGCATTGTTGTTTTTGTGGCTTGAGGACCCCAAGGAGAAGCGAGGACTGGAAGCACTTTGCATCAGGCTCAGGCTGCCTCAGTTCCATCTGTGTTCAATTAAATCCTGGCCAGCTAATGATACCCATCATCGTGCCTGCTGCCGAACCCGGTGCTGCTGCTGCAAGAGCTTAGATGTGGCTGGAGTCTGAGGTGCAAGGTAGGTGGCCCTGGCTGCTAGCCCTTACCCATCTATTCAGACCAGGCTCAGGGTGCAGCCCAGAGCTCCTGTTTAGGTGCACATAAACCTTTATGGTCCAGAATGGTGGTCGCTAAAGATTTCAAGTGCCTTTAGATACAAGATGCTGCCAATCCATGCTGAATTAATGAGGCTCAGGGTGGCTGACGTTGGCATATGGTGGGATTTAGATCTGCTTATGGCTCGTGGCAGCACAGGACAGGGAAGGCATCAGGCAGAGCATGGACCCCAGCCCTGTCCCCGTCCTTGCTGTGTGGTGTTTCATGGCATTGTCTTCTAGCACGCGGGCAAGGATGGCAACCGGTGCCGGGCAGTTTCCTTCCCCTTGTGCCAGCCAGCACTGAGAAAGTGCTTCCACTCTGCTCTTCGAGCTTCGTTAGCAAGCTCCAAGCACACGTCCCCAGCCAGGAAATCAAAAGCAGTAAATACATTCAGACTCTCAAAGCAAAGTTAGATAGTGTGAGGAGCACTGGGAAAGATTGCGTTTGCAGGCTGCTGAAGGCAGCGGGGAAGGAAGAGGTGATGCCGAGTGCTCTGCAGGACCTACCCCTGGCTGACAAGCCATCAGCCTCAAGGTTTGGTTTTTATCTTGGAGCCCCACCAAGAGGAGTTGAGATGTGGTTTGCTGTGTCACTCACAAGTCTCCCCTGGATCCCTGAGCTCATGGGTGGATTAGAGTAAAAAACATCTGTGATAACGGATAATCTTTAGATCTTGGTCTTCTGCAGACCTCATGGCCATGCTGTAAGGTCCTCCCTTTGGGCATGTGGAGAGGGAAAGATGAGGCAGGGAAGAAGCTTTCCTCGATGTCGAAACATTTAATTTTTCAGGGAGGGGGGATAGCTATTTATTTACTTTTGATGGAGCCAGGGCAAACCATTTGTTTGATGGATTAGGCAGTTAGTTTTAATTTGTCAGGTTGCCTAGGGTACAGGACAGGCAGGTTAGCTGGAGCAATTGTCTCTACACAAATGGAAAGAATAATGTCCTGAAAAGGCAGCATTAAGGGGACTGCTCTCTCCTCTGCAGCCCGTTCCATAATACTTACCCTTTAAATCCCAGTCAAGTCTCTTGAGGAGACCTGAGTTAGAAGTAAAGGCTTGTGTGGCCTTTTAGCTGCAGACTAAATACCGGGCTAATAACGCAGCCTTTGACATATGCAATGCTGGGGTTTTTTCCCCTCATACGACTGGTTTGATAAAGGCTGCTTATTTATTTTTTTTTTTTTTCCCGGTGCTGTTGCTAATACCTCCAGCCTCTATTATCACGAGTTGCCAGGTGTAACAGTAATATATGTAAAAAACAGGCTATTAACTCAGTGGCTTGTAAAGGAGAATATTATGAGTCCGCTCCTCTCTGGCCAGGGAGCTTGCACGTTACTGGTCATATCTGGCTTGTTTGTTTGGTCCCCAGGTTAGGGGAGGATGGCTTGAGGGTACATGAGGCACACAGGTATGTTAGTGTGAGGAGAGGTATGGTCTGGACTGCCGGGGGCGGGAGGGGGGATGGTTACCAGCTTCCCACGGGCATCTTTGCAGCCCAGGGAAAACATGGGATACTTTGCTCTCCTTTGAAAGGCTACGGTTGCAATTACTTTTGTGGCGTAAACACGTCCCCAGCTCAGCAGTGTGACTGACTGATGTATGACTGGCCTCTATTGCTCTGCTTGCCAATGTGGTAGAGCTCTTCTAATTTACAGCAGCTTCTCCTCCTGATTTATTTACCAACCCAGCCTCTGGAGGAGATTGATTTTTTCGATACAGAACTAGACAGTTTCTTCTTTTAACAATACAGGCCTGTAAAATCAAAGTTTGACTTATTTTTTTCTTAGAGTGAACATTTCCCAAGCGCTCGTGTTGTCATTGGGAGGGATTCGAGTAAAATCTGAGAAGCAAAAAAGCACCGAGCGCTCGTGCTGCTGAAGAGGTGGTAGTGGTCCTCCTGCCCGAGCGCTGTGAATGCACCTGAGATGCAGTTCGCTCCCAGGAGTGCCCACCAACTGGTCAGCAGCTCCTTCTGCAAAGCCTCTCTCTCTGCAGTAATGGGAAATTTCACTGAATTTTCACTGAATTTTTTAGAGTTGGAAGGGACCATAGAGATCATCTAGTCCAACTCCCCTGCTGAAGCAGGATTGCCCAGAGCTAGAGCATGTTACTCAGGATGGCGTCCAGGCAGGTCTTGAAAATCTCCAAAGAAGGGGACTCCACGACCTCCCTGGGCAGCCTCTTCCAGGGCTCTGTCACCCTCACCGTGAAGAAGTTTTTTCTCATGTTTGAGTGGAACCTCCTATGTTCCAAATGAACTGCTTCAGTTCCCAGCGACTCACCGCTTCGATCCCGGGTAGTAACAACACAGAAGGAGATACAGAGGTACAGAGAGGGGCGACGTGAAGCAGTTTGCCCCAGAGGTGGTGGACACCTGCGCCGAGGGATGCCTTGCCTGGGACCTCGCCCTGGGAGCTTGTGTACCGATGCAGAGAGGTGTTCGCCATGGCACATCCAGTGCAAGGTGTAGCCCATGGCGAGTTGGCCATGTGGCTGGTAGCCAGAGGGTTGGCTTGGACATTCCGCCCATCCACCTGAGCATGGGCATTTCCAAAGACTCAACAGGAGCGTAAGTATCTTTCAAGAGAAGAAAAAGACAAAGGGAATTTTCCAACCCAACGGCTACTTTTGTTGTTGAAAAAAAACCACAACTGTGTTCATGCCAGCAAGGCCACTGGCACTGAGAATGGGGAGAGTTTTCTTAGCTCTGGGGAGGACTTTGCTTTTGAAGGACGTAGATGCAGCCCCTGCAGTTTTGGTGCTTCAATGGGCCCTGGAACTCAAGTTTCCCTCAGCACTCCTCTTTGGAAGTGCAGAACACTTCCAGACTGTTCTGATAATGAACAAGACCCTGAAAGTCCCATTACACGCTTGGCGCAGCAGGAACCTGGTTTGATGGAGCTGTTGAGTTGCCCGTGTGACAAATCCTGTGCCAGCTCCCAGCTCTGAAACCCAGGTCGTGAAGTCTGGAAACGATCTGTCAGGCATAACATGTCCAAAAAAGAAAAAAAAAGAGTGTTATTTTTTAGCTGGATGGGTTCAGCTGGATCTGACTCACTAGGCAGCCTGTGTTGGCACTATGGAGGAGGCAGCATAGAGAGGAGAAAGAACAAACTGCCAGAGGGCAAGGGAACACAGAAAAGGTGCATCAGCCCATGTTCTCATGCTTTGCCGTTGTTCACTTTCCTTCAAGAAACCCTTTCCTATTCATTTCCACCTCCACACTCTGCTCTCTGGAGGGCAAGTGCCCTGTTCCTTTTTGAGACCTCAGTCTACGCTTTCATAGTCAGCAGAAGGATTTAAACCTCAGCAGGGACCAGCTGACACAGCAGCTAAGATTAGATCCCAAATAACTATTTAAAAACCTCACGTAATCAGCAAGAAAAGGGCAAAGAGCAAAAGCATAAGAACAGCGTGGCACTGAGTTTGAAGGCCCCTTCTGTCCCTTCTTATGACAGCCAGCAGCTTCATCATGTTTGCAGTAATAAAATAAAGCATCTGCAGGCCGCAGTGGTATTTTGAATGGGATTAAAAATAAATGAAACGTTGGGCACTCTCACTTCAAATCAGGGCGGAATGTCTTCAATGAAAGAACCCAAAAGGTCTCAGCTTAGATATCTGTTTAGGAGGTCAGCTCTCGGTCACTTTAGGAATGGTCCTCTCCAGCACCAGACGCAACTGCTGCCTGCACCACCATTGAGTGAGGCCACTCGGTCTTTTAACTAAGCTAAAGGAGATCCTCAGGGGAAAATGAGGTTAAATGGTTCACCTGCACATATCGCTTGCATAGAAAGCTATTTGGGCTAAATGCCCAATTTGTAGGTGGAAAATGTGGTCTTTTTTGAGTCTTTTCTGACTGTAATCTGTAAGGACTGTAGACCCATGGCTTTTTTTATCATCTGCACATAACCACGTTTTGGCCAGCCCCGGGATCTTGAGTGAGGAACACCAGAGCTGGAAGTGGGCAGTTTTCCTTCAAGAACAATTTGAAGTAAAAAAGCAGCCGTTCAAGCTATGCACAATCCACGCGCGGGGCTGATGAAGCTCGGGCAGAAGGAAGCCAGCTCCCTTTCCAAGTGCCTCGCCGTGGGCACTGACCCTTGGGTGCCACAGCTTTGGTCATGTCCCTGCCAAGGGAGCCCGGTCATCAGCTGCCAAGGTGGGAGTGGGGTGGTGGTGGTGGGTTTGAACCTGTGGCAGTGTCCACGCAGCTGTAAGGGGGACGTAGGACGTGCCTGGAGAAGGAGCTGTGCCCTGGAAGGCTTTGATCCTTTCTCATCTCCTCCTAGGCTGGCTATGAAGTGGTGAATCCTTCTCTCTTCACCTCCTTGTCCAGATGAGCATCGTGCAGCCCCCGGGTGCCCCAGCCCGGCCACCGCAGCAGCTCAGGAAGACCACCGGCCGCAGGCAGAGGGACCGTCCCTGCCTCTGCCAGGGCTGTCGGGTTTTGCTAGTGCTATAATAAGAATAAATAAAAACCCTCAAATGAATAGGAAAAGATAAGGAGGCAGATAACGGTAATTCTCATGACTGATAGCGTTACTCAATTTAGACATTAACGTTCGAGCTAAAGCTTTAAACCTTGGATTTACTGAGCATGCCTGTTATTAATTTTGCCTACTCAGACTGCATTGGTAGAACGTAGGTGTATAATTTAAAAATGACTTTGAATTAGGTTACAAGTTAAGCATTGCAGAGATAATGATTATATTTTTTTTTTTTTCCCAGGCTGCTGATGAAAGGCCTTTCGGAATTTATTATTACCCTTGTGAAGGTTTGGGAGGAGTGTTTACTGGATGGATCCGTAGCCTGTATGATTCCCAGGTTCCTCTATTAAAATGATACCCCTAATCCTTGTTCCGTAACTAAGAAATGATGCATAGCAGGTCCCCACCTCTGCATCATTACCCTGCTACGTCTTAAATCCTCTCTTTTCAGAGTTTCAAGCAGAGATGATTATTCTTCACCTCTCCTGGTGAGGTTTCTGCTCTCGGCCAGGTTACAACAGCCACCAAGCCCTGCCCTGGAGGATGGAGATACCGTGGGCGAGTCCCCAGAGACCCTCGCAGCATCACACACACAGGGGCTCCGGGAACAGCCTGCCACAAGCAAGAACCAGGGAGTTTCCATCTCCCTTCCCATCTCCCCCTCTCTAGCTCGGCGCAAAGCGGGGTATCCCTGTGGTGCTGAGGCCTGGAGGGACTTTCAACGAGATCCATGGGGATCTTCCCGTGGATCTTATGGGAGAAAAGCTTCCCCTTCATTAAATCAGTGTCTGTGAAGTTGTTTCAAATAATTATTATTAGTAGAAGTATTATATTTAATTTATTATTATTGGTTTTGTTATTATTACGAGTAGGGATACTTCTTTCTTTTGGAGAAGGATTCTGAACACGTGTGTGGCCTGTTTTCAGCACACACATAGGTGTGTGTGTGTGTATACGGAGGGGAGGGAAGAAACCAGCACCAAAACAGCATCAGCGCAAGCGGTCAGGAAGCCACTCTGTCAGCATTACTGGAAGCAGTTTCGTTCATGATGTCCTCTACCCCATCTGCACACATATGGATAAATAAATTGCTTCACTGCCATGACAAGTCCATTGAACTCCTGCCAGACTTTATGATTCTGCATTGACCCACCGGAATTCAAAACAGATTATTGTTGGAGGTTAAAAAAACACAAAACCCGATGACTATAGGGGCTGTTATTTATTCTCTCTCATCTTTGATTTAATGTCAGTGAAAATGAA
>JAHREE010000077.1:844424-864367 GCA_033628505.1 Tringa tobata | reverse complement strand
TTTTCAGCACACACATAGGTGTGTGTGTGTGTATACGGAGGGGAGGGAAGAAACCAGCACCAAAACAGCATCAGCGCAAGCGGTCAGGAAGCCACTCTGTCAGCATTACTGGAAGCAGTTTCGTTCATGATGTTCTCTACCCCATCTGCACACATATGGATAAATAAATTGCTTCACTGCCATGACAAGTCCATTGAACTCCTGCCAGACTTTATGATTCTGCATTGACCCACCGGAATTCAAAACAGATTATTGTTGGAGGTTAAAAAAACACAAAACCCGATGACTATAGGGGCTGTTATTTATTCTCTCTCATCTTTGATTTAATGTCAGTGAAAATGAAAATACAGTGGAATATAAAATTGCGCTTTCCAAATGCAGACTCATAGTTTGAAAATCTGGGCTAAGATACAATTTCTGCTGAAGTCAATAAAAAATGCTTAGTGGCTTTATCGAGACAGGATTCCACACCTTAATATGCTTTAACATAAAACTCAGTGCTGCTCTGAATACCGAAGATGATTTATTGGAAAGCAATACCAGGGCATGTCAGAACTAGTCATTAAGATTATCTTGGGTTTATTATCACTTTTGCTCCTAACTGAATTTTAAAGATTAGTGTTAGATGAGTGTTCGTATTAAGGAGCCCTGTTAAGGGCAATCATGTGCTTCATACGTTGTGCTGCTATTTAAAGAAAACTCTTCGTATTCATTACCTATAAAGACCAATGGACAAAGGCAGAATGGAGGAAGCCATGTATTCTAAACTGTCAAATAACACCCCCTACCCCTCCAAGCTTTCTTAAACACAGGCAAAATGATTTTTTTTTCTCTTCTTTTGTTATCTGTTCCCAGATTTTATGATTTAATTTTTAAAGCAAGCCAAAGTGGGACTTTCACTGAAGAAAAAACATGGTTTGTTTTTTTTTTTAAAACCCACAACAAAATGCAGATGTTTTATTGATGATGTGTGTGCAAGCTGATATCATGACTTTTTAAAACAACTGTCAGAAGAGCGGAAACAATAAGGGATGTTAATGCGAAAGGCTGAATCGATGACAGTGTGTTTGCCCGCACGCTTCCTGAGCTGGTACAGCATGGGAAAGCAGTTGCTTGGAAAGTTGTCATTATTTCCTCTTGTGTTGTCTAGAATAGACTTACAAATGCAGTCAGGTGCTACCGTCAAGAGGAACTGTCGGTTTGTGGCAGTATAGCCTTTATTTTCTAGTGAGCATGTAAAATACAGCGGGAATTGGCTCCTGGCTTCCTTGGAAGTGACAGCTTTCAGCAGAAATATCCAGACTTCTTCATTTAAATGTAGCACGCGGTCAAAGATTAAGAGCTAATCTGTCATTTCTAGTTGCTTTTGTTTTGCCAAGACTTTCTCAATTCTTCAGTGACCTAGTTTTTAAAAATACAAATGTTGTGGCACAACCACAACCCGAGGCCCCAGGACATGCTCTCTTCGTCCCCTAAGGACCTCCAAAGTTCTCAAACCGCGAATGTGGAGAAGGAAAATTGCCCAAGTAACATGAATCCAAGATTAAGTCATATGGAAAACCGATCCTTTGAAATGGGCAGGGTCCTTTCTACGGCGTTCATTGGGCTTCGGATTGGGCGTGTGGGACCACAGACAGATTGTGTTTTTTTCGACCCTGACAGTTGTGGATGGGTGGCAGTGGGAGCACTTTAGTGGCAGCAGCTGAGCTCGCTCTCCCTGCACAGCTTTTGTGCATCCCTGTTGGACCACTTCATCACACCCCCTCTCCACCCACAACTCTGTCCCCACTGGCCCTGGCTAAAACTAGACCAACTTTTTGTTTGTCTCAACCCTTTGATTACATTTGCAACCACTAATGATTAATTTAGGTCGTCGATGCTGTTGACAGCACTATTTTAGTGTGGTATTCCTTTCTTCTGCTCTTTTGTGTTTTGTTTTTCTGAAGTATACGGGTTTGTCTTGATGTGACATCTCCGTGCAGACATATGCATCTGAGGAAGGCAAAAGAGATTTATTGCATTTTGGCTAATACAGAGGAAAGGGGAAATTGCCTACATAATGAAACAGGAGATTCAGTTTTAACTATGTCATTTCTCTCTTGTCTCCATAGCACTGAATACACAAATATAAAATATATAATCTACCTCCTCCTTCAAACATATCAACGTACAATTAAAACCCACAAAGCTTGACAACCTGTTGTCAAGTTGTTTAAGCAGTTGTTTTAGAATCTGACAGACAAACTTATAAACAAAACGTAGAGTACCAGATTGTGGGATGAGGCAGCATCATCACGTGGCTTCCTCAGTTATCTCAAAATTTGGAAAACAAAAAAAGTAGAGGAATACTTTTTCTCCTTGAATAAATAACAGTTTAATTACATTATAGAAATAAAATATGATATGGTAGGAATACACTGGAAATCTTACAGAAATACTATTCTGCTACTGGTAGGTAAATGGTCAAAGCTACTTTTCATGACAATCGGAACAGTACTTGTGTACAAACTATTATACAGGTTGCTAATGAAAAATATTGCAGCAGTTGCAAGGATGTTACCAGCTCAAACAAACATCTAATGATACAATATTCTTCTAAGAGGAAGTAATAATGTTAGATTTACAGACAATAAAGAGTTATGTTCTCCACTTTGAAACACTGGAAATAAAAACCTCAGGTAATCCAATTTCTTTACCTCATATTATCACAAGGAAAGATTTTCCTTTCACTATGAAACAGCATCCCAAGAGACCCTGTAAACAGTTTATTCAAAGGTAGTATTTGAGATGTCACAGCAACTTCAACAATTGTCCTAGTCTACAATTACAGACTTTTTAGGCCACTGCTTGTACAGATGACTTTTTTTTTTTATTATTTTTCACTTATTTACATACATTCAGCCCAATAACAGCAGGTAAGATGCGCTGTCTATCTCACAATAGACACACTAAAGTTTTCATCGAAAGGCCAGTGCAAGAAGATGTGGATAGTGATTGCACAGCATCGAGGAGATCATATTATACAAATATACAATTAGACTGTTGAGAATCTAACTCTGCACACACGTGACACAGATGGCCTGCTCAGTAGGTACGCGACGCGTGGAGTTGGTACGTATACGTTAACTGCAACCATCGTTGGGTGGTTGGTTGATGATGATGATGATGATGATGGCGTGGGTGGCCGTGGAACACAGTATCGTTTGGCTGTGCTATCACTAAGTGAAGGTAGGCAAATTAGGAATACCTAGAGCTGAAGTTTAAGTACAACTTATCTTGGAACGACAGCAGATGTTTTTTTTCTAATGAAAGAGTAGTTCTACTTAGTGCGCAATGGGCAGGGAAATTGTTTCCACCTCTTTAATAAATGGTTCTAAGTGAACCGACACAGTTCCCAGAGCTTTAGAAAAACTCATTATGCAAATGAAGATATTGATGATAGACGGTAACGTTTCACAGGATGCTATTTCTTATTATATCAGTAAGCACCAAGTTAAGTGCCAAGACAGCCCCATTGTCCCATGATTTATCATGTAAAATTTAGAACTTGAATGCACAATGAAAAAGTCCACGAAGTTTGCATTTAATTCACAAGAAGACAGTTTCAAAAATGGCTCTTAAAATACCTTTACATTTCAAATGGGCTCCTCCCCTTTCTTCCCCCAAGAGGACTGCTTTAAGATGGACTAGCTACGAGGAAGATCTTTCAGAAGGACCTGCAGGTCCCCCGGGAATCCTCTGCAATCCATCAGTTTTGGCCAACTGCCGTGGCCCCGTGGAGGGCACAGTGGCCTGTCCTACCACCCAGGTAAGCTGTGGGGGAGGATGGGTAGAGGAGGAAAGGACCCCTGTGTCTTCCAGCTGCTGCTCACCACCTCGCCTGATGTGACCTTCAAAATGTGCTGCCCCTCACCAAGCCTGGACTTGGAGCCACTGATGCCCCCGCAGAGGAACACTGTGCTGGTTACCAGAAATGCTATGGGGACACCACGGTGGTTGGAGACCCCTCGCTCTCCCTACGTAACCCCGAGGATGGGTGGCAGGACACCATGGAGCTGGGTCCTCTCGCTCAGGGCCATGGAGGGAGTCACCCCTACTGCAGCTACCGGGCTAAGCTGCCCTTGCAGCCATTTTGGCAGAAACCAGCCAGAAGAAAGGTGAGAAAACAGTCCAAAAAAGCAAGGCAGCAGAGAAGAGGACCCCGTACCTTCTGATTCAGAATGGAATTACAGAAGACCCATGCCTGACAGACTATCTGGTAACATGCTCCTGGTGGAAGTCCCAGGCTGCAGAAACAACCCCACCAGGGAAGAGAGGTGCCATTCTCCTCCAATAGCTTCTTCCTCCAAGCTGGTAAGAGTCACACCATGTCACCTGTATCCTGGTTTCACAGCGAGACCCACCTCATTTCAAGCCATCAGATTTGAATGCTGACGGCCTTCAGACAAGTTACCATTTATTTCTGGTTTTCTCAGTTTCCAGGAACACCATGGAGAGCCACGGCAGCTGTCAGCGCGGGCTGATGCCACGCTCTGCCTCTTGCTTCCCCTTACTCTCAAGTACAACCGCAAGGTTCCTCTCTCTAGCACGTGGAGACACCTCTCGGAGTGGACCGGGATGTTCTTAATGCGGTACTTTCATCAGTAACCAGTTGGAAGAACTCAATTTTAGAAACAGAATTCGTGTGCAAAGCGTGCAACAAGAAATACAGTTTACATTTGGTCATAGTGTCCTATCTTAAGTTAATGCTACCATGACTCACACTGATTAGTATACTTACATACACGCACACACACGCACGCGCACGCACACGTACACACACGGAGATATTTATTTATATACACGCTCACACGGTAAGAAAATGTCTAAGTCTGACAATATTTCCTCCTCTTTTAGTGAAGACGGGAGTTTGGCATCTCAGGCTCTGAATCTGCTCGGACCTGGGAGACGGGGAATGCGACACACTTCAAGTATACATCGACTGCACAGTGATAACATCGCACACCGAGTCTGACACATGCTGTCTTCAAGTGGTCCAGCACCAGCACGTGGCTTAAAACCAGTTGCCCGTTAAAGGAGCCGGCATCCGGGACCGTCCCTCTTCCCGTGTTCGTATTCACGCGACGCCCAAGGGGGCAGGGCGATAGTCTGTGCCACCAAAAACGTCCTTCTGTGTAAAACGCAGCGGTATTTCAAAGTCTGAACCAGTGCATTCCTCTCTTACATTCCTCCTCTATTCCTTTGTTGCTGTTACTCTCGTATGCGTGTGAAAGTAAAAGGGAGTGGGGAAATAATTTTAGTAGAAGAACACAAAGCCTCGCCCCTAAGTCCACAGAAGACCACTAAAAGTGTAAAATTTCCAAAATAGCTCATAGGAATTCTTCAAACGCAGGAAGTGTTTTCAATGGGGTTTACATATCACGTTTCACGTTATTTCCACGGAAGTCTACCTTATCACTTTGTTTAATCAGACAAATATCAATAACACATAATAAAACAGCATACAATTCACGGGACACGACACGTTTTACAAAACCTCTAAAACTCAGCACTGCCGCTTTTGGAAAAAATCAAAAAACTCCTACTACTTACGGACATGAAATACATTTCACATTGAGATGAACAGCACGATTACAAGGCTTTTTTTTTTTTTTCCTTATTTGACGGTATTGGTTTAGGATGCGTTAGTTTTCAATTAGGTTTCACAATTTTTCTTCACACCCCCAAAAAGGAACCGCTGCTAACCCCGTATTTTCTCTGTGCTCTTTCAGGAAAACTTATCATTATTCAGTAAACGCTTTTAGAGAAAAAAACTTTTGAGAATTTAGCTCGAATCCCTAATTGTAAAACCTGAAGAACTGGCTGATGGTAATGCTCTTTAACACAATCATTGCTCAGCTTACAATGACAGACCAAAAAAATATTACAGGAGGGTACAAACACGTTAAGCCATGGGTTTGGTTTTCTCTGTTGTTGATTTTTTTTTTTTTTTTGTAATATATATTATTTTTTCAAACTAACTCCTTTTTTTTTTTTATTTTATTTTTTTATTATTCTCACAAGGCTGAGAAGTCTCTGCCTTACAACGCTTCGGCAGTCGTGTCCGTGGAGACAGACATGGTAACTTTGGCAATCTTTACTGTGCTCTTGATGCAGCTCTCGGCGGCCCTGTGCACGTTCCCCGCGTTGTTGGCGTGTTTGTGCTGGCAGTCAGACTCCATGCTGTTGTCGAGGGGCTGCGCCGTCCCCTCGCAGGTGGGGAACATGCTGCGGAAGGCGTGTCGCAAGTCCTTGCTCCTCAGAGCGTAGATGATGGGGTTGACCGTCGAATTCAGCAAACAGAGCATGCTACAGAAGGCAAAGACAGTCTTGATGAGCTTGTTCATTTTCCCAAAGACGTCGTACACCATGATGGCGAGGAGAGGGCCCCAGCATATGATTAAAACGACTAGGATAAGGACCAAGGTTTTGGCTAACCTGATGTCCATACGGGTTTGGTCAGGCCTAGTGATCTGGACCTTACCATCCTCCGTAGACTGGATGATTATGCTTTTCTGCGTGCCCCGCTGAATCATGCGCACAGCGTGGCTGTGAGCCTTCCACAGTATGTACATGTAGGCATAGACAATGAACAGCAAGAGGACGCTGGTGACCCCGATCCAGAACATCAGGTACGTCTCGTCGATGAGGGGGAAGATGTCCGAACAAACGGAGTTGAGCTTTTTGCAGTTCCAGCCCAGCAGAGGAAGAACGGCTATTACAATAGCGATGGTCCACATCACACAGAACGCTACGACAGCCTTTGGTCGGGTAACAATCCTTTTGTAAGCTAGCGGCCTGTGTATAGATATGTATCGGTCTATTGCCGTGAGGAAAAGGCTACCTACGGAGGCGGTGAAGGAGGCTGTAACTCCACCCAGTTTGAACAAGAAGACGTTGGGGCTGTCCTTCCGGTGGAAAACATGGAAATCCACAAAACTGTAGACGAAAATCACGCTGCCCAGGAGGTCGGCCACAGCCAGGCTGCCGATGAAATGGTAGGAGGGTCTACACCGGAGGCTTCGGGAGTGGAGGATGACGCACAGGACGAGGAGGTTCTCCAGGACCGTGAAGGTGCCCAGGGTGAGCGACAGCACGGCGATGGCCAGCTGCTGGCTGGGGTTCAGGATCATAAAGCACTCCATATCCATGAAGTTCTCCCCACATTGTATGTTCTCCTCGCTGTCCTTAAACGTGGACAGGGACTTGTTGTAAAACTCTGTGATGTTGACCTGATCTGAGGGAATAATGCTCAACAGGGGATCATCTCCCGCAGTCATTTTTTCTTGGAAAGGATCACCCCTGAAGGAAGAGAGAGGAAACTTCTGGGGATAGTACCCCAGCTTGGATGCCATGTCGCCCTTCATGTCTTCGTACTGGATATCGTTGGAACCCACGTAAAGGAGATCTGTTGTGATTGTTCGGAAAGTTGTATCTGCGAGGCCATCTAGGATTGACTTCATAACCCCAGTCCTGTTGGTTTCAGAGCGACTTGGGGGAGGGAAAAATGCATCGGAGGAAATCCTAGAAGGGGAAAAGATCAGACTTCATTAAGATAAACAGGGAGACAAACTCCACAAACAACTTAGTTGAACTGTGTCAAACAAAATCGGCCTTTCTCTTGTATTCAGTGCAGGTCTAGCCTTTGCCACCTGCGGGAATCGGGGCGAGTTAAGCACTTAGAAAGAAACCACCTGGATTTCACTAAGAAGTGATGCGAAAACCGGAGGCGCAGGGAATTGAGTATTCCATAGGAAAGTAATTTTCATTTCTCATCAAAACCTCCCGAGCCGCTCCACCAGAAAGATGTTTTTCTCTAGATCTGAACTTGGCTTCTGATTGCAAAGTACCTTGCAGACCAATATTCCTTGGGCTTGCTTCGTTTAGATAATACCAAGTGTCACTGTAGGAGCAACATTAAACTGAATCATCACCTTCATTGCTTTTCTTTCAAAAGGCACCGAGGGTTTTGAAAACCTGACAACAGAGAGGGAAGGGGGAAAGAGCTTTGCACGCTAAGTTTCACCCAGTATGCCTGTAAATTCACTTTACCCTGTTACAGCAACCTGAGGTCTGCTAACATCCTGAATTTCTGACTGCAAATTTATTAGCAAGGTGTTCCATCTACAAATTAGGGATCTGGATGCAGCTTCATTACTCTGTTCCTTTCTTCTGCTAAGCAAACCCAGGCAACTGGGGTGTTTGGACTCTGTGTGGGAGGTGGGTTGTCACCCAGCCCTGTGCACTGTTTTAGGAAAGGTGACCTTTCAGTGAGAGCATCAGTGACCCATCCTGTGTAGATCAGAAGCCTCAGCCAGGGCAGTTTAGGCTTGCCTAGAAAAACATGGCATTAAGCCTGGGTCAGAGTGCAGCTCTAACCAAAACTCCAAGAAAAAGGCAACAGGAGCCACTGATGCTGTGAGAAGCATGGAAATGTAACTTGTCCCATTGGGGACAAGCTCAAAAACATTCTGGCCTCTCAGAAATGGGGAGCCCAGCAGTGGTCCCCAGGTAGCCAGTGGTCTCTGAGTCCCATCACGCCCAGCCTTTGCTCTTGGATGGCTCCTGAGGGTGTAACTCCTGGTCATGGTACCTTTGGGAGAGCACCCTCATCAGCATCTGAGCATCTTACACACATCAACACGTAAGACAGGTCTTTCAGCTCTTCTTATCCTGTGCTCCTTTACACAACTTTGCCCACATAACATGCCTTGAACATCTACTGAACATCTGCTTTAGGGCCCCTTTGCACTGCCAGGGTGGTGGAGAGGGGTCTGAATGTAAATAAGAGCCCGAATCATTGCTTTGGTGTTCTACAGTCATTCTGCATCTGCTACAGGACATCTCGGTGATTACAACAGCAACAGGAGCAAAACCAAGCCTTTTCACTCTTTTAGAATCGAGGGAATTGTTTGTGACACCCAGGAAATCCCAGATGCTTGTACCAACTTAAGCTGTTCACTCTACACAACTGACAACAAACAGCCAGAAAGGCCATGAGAGATTATCTGCCAAAACCCAGAGTTATGATCACCTCAACTCCTAAAGAGAAGACCTGCGCAGTAGGTACCACAGCTCAGTTTTCCCATGAAAACTAGAAGAAAGAAGGAAAGTATTCCTCGCTACAACACCGATACTTAAAACCACAAGAAATCATGTGGATTTCCAAAAGCAGCAGAGCTCATTTGGCTGATGAGATATTCATACGGCACTGACACGTGGCATCTGAACACTCAAGACTTCTTCCATAGTTCAAAGTTTTCCATTTGATCCAGCAGGCCTGGACACTGAGTGACAAAGGAGATAGATGAACACAGACCTCCAGAAGACCCTCCAACTCCAGTGCTGCCAACAAGGAGCATGAACAACCCTTTAGGTCTAAGCCACAGCACAGACACTCGCTGTGTCAGCTTTTGCAGACAGGCTCACTCAGCAAATAACAACATAATTATTAGACAGACAATCTTAAAATCTATTAATGAATTTAATTTTGAGAGCTTGAGCAGTGAGGGAAGGAAACGGCACTGAAGCACACGTCAAAAATGAACAGCAATAATCTAATACCTTTCCTTCAGAAGGTGCTTTACAGCTATTCCTTGGAGAACTTGCAGGTGTTACATGGTGCAAAGATGACCCTGCTGACAACTGACAAATATGGTTTGGGTGAAGCCTGGCAACTTAAAACTTGGCATTAAAACACCAGTTTAAAACCAGAAGTGAAGAATGTGTTATTTATTTGAAAAACTACCCACCCAGAAAAATTAAATAAATCAAGTAGTTCTATAAACGCGTAAAGATGGCTTTGGTACTCTCTGTTATTCAAGCTTATTGCTGACAGAAGAAAGCCAACCATTTTAATGATTAAAGCCACAGCCTCATGTTGAGAAGATTAATGTTTGAGTAAAGCTTCAAAAATTGTATGCAACTGAGCACTTCTGCCAGACAGACAAACAAATTGTTATGAGGTACCTCCAGTCGCTGCTGGAGTCGTGTTAAGTGCAGACTTCTTCAGAATAAGGTGCAAGCCACCGTGCAACCTCTACCTTTGTTTGAAATACAAATGAAAGAACACGAATTCCTGCGTGCTCTTTTGAAGGTGGCAGTGAGTTATGCGACAATATCACTGTGCGTGCATATGCTATGCTAACAACATTGGCTAATGGGATCAGGAGAGGCAAGTCTTACTCTGAATTTCAATGATTTTTTGTTGGTTTTTTTTTTTTTTCCCCCTCTGTATTTTTACATTGAGATTATTACAGTAATTTCCACCTTATTGTCTCTGCGAAGAGAGTTTTCTTTGAGAGTACTTGGGAGTTCATTAGTGGTGTAGTTTAGGCTTTGGGGGATGCAGCTGACATTAATTTTGTTTTTGTTTGCTGCTGGGAATATCATAATTGGAAATTTCCAGCAGTATGTGTGCATGCACCTATTCAAGAAGCAGTTGATTTTTATTAAAGTTGCAGTAAAACAGCCATTTGCCTGATCTGGAATTGCACTTTACTGGAATTTCGTTTATTTTAATTTAGGTACTAGCTTGCCCCAGTATAAACTACAACACTGAAATGCGCTGGAGTGATCAGCAAGGTTGAAAACCAGCCTGGACCCTTGGCACTGAGGCTATCAGAAGAGTCCATGGCAGCGTCTGAGGTGTTAGATGATTCGGCATCAACCAAAAAGCTGATGGTGGAAGCAGTGGTCTGCTTCCCGGTTTTTCCCTTTGGGTCAGGTGGACGTGCCAGTGGCACACAAATTTTAGCTCTGAGCTCTTCTGTCTGAACCTGGAGCAGTGAGGAGGCACTGCCCCCGAGAACGGGACACCCCACTCCACGTGGCCACACTGCTCTTTGCAGATGGCTTCAACGCAACCCCGAACCCGTATTGCCCGAGATCCACCACCATCTCTATGTGAAATACTCTGGGAGCCTTCTCACAGCCTGCCTAGTGGACAAGGATCCCTGCACAGATCCCTCCTCTCTGGACGGGGCTGGGATGATGGCTCAGTGCCACAGCAAGGTCCCCTCATGGGCAGGGTGGCAGTGAGAGAGAATCTCCTTGTTTTTCCCTGCCCTGCTGAAAGGCACTCTTCCAAAAAAGGCTTTGAGTCTCCAAAGCTCCCAGCTTTGTCCCTTCCTAAAATGAGCTCTACTACCTCACTTATTTTAAAACGGCTTTAGAAAGAACCAAAACACTGATTAAAGATGAGGAAGAGCCTGTGCTGATGCTGGCACTCAAAATTTTTGGTGTATTTCCATGACCGTGTGGAGCAATTCGCAGCAAGTAATGAATTATGATTATGGATAAGGATTAAAAAATAGATAAAAAAATTGAAGCATCTTTTATCTTGAAGTCCAAAACCAGAAAACCAGAAAACCTTTAGACTTTTTTCCCATCAGCTGGCGGCTGTTGATGGGCACTGCCAGACCAGCTGTGCAAAGGGACTGCCACTAGATGGAGTGGCTTTTACAAACTCACCGCTTGGCTGTCAGCAGAGACGTGGATTTAAGTTCCTCTAGCCCTTTTTTTCCCCAGCCTCTTTACGGGGGGTTCAAACATTTGAGGCGTTAAACATCAGCTGAAGGTTGAAGACACAACTCCGCAAGGCTTTGCCCTCAAAGCGAAAGAGTTGAGGGGGCAAGTCTTACTACTGCCCTCCGCTGCGCGGCTAAATGCAGCCTTAAAGGAAGCTTGGAGGCTATCAGAACATAAAGACCCCTTAGGTAAAATATAAAATAGATGGATAAAAAGGCTGGTAACTCACGTCAGACAACAGGGAGAATTATACCTCCCCGAGCTGGTCCACAGGACCAGTTCACTCGGGGAAGAAGAACGTGACTTCATTAAAATGCTACTACCTGTCTCCTCCTGCTGTTCTGGGGGAGAGGGAAGGCTGGAAAGTTTTTACAGTTATCTAAAAAAAGAGCTAAATTTATCATAATTTTCAAACCAGGATGATTGATAGAGCAATTTTAATAGCCTGAATAGAAACAGTGAATATTTGCGTTCTTCCTCGGAAAGTAATTACAAGCAATACAATGATGCTACTGATAACTGCAAAAATGTTGACGTGGCAAGAAAAGGAATGAAAAACAAGAAAGGGAAATCCACAATCAAACCTTCCTAGCTTCTATTTTCGAAAATATTTTGATCTCCATGTCTATACATCTCTTCTATGATACCCACAGCTAATTAAGAACAGGCTAAAGGACAAGTAGGTATAATTGAAGCCTAGTTTTCGAATGCACAAAAAGATGTAAACACATTTTCCTCCCTAACACGTCGTAAGGCTTTTAAGTCCTTCAGAGGGCTTTATCTTCCCATAAATGTGCACAGCGCCCAGTACACTGGACTCCTACCAAACTGGGCCCACCAAGTACTGCCCCAGGAGAAACAGCAGTGATTTATACGCGTGTGTAGCCAGCTGAAGAAGTGTGAGAGAAATGAAATCTACCATAGTAACTGCTGGCCTCCAGGAATTAGAACTGTCCTATAAAATGAGAATTTATACGGCTAATAATTACCTTATCCCATATGGCGACGAACAATGCCGCTTCGAGGACAGAACAAGGTTTTTAAGCCTTGGAGAAAGAAATGTGCAGTCTGAGAAATGGCACTGCAAGACTCAGTAACACCCAGCAAGAAAAAAAAAAAAACCCATCTTGACAAAAACGTGAAAGCAACGTTACCCCTACCCCATTTTACTGCCTTACTACTCCATTTCCCAACACCGCGCTGCTCCTGGGCTATAAATGGCAAATACGCTGTCGGTCCTAATTCAGGAAAACTTGCATTCACTTCAGAGGGAATTTTCTCTGCCTGAGGGATTGGGAGGGAGCACTGAAGCTGGGAGAGGAGCAAATGAGGGATGCTATCTTCTAGTTACAGCTATGGGGTAAACTAGGGCATGCATACTGAACCAAATCCTGCTCTTACCTAACACGGTGGCGTCTTTGGTAAGTTGAACCTTAATTAGCAAGAAATCACAGCTACATGGCTATTTATGTTAATGAATGTATCATTTGCACACCAGTAGGACAGGGGCTGGACTGTTCTGATTTGGGGGCAAACTGCCCCTCTGTGACACCACCCAGCATCTGGCAGCTGACAATCTGAACAACAAAACCAAAACCATAGGGAAAACCAGAGCGTTAATCGGTGACCAACAAGGTGGGAGGTGTCCCTGCCCAGGGCAGGGGGCTTGGAACTCGATGATCTTTAAGGTCCCTTCCAACTCTAACCATTCTACGATTCCGTGATTTCTTCCCTCTAAAGTTTTGTTGGTGAGATGCATGCACCCGCTTTAGAACAGGTGACTTGCAGGCACAGAGGAAAAAGATGCTGTGTCTTATCTCTCAAACAGCCAGGGCACACGCACGTGTCGAAGATCAGAGGTTCAAGAGCGAGGTTGAAGTCCTGCTCTGTTTGGTGGAGGTGAAGGACCCGAACTTTGCTCTCCCGCCAGCCAGACGGGCGCGCTGGCAGCCCCTCCGTCCTGCTGCCCCTCTCTAAACTGCTCGAGTTGTTGGATCAAGAGTTAAACAACCAGAAATAAAGGCACTAACTGATATCCCAGCAGGCAGGGTGCACTCCTGGCGAGTGAGAGGTTTAACTCGAAGCCCTGTCTCAGAATTAAGCAAACCGAGGATGTGCCTCCCACATCCCACCCAGCCGCAGGGGGAAGAGTAGGGACAACTGCCTCATCGGCCTGTGAAAACCCCCCAAAGTTCCTGAGTTCCCTCAAAACCCCTCAGCTTGTGAAATACAACCTCCTACGCACCCATTTCCTACCAAGTTGGAGACAAGACGAAGTCCTGAAGTCACAAGCCAGCAAAGGGACCGGCAGGGTGACCTTAATGGGAAACTAGAGCCACCTGGTCTGCCCTGCTTTTGGGAGAAAGGAGGGAAGGCAGGGTTGGCTTTCTTAAAAGAACAAAAAAAAGGTGGGATTTTAAACGAACGTGGGATTTTAACATCTTTTAACAGTTTATACATCTTAATTCCACTTAAAGACGTAGCTTGGGGAAAGAAGGAAGAGGTTTGTTCAGGTATGAAAGGCTCAGATGAAAGGGAAACGGTGAAGCAAGAGTGACCTGGTATTTGCTTAAAATCACCTCCAGTCTAAGGACCCATTTCCCAATAAAGCAGAATGAACAGGTAATACGAAAAGTTTGATACAATGCTACGGTATTTACATTTTAAAGAAAATGGAAGGGAACTCATTAAGCTGGTCAATTTTGAACTCTCAAACTTTGTCTTTTTCTTTTCAAGGGTTTATCTTGGATTTCAATACTCCAACAAAAATTGCTTCATTTCCTGCCTCTTTTCTAGCCATTCTCTAATGCCAAAAGGTGCAGACAACTTATTACTGCTGAGCAGAATAGACATAAATGTTAAATGGAGACAGAGAAGCTCAGGCAGGTGCAAAAGAGATGGGGGCTGGACACTCCATCTCCTGGAAGCACCTGGGAGAGATAGCAGCTCAGCACCCAACCTTTAGTTGAAGGGAGAGCATTTGAAAGAGCAGAGCAGGACATAAAAGACCCAGGCTCCACTGGATGCTAAATGCTAAAGGCCCCCAGAAAAATGTAATGTTTTGAGGATGAAACTGAGGGAAAAACTTATTTATTAGTTAAAAAAAAAGAAGACATAACTGCTCCAAGAAAACAGCTTCCATGTAATGGCTAGAGCAGAACAAAAAAGGTCAAGAATTTGTTGCAGCTGAAAATATGAGTGAACGTTATTAAAAGAGTAAGGATTAGAGACATAAAGGTAGCAAAAACATCAGGCTCCAGGGAGATCTCTTATAAACTGCGCAGAGCACACGTCTGCCTCCTCCTCCCCCTGCAACAAACTGTGGCTGGAACAAGTTTTAATCAAAGTCTTCGTGAGACAGCAAGGGGATGCTGAGAGCAAAGGTGATGCGGGTTAAGTGGCTGGTGAGAAGGGGACCGAGAGGAGAGAGAACTGTTGTTCTCCTACAGGGAACAGGATGCGCCCAGCTGAGAGGGGAGCAAACCAGGGAAAGGTAAGAGAGGAAGACCCAGGTGGAAGGAGCCCCCCGGAGGCAGGGGATGCAGATTTTAGGGAAAGAGAAGAATCGCCTTTGTGATCAGGTTGGGGGAAAGCAGACCAGGTGAAGGAGAAAAACTCACGAGTGAAACCGTCCCTCCTCTTCTGAGCCACACGAACTCCAGAGACACCTCCGTAAGCTGAAGGATGCAGCTCGTGGGATTTTCTGATCTCACCGTAGACAAAGAAGGGACCCACTGTTCTGTCTGCAATGACTTGCTCTTTTGAAAGTCCATTTCTGATCTGTATTCAAACAGCGAGGGAAGAGGCAAAGGGCTCAGAGAAGCCATCCTTGGTAAGGTCACAGTAAAAGACAGGGCTGTCCGCGCTGACACATGGGGCCGAGCTCGAGACACTCAGGAGAGATCAGCTGAGCAAACCCGGCCAGGGACATTAGTAAAAATCCAACTGCTTAAGGAAAATGAAGTACAAAATACAGACCTCGGAGGCAGAAGGGAAGAGAGAGTGCTCAAATGGAGCCACTGAGTGACCCAGGCAGCGGATAAACACACCGAAAGGGGAAAAGGGAAGAGGGATTTTAGAGTTAGTGCACAGAAGGTCAGCGACCCATTGCAAAGCTACATCCCTTCTGCTTCAGTCCTCAGGAGCCTACTTCTCCTGAAAATCGTGATTAGGCCACCACGTATTGGCAGTGCTCAGAAGGTAGGACAGAAAGGCTTTGGATAAACTCGATGTCCCACACCACCAGCATTAGCGATGGACGAAAATAGGCACTCCAATTAAAAAATGTAAAACATTCTTTCATATCTGGAGCTGTCTTGCCTTTCATAAAATTTAAATAAGCTCAGATAACTCTCTTCATAGCTACATTCAGAATATAATGATATTCAAATATACTTGCCTTCACATACACAAACAACTTGTGAAATTATTTGCCAGCATATTAAGCCACTACACCAGATTGCTTGGCAATGGTGCATGTCTTCGAAATATGCAGATGCTTTTCTTTTTTAAAAAGAGGAGAGAGGGAGAGAAGAGGAGAAGCGAGAAAGAATGACAGCAGAATCAAGTAGCCAGAACAACAAATTGCAGAGAGACTCCAACCAGTATTACACCAGACTTGGAGAAATAGTTAAAAGATCCTGGGGGATGAGTTATGGCTTCTTACTTCTGTGTATATGTCTCTCTCTCTATATATATATTTATATTTATAAACTTACAGATAGACATACACAAACACACACACATGCCCAGAGGAACAACTATGCAAAGTCTCACAAATCTCGCAGTAGTGTTTGTCATGCGTAAACTCAAATTCCCAGCGCCAGCACAGACAAGCTAGAAGTGTAGGTACAAGAAATATAGGCACGATGAGTGCTGTACATCTTTTTGAATTCCCTTATACACAGCCTTCCTGGGGAAAAGCAAGGATCTAAACCGAGTACATCTGTCACTGAGATCCTGTAAAAATTATTTTGCATGTATATGTACATACCCATATGCACACTCCAAACCTGCGCCACCTCATTTTCCAGGTACACGCACAGCCTGGACTCCAGTACTGCATTGTTTAAAACAAAGGCAGAAGTGACTAAAAACAATGATTTCTGAGAGCACGCTTCACATATTCACCACAATGGGGAACTGGGAGCCCCCCAAGCCCCTAAGCACAAACTTTGAAAGGTTTCCTAAAATGCAGAAATATGAAAATGACTCCAGCGAGGGCTGAAAGGGAACTAACAGTATTCCCTATGGAACTGCTCCTGCTCAGTAGTTTTTAGCGAGTAAACACGCCTTTCTTAAGAATACACAACTGCCATAAAACAGGTTAACACAGGATGAGGTACTGTTTGATGTCATCTAGCCACGATCTGCACAAACAAGACATCTGCAATGTATGAAACATCCAGTTTCACCACCAGTCCAGCCAAAGTATAAGGAGTGACATTATATTAACACACACAGTAGTGTAATATCTATTTTATCTGTAATTCGGATGATGATCACCCAAATCCATCCTGGGATCAAAAAAGGATGTTCCTAGTGAAGAGAGGGAGGCAGAACCGGGCTCGGTGTGTGCATCACCATAATGCCCCTGCACGAGGCACAAACGGCAGAATAAAATGTGCTCCAACCTTATGTTGCAAACCCAACCATTTTTCATGGGCAACAATGGCACCTTCGGGAAAAAGAGGGGGGGGAAAAAAAAAAAAAAGTTCTTTCTAACGAGAAATTGATTTATAAGTCATTATAACCATTTCAAAAGGACAGGTCGTGGCTGGTTTCAGCGATCATTAACAAAGCCACGCACTTTCAAAGAGCCTGAGTTGTGGGGAAGGGGGGGGGAGGAGGAATTCTAATCCCACCGACAGCAATCGGATGGATGTGCACTTTCTGCAGCAGCACAGCGTCAGTCTAGAAATGGAGATGTAAAGAGCAGCACTGAGAAGACAGGTTGTCACATTTTTAACTTTGCATTAATAACAAATGCTGTTGCTGTCTATTCTGGCACATTTGCAAGCTTGCTTTTAAGTACGAGGGGCTGGCATGCACTTCCACTATAGATAGGAAAACAAGAGCAGCCTTGTTATGATTAAAAGGGTCTATTTCCCTCTGCCTTCTGTCTTCTGTGTCCATCTGCACAGCTGCTTTGAACTTGGCCAAATCCCAGTGTTAGGGTCTCCTGCAGTACATATTTTAAATCAGCAGCAGACTGTGTGAATTTGCTGCTAGAGAAGAGGAAAAAAAACCCTCCAAATTCTCACTTAAATGGTCGATGAGTGGTTTTGTAGAGCACTCATCATTTTACACAGCCTAAACTATTTGGGAAATTGAAGCGAAACATACCTAAAATCACTTAGGGTCAGAGGGAGACTCGGACAAAGCCAATATAGACAACCGCAAAGAAGTGAAGAGCAATCATTGTTGAGAAAAATTAAATCTGTGGGTATTTAGGTAGCCGACGGCATGACTAGAGAGAGGTCACAAAGTTTGCATCAGAGAAGTTACAGTAATTTCTCTTAAAACGTGCAGAAGTAGAGAAACTAGGGGAGTGGAAGACGGTGCATGAGACCTGCAGAACCAGGAATGGCAACGTATTTGTAAAATTATTGGGCAAGACTAAGTGAATATATGGGTTTGAGTTCTCTCTTGCTTCTTAATCTCCTTATCTACCTGTACTCAATAGAAAGGAAAGCCATCCCAGCTCTCCCTCTCTCCCATTCAGCACCAAAATTCCCAGTGGGATGACAGCCTGCAAGCAGCACTTTGGGACAGCCACGTTAAAGGCTGAAAGTCAGAAATGACTCAAAAAAAAATAAAAACAAAAAAATTATTTAATTTCTAAACTTCTGTTGCCCAATCAGAAACCTGTGAAGAGAGAAAGGAAAGAAAGGCTTGCATTGGCTAAGACCTGCCATTCCTTCAGCAGAGCATGAAAGCCCTTAATGGGGTCCTTTATGCAACTGAGCCAACATAATTCACCAAAAAACAACAGCCAGGATCAAAGGCACCCACCGGCTCATCCTCACCATACTATAACCAGCTTCCAGCTTCACCTTGAGTTTTGTAGGTATTTGGATTTGATCACTGTGGGTTTAGGTGTCACCGAATGGTCGATGATGTAAATTCATAGCAAATAGTCGATTTCTTTACCTAGCCAACTTTTTTTTTTTTTTTCTCCCTGGCAATAGATGCCTGCTGGCTCAATCAAACAATTATTGCTTTTATCAATTCTGCTTTAAAATGTTTTTATTCAAATGGTTTCTGCCTCTCATTCCAAAGACCAACAGATAATAAAGCAAAGCTGTTCCTGGTTGCTACAAAACTAATTTTAACCTCAAGCAAATCAGGAATTACACATTCATCTTCTAAACTGTTTAAAGACGTTACGTTCATTTCTTTTACAGCTGATTTAATAAACACCGCCTGCATAATAAATATTCCTACTATAGTCACAGTTGTTTTTTTTTTCCTTTCTTGAAAAGGGAAAACCTGCGCTGGCTGTTGGCACGAAGTGTATTCCAAAAAGAATTAAGCACGACAAGTGATCTTTGCAATGTTGCATATTTTGTTATTAAATATCATATTAAATATCACTCTGATCCTTTCTGTGAGCTTGGTACATGTGAACAGCAATGCCACCCCCAGCAGAGAATGCTATATTCCTTTAAGGAAAGGTGAACAATAACAATGAAAACAAGATGATATATCTAAGGAAAAAAAAAAAAAAAGAACCATTACTACACCCTTAACAGGTTAAAAAAGCCACACCACGTTTTAAAAAAAAAAAACACAACAGAAACTTGTAAATACTCAAGAAAGAGTATTTTGCTATCTGGCTCTATGTTATATATGTCCCTTTATCTTCTGAAAGAAGAAAACATACGCCGAAACTGTTAATATGATCATTCGCTGCCATAGAGAAAATAACACTGATGATAATTTTAGAGAGAGAAGGAAAACTATGGACTTCATCTTCTGACACCATTTTACTTAATCAAACTGAAATCACAGTAACGAGCTCTCTCCCACCACAGGCTTGGTACATACCTCATCCAGGAGTGTTCTCAATGGAGATTTGCAGACGTCTTTGAGACAAAAAGATGCCCATTTAAAATAAGCCCATCTGGTTACTCAGAATTATTTCTCAACAGCTGAAGATTTCACATGACAAACACTGCGTGAAGTTTAAAAAGCTCACTCTTTTTCTGCTGGTCCTCCTCCTCTCCCCCCCCCCTCCTCCCCCCGCAAGACCTCCTAATTTCAGACAAAAAACAAAACCGAACCAACCAAACACCTACTGGGATATTCTGAAGATGCTGGATGCCAAAAAAGTGACATCTTTCAACGGAGCATCACTGCGCACAAAATCACGA
>JAHREE010000077.1:817432-839134 GCA_033628505.1 Tringa tobata | reverse complement strand
GGGGAAGGAACCAGGCTCTCAGATGGTAATGACTTTGTGTCGCTGCTGCCCCTGGACCAAATTAAAACCAGTGGTGCAGGCATTCGAGCCTCTCTATCCCATCATTAACTATCCCCTGAAGCCATCCGCTTCCCCAAATATTATTCTCTTCAGCTTCTTGCTTTGTCCTTTTAAATTGGAGTTGAGCAATGATGAACCAATTTAGCCACTGTTCTATGTAATTTAGGTTATGAACTCAATGAATTAAGAAGAGGAGAGAGACACGTAGCACAGTTGAGAATGCATACGTTTTTAAAAACTCTCAGTTTACTACTGAGGGGTGTTAGTGGCCAGACCAGGCAGAATGCATTTGAGCCTAATCTTCTGCTATATTGATTTTTTTGTAGTGTTTTGCCTATTCTGTTGTGGGTGGCACTGCAGGCCACTAACAAGGTTTTTTCTTTTGCTCTGATGGCCGCGATGCTGTGCTGTGTCACGTTCCTTCCACCAACTCCCGACAAAGATGACAGGAAAGAAGGAGAGCCAGAGGACTGGTGAGGACTCACTAGGGAGAAGCCTCTATTTTAAAACAAAGGCTTCCCCACATTAAAGGGCAGGGAATTGCTTATCTGACATCTGTTGCCTGTCACACCTTTGCTGGTGCCAGGAGAAGGACCCTTAGAAACGTTCCTCTGGGCTGAAGTCCACCCTCCTCCTTCCTTTCTCATTCTCTCCCTGATGCACAGCTCTGGCTCCGACACACCGGGAGCTGCCCTGGTCGGTGTGAAGCCACGGGACGGTGCTCCCGTTCGGAGCAGCACCTTCTGGCTCCAGAGAACTCTAATTAATTGGCCTCCGTGCTTTGAGCCGTCGGGTGCTCTGTGCTCTGCTCAGCGTGGCTCCGGGACTGACTCGCTCTTCCTCGCAAGTCTCCCGAGCAAATGGCAGTCATCTCATGAGCTGAAAGGTGATGATTTCAGAGTCTCCTTTTTTCTGCAGAGTTTGAGTCTGTGGCTGCAGCTCTAGGTGAGGGTTCTCTGTTAATGGTGCGTGCAGCTTGGAGTGCCTGCTACGGCATTTTCCCATGTCCCTCCAGAGCTAAAAGCTGGCTGAGGTACAGGAGTTCCTTTTTTCTCCACCGCCTGAAAATTACAAAATGCTGGTCCGGGTGGAAAAAGGAGGTTGTCAGGGAGGAGAGTGAGTATGCTGTGTTAGAGAGGATGGGCCTCTCTGACCTTGGGGATGCTGCTTTTGAACCT
The DNA here is from genome assembly GCA_033628505.1 of Tringa tobata. Taxonomy (NCBI): domain Eukaryota; kingdom Metazoa; phylum Chordata; class Aves; order Charadriiformes; family Scolopacidae; genus Tringa; species Tringa tobata. Next base: position 837,896 of record JAHREE010000077.1, on the reverse strand, counting down.
TTTTTTTTTATATTTTTCTAACACAAAGGAAACCACTGCTGCTCCTAAGTGATCTTTCAATGCAGAGAAACACCCTCATTAGTTTTTTTTTTCACCTTCTCACCTTCTTTCATTAAACCATACTCTTTACAGTCCCAGTTGAACAGCAGGGAACATTATGAGCTGACTGAAAAGCATTTTCCTTTGTTAACATATTTTTTCATCATCGTGCAATAGAGCAGTAATGAGGACACAGATCATCTTTTCATTATAAATATGCATAGCAAGGTATAAAAAAAAAAAAAAAAGTGGGTTCCTAAAATAAATAAATAAACAAATCAACTGTGTGGTGAAAGGAATTGAGAAAAACAAGATGACAAAGCTTTTTCCTGATGCTCTACCTTTGCTAGTTACAGAGGCATCAAAGTCAGGAAAGTCTCCGAGTGATGTTGGGTGCTTTGAATGTAGCATTTAATGGAAATAGGCATAGGATTGTATCTGCAACTTCTGTGCGATGCAAATCGATATCATTCATCAGTATGGCAAAAGAAACCAACAAATAAACAAACAAAACCCAACTAAAAACACAGCCCAAGATGACTCTAAAATAGATTGGCTCTTTCATGGAAATACACAGATTTGTTTTCTCTCTTGACTTTTGTTCGCATTTTCCTTATTCCACCTAGAAATGAAAACAACCCGTCACGTCAGTTTTTAAATAGGGACGGTATATACCAGTCTGTGTGGCGTGCATGTTCAGTTCCAGAAAGGAGAAACAATTACGAGTTCGGATGAGAACTGCACATTTTCTAGCTGAAGTTCGCTCGGCGATGTAGCTGTGCGGAGGAGGCACTGTCGCTCTCTAGGTGTTTGTGCGGCGCTTAATAAATAAAATGAGGCCGTTATTGGAGGGTGAGGGAAGGAGCTCCACTGCTGCCCTAATGGCCATAAAACCCAGCTATGATAAAACGTGCTGAAAGTAGCAGTGCCTGAGTGCTGTCCCAGGGAAAGGGGCTTGGTAGCCCGTAGTCTCTTCTCCTCCTCCGTCCTGTGTGTGTGACAGCCTGGGCCTCAAGAGACAGTCTGGCTGCTACTTTTGCCTCTACCAGCTTTTCTATGCCTTTTCCACAATTATTGTGGCTACATTTGCTCGTATGGTCAAAGATTGCTAATGCTGTCCCTTCCTGCCCCACAAATTATTCATTATGTTGCCATATAGTACTCAGCATAAAATGGGCACTTGCATGCCTGTTTTCATTTGGTAAAAACCAGACCACAAGGCTCAAGCCCACTCAATGTTTTCTCTACGAGGGTAAGGGGGAACCTGGTGCCGACAGCTGATCACAGCCCCTGCACACCATTCCTGGATCCACTGGAAAATAAATCCACCTTAATGGCAGTGAGGTTCTGGACACAGATCATAGAATCATAGAATGGTTAGAGTTGGAAGGAACCTTAAAGATCATTGAGTTCCAACCCCCCTGCCATGGGCAGGGACACCTCCCACCAGACCAGGTTGCTCAAAGCCTGCAGCCCATGCAGCTCACCTGGCAGCATTAACTTAAGGAAGAGAACAGGACAAACAGCTGGTGGGACAGGGGTTCTTCAAAGAAGAACCTTCCTGTGGTTGTGTTTTGGCATGACCCCATCTTGAAGCCCTGCTGAGAAGATTTATATTTTCTCAGATCATTTTGTGGTTGGGAAGGGCTTTTTGACTTCCACAATCAATTCACTTTGTGAAGAAAACACCAAAAGGAAATTAAGGGCCAGAAGGCGTGTTTTATCCCAAGGAGAATCAACAACTTGATGTCTCCCTGAGAGACCACTGTCTTGGAAGCATCCTTTATGGTTGGCTAGGGAAAGCTGACTTCCAAACTCCAACCTGGGGAGGAGATTCAGAAAAAAAAATATGCTCTTTTCATAGCTACTTCCCTACAATATTTGGATTCACAGCTCAAATTGCAGAATATTTAAAAAAAAAAACCAACAAAAAACAACAGGATCATTTAAGGACTAGAAGATGGACTAGATTATTTTATTATCTACGTTGCAAGGTCCTTTTCCTATTTCTGAGGCCCAAGCTTATCTCCTGCTCATCTGTATTGGCTCCAGCTCAAGGGGTCATATAACCAGCTGAGTCAATAGCAGAGCTTTTAGCACCAGCACCAGGAGCCATCTTGGACAAATGGAATTGCGGATAAATTCTTCAATTTCCCCCCTCCCTCAGTCATTTATAAAAGCTATTTTTATTAAAACCTTCTTGGGTACTTCTCCTACTGCAGCTGGGAGACCATGTGATGAGCATTTTCTATTAAACCCTGGAAGAAAGAGGCAGAAGTGCTTTTTTTACTTCAGTGTTGCCTTTCCTTTGTTTCTGCAATGCCTGTTTTCTTTAGGGTGACCAAGAATGCTAGAATGCGGCAGAAAAAGCCCTGACAGATGCTGCAGCAGCAGAATTTCTCTGTTCAGAAGGTATTTTTAGGCGAAAAGGTGTAAGACATGTTTAGCCTGTTTGTCAGGAAATTGTTATTTGGTTAAGTCTTTTTAAGAGACCATCTATTTTAGACCATGAAGTTATTTAGGAGGGTAGCCTGCTGGACCACGCTTGTCTGTTGTACAGAGTAAGAAATGAAATAGTTTGGAAGGTGTACTATTCTGCCACCACAAAATAGCCGTGTCTTCTCTCATTAACAGGGGTGCAGCTGTAGTTAAGTTATTCAAGACAGAAGAGTGACAGAAGATGTAAAGCTCGCCCACGTATTTCCATTGTCTAAAATCATTTGTGGAAGACTCTTAGCCTGCATACTTGCCCAAGTCAGTTTTCTGGTGGAATCAGTGCAATAGGATGACCTTAAAAGAGGAATTTCTATAGCAAGGATCGCAGAATCAGATTCTGTTGTGCCTGATTTTTGTCCTTTATGCAAGTCTGTGTAACCTGTGCCTCCCACTTGCTTTGTACTCTCCCCCCCAACACACACACCTTCACCCCTTTGGAATGGGTATTACTATGGAAACAATTGTGTCCTTGCTATTGTTAAGGGCAGCTGAGTGACATCCAGAAATCCCATATACCCGCAGAAAATTGTAATAGTAAATCATCTGACCAGCTATTCTTAGCCACTCTCTTTCTCATGTAAGAGAAGGATGATATATAAAGAGTGATTATATGAAGGAGCTTTTTTTTCGCTCGTAGAAATTTATGACCGCTCAGCTGAAGCATAAGAGTAAAAAGTAAAAAAAAACTAAAGCATTTCATGAGTGGCAAAACTAATGAAGCCTAGTTCCCTATGGATTTGTATCCCGTGGTTGGATTCTCTGATGACTAATACAGCGCTGCCGGTCTGATCACATCTTTTCTTTTAGCTGGGGCATTCAGAATGCCTTTGTGCCATGTAGATCCTCAGGTATCTAATAGCAATTGAGTTCAAATCGCAGCTTTTTTGTCAATGAGGGTACTGACAATGATCTATCTCATCTGCCCACACACTGGTTTTCATTAAACTTCTATAAATCTAACGTCTGAGATTGCTATACTTCCATCATGCTTGGTTGAAACAAGCTATCAAATCCAGAAAGTATTAGTGGGAAACAGACAGACACAAACACATTGAGTGTGTGGACTTGTGAACCTCTTTACCTCGGGAAATCAGCCTAAAATTTTGCTTGAATTCTTGTTCCTTCTAAAAACGTTTCTGTGCCCGGGTTCTTCAGGCTGGCAGGTGGACAATCCTTCTCTACCTCGTAAGAGAGGATGTAAAGACTTTTCAGTCTTTTGTAACAAACAGGTAAAAAAAAGGCAAAGTTGCAGCAAAGGAAATTCACGTCCAATATTTCCTTTTCACAGTGAAGGTGGAGCAGCTGTGGAGCAGGCTGCCCGGAGAGCACGTAGAGTCTCTGCCTTTGGAGATACTTGAAAGTTGGCTGGGGAAAGCCCTGAGCTACCTTCTGCGAGTTAAACTGCTTCGGGTGGGGACTGGACCAGGTCACCTCCAGAATTCCCTTCCCATTTAGATTTTCTGTGCTTCTGTATTACTTACTACTTTAGATTTCATTTCTGTAGGCCTCTGTTACCCAGGAAGTACCACAGTCAAGGTCAAATTCTTCAGGACATGATGTTCTGATAAACAATGTGGGCGCGCTGGCATAAACTAACCCTCCATGGAAAAGTTCAGATTTCTACCGTCTGTGACAAACTAGAGCTTTTAGATTGAGTCTTCAGTACTTTCTGAATGCTGGTTTCCTCATCAGTTCATTTTAGCTGTGTGTAAAGTCACTGTGAAGCTTCATATTATATAAAAAGCTCCAGCTTTTGCCACCTCCCTCTCCGATAAACCGGAGAATGCAACGCAGGCAGCAAGACTACTGGAGTCAGTGTCTCTTGCTGATAACAGATACTTTTAAAATATGCTACTTTTCGTGTATAATTTTGGAGAGTATGCTCTGGAAAACTTGGAAAAAAAGGGAAGTATTATTTTTTTATACATATATATATATAAAAACGCTTTTTGTAATTTAATTGCCTGTCCCAAGTGCAATCATTCTGTCCATTGAGCCGTTAGTGTTCCGAAGCAGATGAAAGTCTCTACAGACCTCATGAATCCAAATGTTCCATAGCCCCCTATTGGAAATATATGGATGCAGGACCATAAAAATATACACACAAAACCATCATAAATATTTTTTTTCCCTTACTGTTTTTTATTTCCATTGACATTAGTGCAGTGAGAGACGGTGAAATAGTACATTAGTAATGAGCCGGACGGCCATAATAAAACATGCCCAGCGACAAATCTTTCCCCCAGAAATCCAACTTTGCTTAGCTTGGACCTTTTCACCAATTCCTACAGCGCTGTCACTGAAATTACTGGGTGTTTTTATTATTTGTTGCTTACCTTGTGACAGCACCGGGGAAGGGGGGTGTGTGTGCCGTGGCGGGGTTGGAGGGGGCGGACGGGAAAGCAACAGCCCCTGTGAGACGGGGGGTTTAGGGGCTCAGCCCAAGGACAACAGGTGGATGCCCCAAACAGCCAGAGGCAGCACAAGGTATCAATGGGGCCATTATGAGCGGGGTGACAAGCAGCTGTCACAGCACACCAGCTGCCTAGCCCACCATGGTCTCTACGTCGGAGAGAGGAAAGAAAGAAACCGAGCCACCAAGAACTGACCCCCCCACACACTCCCCCAGCCTCACAGACAAAGACGAGTCTAATTGGAGCTGGGACGTCATCGTTTTTTTGGTTACTCGCGTCCTTTTTCACCTCTGCCCGCTTCCCGGTGGATGCTGGACCCTCATTTCTCTGTCATCTCTTGTCTTTAGGCTAGGCTGTTGCACATGAAAGGCGTGAAGCAAAACTTCCCTGACCTCATCAGGAAGGAAGGGGAGATTTTAGATATTGGGGGGTGGAGGATGGGACACGACATGTTAAGGACAGGAGTAGAGGAGCAGTTTATTTCTGTAGTACATCCTGGAACTATGTGAGCATTTTCAGAGGTGGCGTTGATAAAAACCTTGGAGATCTGAGGGGGAAGGAAGGGCAAACAGTGGAGTACCCTTATTTGTGTACCGAGACACTGCTGTGCACCAGCATGGGAAGTCGCTGTGGTCTGGTCCCCCAGTACAGGCTGAAGCCTACATCCATCCTGTAGGGTCAACACAGCAGCAAACTCGCCCATCAGTATGATGTACTCCACAATCACACACTGGGAGTAACAGCCACCTCCATATAAAGACACCTAAATGTGACTCTTTGTAGGTGTCTGCACCTGGGGTGTCAGAGCTCCCTGGGTAGTCTCTGAAAACCCAATCAATAAAGTCAAGAGATCATGGCAAGTGACTCAGGGGACTCAGCTCTGTTGCAATCCACTCCTCTTCAGAGCATCCCATTTTGCTTACAGAAAAGTGCATGGATCTTCTGTACCTCCTGATCATACCTGCTGCTCCAGGGTAGACATCTCAGATATCCAGGCACTTCAGATGCCCCTTGTTTTGGAAACCGAGTCAAGCTCTAGGTTTAGAAGTTGGAGCTAATCGAATTGCTCTGCAAATTCCACCGCCTGCACTGACTACCTCTCTGCTGACTTACCTTTGGGGGCTTGGACAGCTATGGTTAACACCTAAACACCTGCCCATGCATACCAAAATGTAGGTGTCCTTTAGAGTTGATTCCACTTTGGCCTCTCTTGCAGTGAAACTCTGGAAAACAACAGATAAAAGTCATAGCAATTACTGCAAGGACACAGCTGTTAGTTGAGAAGCAACCTAAATTAGCACATGTAGAGCTCTGTGCCACCGCAGTAAATCAGCTTCCAGTACCTGAGCTAATGTGTTTAAACCTGTCTGGTGTCCTCACGCTGCATTGCTGCCTGCAGTGGAAGTGTGCTTGAAGATTGCTGGTCCTTAGGCCAATGTTGGTGTTGAATCACCTTCTCCAGGAACATGAGGTTACTGTGCTTTGCCGGAGAAGTGAAGGTTAACTTGGTGACATAACCCTGTGGTTTTTTAACTGGTACTGAAACTATCAAACGTAAGTAAGGTTTCAAAACAAAATGTCCCGTATTTTTCCTCGAGTTTCTCTTGGGGAGAAGGAAAGGGAAAAAGAAAAGAAAAGGAAAAGTGCCAAATTTCTGATGTTAGCAGGCACTTGACTGGCACTGCTACTAGCATGGAAGCTGTCCCCAGCCAGAGGCTGATACCAGCTTTGAGACCAAGACTGGGCTGGATGGGGCTTTGGGCAACCTGGTCTGGTGGGAGATGTCCCTGCCCATGGCCTGGGGAGTGGAACTTGATGATCTTTAAGGTCCCTCCCAGCCTAAACCATTCTATGATCTTCATCATTAATTATGAAGGAGTCTCTGCTGTAGGCTCCAATGTAGACATAGCCAAATCTCTTACATGTGAATAATAATCAATACGTGGCACGCATACTGACCAGCAGCAATATATCATGTTTTCTTGATGTATCTCAAAGTGTATACCCAGCACGCAATCAATCACATGGAGACCTGAGTAAATGTGGTTCAGAAGAGGAAAGAGTAGTGATTGCAGGCTAGAAGGGCGTTTGCAAATGACTTGCAAATGTCAGACAGGCTTCATTTAGGCATTAACTAATTTTCAAATCAGAAACAAATGGAGTTTTGATTGATTAAATTAAACAAGACTTGGGAAAGGAATGAGAGAAAGGAGAAGCATTTGAAAAATGTAATTGCACACTACAAAATCCATGAACATTATGTAAGGATTTACAAATCAGCCTTGAATTACTGGGTAGTGAAGACAAGAATTTTGAATTGTTTTGCTGAAACCATCATAGAGGTTGAAAATAATTTAAGAAGGATAAAGGTGGTCTCAAAAATGATGTTAGAAACGCACCCTCAAATTCCAGCTTATAAGGAGCCTCTTAAAATTAATCTCCCATCCTTATTATTATTTGAAGCAGAGGAAACAGAAGGAAATCTCTCTTAGAATCCAGGCAGGTGAAGTTACAAGCAGAACTTTACAGTTTGAAGATCAGGCCCTCAAAATGTCTGTCTCAGCAACTGAACTCCCATCAAAACTCCTACTATACGCTGAAGGAGGTTTGGCTGGTGGAAAAAAAATCCACCCAACTCTGAGGAATTTCTGTTTGGTAGTTAGAGGTCCAGATCACCTTCCGATTGTCTGAAATAGATGCAGTCTCGAAAATTATACTCTCTTGTTAAGTGGTGGATATTTTACTTTGAAACAGGCTCTTTGTATTCAGTTCATAGCCTTCCTTTGGCTGCTTCCTCCGTTCCCCTTTTGTACGTATCGCATTGAAGTCTCCCTTCTTGTAACTGGATGTAATCCCAGTCCCAGTTCATAATAACAGTGGTCACCGGTGGTGAGCAGTTTTCCAGGGGGAATTCATTATCTAAGGCATTAATAACTGGGCTGGATAAAGCAATCAAAAATGTAGGGGAGGCAGAGGGAACAATTCTGCAGGGCCGAGGGTTGGGCTGGATGACCGAAGGGGCCTTTTCTCTCTTGGATTTCTATGCCGATCATGGAAGCACACAGTCTAATGAGCCAGATATTCAAACATCTTCAGGCAAACCATTTTGGCCAGGAAGAATGTATATTGGATGCTCAACTTGACGCATCTGAAAGAAAATCAATAGTTTTCCAAAGGCCACAATAGGACAGAAATAGTGCTGGCAGTTCTGGAGAGTTCTCTGTGAAAATTTGTACCATCAGTTATATAAGCAACCAAGTATTTTCTGCATCAAAGGCTGTAGTGAGCAATTTTAGTTACTCTTCCCTTCAGATCTTAGTCTTGCTGTCTTTATATGGATGTCATTAGCATATCAGCACTCCAAAGTCTTTTTTTTTTTTAAAGTCACATGTTTTCCCACCCAGTGGATTGCACTATGAATTCCCTGTATTGCAGAATGTCAAACAAAGGACCCCCAGTGCTGGAAACCATCGTCACGTGTATATGGGAAATGAGGAACAATCTGTTTCATCATCCAGCTTCTTTTGCCGTATCTGACTTCATACAGCATTAAATATCCTGGTTGAAGAGCAATATCGGGGGAAATTCTGCCCTATCTGCAGGGAGACGTGATGTTCGGATGGTAGTTCAGGAGGGGGTGTTTCAAAGCAGGATAACACCCCTGGGGTGCTGGTCGACTGTCGGCTGAACATGAGCCAGCAGTGTGCCCAGGTGGCCAAGAAGGCCAACAGTATCTTGGCCTGTATCAGGAACAGTGTGGTGAGTAGGACCCGAGACTGGGCACTGGTACTGTAACTGGGCACTGGTGAGGCCCCACCTCGAGTGCTGTGTCCAGTTTTGGGCCCCTTCCCACAAAGAGTTAGGTTGATGGCTGGACTAGATGATCTTGAAGGTCCCTTCCAACCTAGGTGATTCTATGATTCTAACGAGGAAATGCTCGTCTGGGGACCATGCCCAGGAGGTGTGCAAGTGGGTACTGTTGGGGCTGGGTTTCAGCAGGACCAGCTCAGCCATGGGGTTGATCCCACACATGTCAAGTCCTCTTAACTAGAGGAGAGGAGACCCCTCTCCCACTGCCCCTGTAAACTCACCCTTAGTTCAGTAACATTTAGGACTTTTTTCCGAGGCAGCTATGCCAATGCCATGAGGATGTGAGTGGTGTAAGTGGCTACAAAAAAATTAGGTGTTTTTCTTAAAATTAGGTATTTTAGTAATATTTTTTTTAAAAATATTTGATCGTCAGTTTCATAAACCAGCTTTCATTTCAAAACATTATAGATTTTGTATTAATAAATTGATGTTTCGATCACTTATCTTGTACTCACTACAATGCCGACTGCTAAATCAATTACCAAACCAATTATCTATTACAAATGACCACTTTGCTCTGTTACCAATGAGAAAACCAAATATGAATTACCAAACCAATTAGAATACCAATTAACAATTTCCATTGTAATTACCAGTCACTAGTAAGAATTACCCCAATGGCCATTTGGAATAGCAATTGCCAATTAAAATACCAATTACCAAAGCAAATACCAGTTACAGTAACACTTACCAATTAGAATACTAATGAAATATTGCATTACCATATCTGATATTGTTTATAATTAAAATAATTGTTATTCTCTATTCATATATAAAAATTAAATTACAAAACTGAAAAAGGCTTCCAAATCAAAACAGAAGCAAAACCTCTCAGCTGACGCCAATTATATTTCCTTACAAAAATCCGCAGCATGAGAAGTTTAAACCTGGGGGGCTTTTTATGCCAGAGATGAATGAAAAATGTTGGAATTCCCCATGGAATGGAAATTGGAGGTTGCCATTTGTAGCAGCAAACTCCGTCGGATCCGTCGGAAACCCCACCTGCTCCTAGATGTTACGGCACCAGACTTTGGCCTTCCTAGTCTTGAGTCCCTGGGGTAGGAACCAGGGCTACTAACTTGTGTTCCATGGGAGATCTGGAGGGTTGGGTCACAGCTGTCACTCTGTCCATGTGGGACACAGAGGTGGGTGTCTTCTCAGCACGAGCAACCTGCAGAGGAACGCTCCTCCTTCAGAGAAGCAGCTGAGAAAGGCTCTGCTGCTCACTGGCCCTGCTTTTCGCTACCGAGATGGCGCTGCCGACCTGAGGTTAGGCCAGATTTAGCTGGTTGTGGTGGGTTGACCCTGGCTGGACACCAGGTGCCCACCAAAGCCATTCTGTCACTGCCCTCCCCAGCTGGACAGGGGAGAGAAAATATAACAAAAGGTTCATGGCTGGAGATAAGGGCAGGGAGATCACTCAGTGATTACTGACATGGGCAAAACAGACTCAGTTTGGGGAAATTAGTTTAATTTATTACCAGTCAAATCAGAACAGGATAATGAGGCTGTGGTCAGTTCATCACACATTGTCTCTGCTGCTCCTTCCTCCACAGGAGAAGGACTCCTCACACTCTTCCCCTGTTCCCGTGTGGGGTCCTTCCTATGGGAGACAGTTGTCCATGGACTTGTCCAAAGTGAGTCGTCCCATGGGCTGCAGTTATTCATGAACTGCTCCAGCATGGGTCCTTCCCACGCGGTGCAGTCCTTCAGGAAGACTTCTCCAGCACCAGTCCCCCATCGAGTCATAAATCCTGCCAGCAAACCTGCTCCAACATAGGCTTCTCTCTCCATGGGTCCACAGGTCCTGTCGGAGCCTGCTCCAGTGTGGGCTTCCCATGGGGTCACAGCCTCCTTCAGGCATCCACCTGCTCTGGTGTGGGCTCCTCCATGGGCTGCAGGTCCACTGTGGACCTCCATGGGCTGCAAGGGGACAACCTGCCTCACCATTGTCTTCACCACGGGCTGAAGGGGAATCTCTGCTCCGGTGCCTGGAGCACCTCCTCCCCCTCCTTCTTTACTGACCTTGGTGTCTGCAGAGTTGTTTCTCTCACATATTCTCACTTCTTTCTTCTGGCTGCAGTTGCTGTTGTGCAGGTTTTTTTCCCCCTTCTTAAATACACTATCCCAGAGGCGCTACCACCATCGCTGATGGGCTCGTCCTTGGCCGGCCATGGGTTCATCTTGGAGCTGGATGGCATCGGCTTTGTCGGCTATGGGGAGAAGCTTCTAGCAGCTTCTCACAGAAGGCACCCTTGCAGCCCCCCCACTAGCAAAACCTTGCCATGCAAACCCAATACACTGATGCTGTGTGTGTTTGAGCCCAGAAATCCTCTGTTCCAGGAGAGTATTTGTAGCCACTGGGATGTTAGGGAGGTGAGGTGATGCCTTCAGTCGTGCTGGTGGAGCAGGCTGGCCTGGGACAGTGGGGCTCTGCAGGGAGGCATGGGTAGGGATGGAGAAGCTCCAGGGCTGAGCTGAGCTGATATCCCCAGCTTTGGACCTACGTGTGTTGAAACCCAAAGTAATGAAATCCTGCCTCCTCGCAGGGCCCAGCCACGAGAGCTCTCTGGCCAATGGCAATCCCTGACCCTGGCCGCTGTCTGGAAGAGCACTATTTGATCCATATCAAAACCTTTCCAGGACCCCTGCTAAGCCTTTCACGGTGCACAGAAGAGCATGCAACTCCTTGTGCCTGTGCCCCGGGCCTGTTTCACCAGTGGAGACATAGCCTGTGCCAGTTTTTGGTTAAGCACCCTGTGCAGCAGGGGCTTAGCACTGCCGTTTCTAGGATGGGCTCAGGCACTTGGTGCACATAGACCTAAAACCGCTGGTTCCCTTCAGATGTCCGTTTCTGACCAGTCTCATGTCCAGCAGCATCACTGCAGGACTGCGGCAGCTTCTCTATTTTTACGAGGAGATATAAGCTGAAGGACTTCCACACCACGCTATATGAATATGTAACCTACTCCCCAAGCTGCATGAGATCCCAGCAGTACACAGACTATTGCTCATTACATAGAATCTGCCAGTCCATATGTTCAAATGATGAAGTGTGATACATTATTCACCCTTGCAGCTATTTTATAATTGCATGTATTTGACTTGTTGGGGCACGTAACAACTCCTAGGTACCAGTCATTGGGCTGGTTGGAGGCTTCTCTGTGAAATCCAAAATATTGCAGACTAGTGGTTTTTTTACGTAGCTGAGCTGCTCCTGTGGGATATTCAGTGCAGAACACAAGCCCTGGCAGAAGTCTAGTGGTGATCCAGTCTCAGGGGGCTTCTTGGCAGATGCCAGACCTGACAATTAATAACCATCCCTGGCAGAGCTTTGGAAATTACAGACAAGTCGGACTCAGGGATTCGAGTATTTCAAAACTGCCAGAGCATCGTGTCACTTTGTACAAACGTAGATCCCAGCGGGGTGTGTGTGGGAGGCGAGGGGGCGGCGTGGGAGGGAAGGGACCAATATGGTTGTGGATTACGCTTGTGTCCTCTTGGTCCTTGGCTGCTCTGGAGAGCGTTAAGGTCCTTGGCAGTGTTTTAGCCCTCCTTGAAGGGGCAATGTGGCATCTCCTCCCGGCTCTGCTGTGGCCTCAGCCCTGCCCTGGAGTGCTCAGAGTATCTCAGCAGAGGCCTTCGGTGCTTGGCACGGGCACCTTCTGGTGGTCTCTGCAGAGCTTGAGCTTGGGGACTGCTCCAAGGGGAGGGTGGGCGACGTCTGGAGCCCTGTAGCACCTCTCGAAAAAAGTGGGAAAGGGCAGGAACAGAGCAGACACACTCCTTTGAAGTGTCACAACATTCAGTAACTCCTGAGAGAAAAGTATCTGTGAAGGGAAATATTTATTTGGATTAGAAGTGAATGTGTGGCACAGAAAAAAGAAAAAAAAAAAAAAAGAGAGAGAAAGAATTATCAATGTTCTACTGCAGTTCTGGCTTTCCAACACAAACTTAATCTCTTTCCCAGACAGGTTTTAAATTATCTTTGTCTCTTTCCAAAAATGCAAGTATTATTTTCTTTTTCCTCGTTTCCTCCTCCAAAATCTGAAGTTTAAGACTAAATGCTGGGAGTCCTGAAGTTCAGCAGAACTTTGATTTTCCCTGTGTGACTTCGGTTTGTGGCCAGCAAGCCAGCAAAGGATTTTCCTGGAAGCATTTGACCAGGAAGAAACAGACCATCACTTTTTGCTCCCATGGTGACTTTCATCCAACACGGACAACTGAGAATAGTAAGCTGGCAATATTATCCACATCTTCATCATTAAAGACACAGATTAATTGTCTGGTCCAAGCTCTCATTAAAGATTAATATGTATCCCTATGCAATACCTCTTCAACAGAGCTAAACCAGAACGGACTTTCCCTGGACTCCTTAAGTTGAGGGGTGAATGATCATATTTTACCTTTGCAATATCAGAGCGTGGTCAATTAATAGAGTTGTTTGCAGTGCTCTGTTATTTCCTCTCCAGGTTATGAAAAAGCGGGTTCAGGATCTACAGAGCAGTTGGTCAGCTCAACAAAGTCATTCCACAGGATTTTTTGGTGCCTATTGGTCTGCTTCCACTCTCAGTTCTTTTAGAAATATTTGGGCAAGTGTAACGGTTTCGTGCTGCTAATGGGTTCATTCTGGTCTACTCATCGTTACTGCGTCTCTGAAAGACTGAACTTTGTCATATTTACAACTACAGTGCTGCCTAAGTTCTTTCTGAGGTCTGTAATTAAGCGTCTTTTTTCCTCAGAGAACCAAAAAAAACACCCTTGCTCATCTATTGTTTAGGGAAATATGGGATTGCCCTCTATATTTATAGACTTCCAGATGAGTTATCAGACTGAAAAGAAAATATTTTGCTCTTGGAAGGACCATACACTGCGGACTTACCAGCTTGCAACATAAGCATTCTTAATACCGTACTGGCTTTGGAGGCAAAATTTAATCCAGCAATTCAATGAGACTTAATAAAACTGATTGGTGGTGGAGGCCTATTACTGTGCTATGAATAGGGCAAGGCTCAAGACTGGAGAAGGATATGGGCAAATACTGGTAACCCAGTACTGGAGTAAGAGCCTATAAACCTGTGCTTGCTCCTGCAGGTGCCTCAAATCTTTAGATACGTTTCTGACAGCTCTGTTCTCTGGGATCCTTAAGTACCTGAGTACTTTATCACAGCTTAGCAACTCAGCACTTATCACATGCTTAGCCCAGCGACATCCACAAACTATGTATTTTCTGGGTGGTCCAGGCTGGAAAATGGATTCTTAGCCCAAAGTGGGGCTAGAGAAAACAGGGACATATTATTTATTGACACCACTCCTAGCGGTGTGGTGAAGGCTCTCACCCCAGCTGTGGCAAATACAGGTTCTGTTTCCTCTCCTGCCTGTGGAAGTTCAAACGCACATTTTCCCACCTTCCTGGAGACTACCCTGCTCTTGAATCTTGCCTAAGAAAAGAGCCTCTTGGAGCAAGGACTGGCACCCACATGTCCCCGTGCTAGGAGAAAGTAAAATTTAATAAATGTCATGTCTGTTTCTGAAAAATGACCAATTTTAAGAGGAGGGAGTAGAGAGTCAGAGAAAAGGGATTTTTGCTTGGGATCTCCACCATCCCAAGTCCTTGTCATGAAGCAGGAGGAAGAAGGGAACCCCAAATGCATTCAGGTCTGTGAGCATCAGTTGGAAATCAGCTCTTTCTTGCAGCGTGCATGCATATGAGGGCTGGGAAGTGGTACCATTATGTTATAGAGGCAGTGTCAGCATTTCATATGGGGTAACCTACACTGAGCTGTATGCCCAGCCTGGTGGCTATTCTGGCTTTTATTCCCAAGTGCAGGAAATTTAGCACCTCATCTCTAGCTCTGGACTCCACCCCAAGGACCAGGTGCTTCAGAATCCAGCATCAGGATTCACAAATCACCTTCAGCCCTAAATCCTTGCTCTACTTCTAGCAGAGCTTGCAGCTTTTAAATCAGCATCCAGGTTCATGCCTGTGAGGGGCTTTGGCTTGCAGGAGTCGCAGCAGAAGAGAAATCAAGGCCGGGCTGGATGGGGCTTTGAGCAACCTGGTCTGGTGGGAAGTGTCCCTGCCCAGGGCAGGGGGTTGGAACTCCATGATCTTTAAGGTCCCTTCGAACTCTAACCATTCTATGATTCTGTGAAACCGAACGTGGGGCTCAGCCCTAGCGCCTCCAGGGACGTGTCTGTCCCTTACGTTTCCCTCCCTTCCTCCTAGTGCCCACTTCTCCTCCTGGATAACTAATTCTGCTTCCCCAGCTACCCAGGGAGGATTTAACAAGCTGAACCTGGAGCAGCTGCCGGCAGGGCTTGAACCTGTGCTGAGAATATGGGTCAGCAGAAAAGCATGATTACACAAATGCTATTTAAGGCATTTCACTAAAATATAAAGGCCGTGGAAGAAAGGCAAGGAATCTGCCGGGTCAAGCCGGGAGCTGTCTGTCCATCCGTGGAATGAAAAAAAATAAAATAATCTCTTTAATGTTCACAGCCGGCGTCAGTAGCCGAAAAGACGAGGTGCTGGGTTGGAGTGTCCCAGTCCTGTGTGGGTCTGAGCCCTTCTCGGGAGGTGACGGGAGCTGTCGGCGCCCCTGAGCTCCTGCGGCGCTTGGCAGGTTTGGGTGCCATCAACTCCCACTGGTGGCAGCTGCAATGGAGGAGCTGTGAAGCGTGGGACTGACTGTGCCACGCATCCACCCCCTCCTTTCGCCACTACCCACTCCTTCCGCCCTGCCCAGCGCTGCGGGATGGCAGGCAGGATCTCCAGGAGGGGGCCTGGCATCGGGATGGCAGGCAGGATCTCCAGGAGGGGGCCCGGCACCGGCAGGATGCTCCTTCTCCCTCTGCCTGCCTTTGCCTTCCTGGCTGACGGCCTTGCAGAACAACAAGTGCCACTAATTTTGTACTAATTTCTTACGGGGACCCTGCCAAGGTCAGCAGGCCTCAAATTTCACACACGTGTGCTACCCTAAAGACATTTAATTTGGTGTTGGTTCTTTTTTTGTTTTCACATCTCTATTATTAAGGAGGGGTGTGTGTGTGTGGTGGTGGGGGAAATACCACTTCCCAAAAGGAGGGATGTGGCCGTATTTAAAAATCCCAGCTGGGTGAACTGCTCACAACAGATTCAGCAGATGCGGGCGTGCTGATGGCAGGGTTTTGTGTGCCAGCTGTGCCCTCTCCTGCCTCTCCGTGTCAGCTCTGTCACGGAGAGCTGGCAAGGGATGCGGGGCCGGTAGCATCCCGTGTGCCAAGTTCCAGAACCTCATCTTCAGGCAAGTTTCTGCTGGTACCAGGGAGGAGAGGACGTCTGTACTATCGAGGCTTGTCGGCAGCGTAACCCTGCTAACAGCAGACTCCATGTGCTGAGTTAACTCTTTGGCACCAAGCTGATGAGCTGGGGTTGTTTTGTTGGTTTTTTTTATCCTCCTGCAGCCTTGGTCTCACCGCATCCTTCAGCCCCAGGAAAGGGGATTCTTTCTCCTGCTGCCTCAGCACGCACTTAGAAAAACCCAGCCGGTCGAAGGAGGATCAGATTTTGGTCTTGTCAACCTTGCAAATGTTCCTTTAGCTTCTCACCGCCCACACGTGCTGCATGTATTCACACACATATGCAAATAAGCAAATATAGTCATATGCGAGTGCGTACACGGAGAAAGACATACAGTTGCACCTACATGGGCTTTGCGTAGTAAGCATAACATTAAAGTATGAAGGACCAGAAGGATGCATAAAACAAGAAAGTCTCTCAGATCAGCACAGGAGGTTTAAGCCCACTATCCTGCTTTTTGTCATCTTAATTCTCCAAATCTTGTCAGAAAATGTGCTGCCATCTTCATTCCTTTTTTTTTTTTTCCCCCCAAAAAAAGTCCTGTGGTTACCTGTGGGATGGACAGATAATTACAAATATTGACTGACTTTAAGGCAGAGAACAATAAAACATTGCCTAGGGGATAAAAAAAAACCCTGCTCCTCAAGTTGTCATACGTTGCCTGAAGGCAAAGAGCCAGCAGAAAATACACAATCAAAAGGGACTATTTTTATCCAAAGACAATTTCATTTCCCGCTCTTATCCTCAGAGACAGTCACTGTTCCTTGTTATTACCTGTAGGTCTGGTGTGCCCAAAGGCCCAGTCAGATCAGGAATACACTGTGCAGGAGGCACTGTACAAAATAGAGTCATGCTGTTGATTTTCTTTTCTCCGAAGATTACCTCCTAGAGCAGACTCCAGGGAGGAGGGCAAGCCACGGAGTGGTGTCTGCTGCCAGGAAGATCCCGTGAGGAGGAGAGGAGTAGCTGCGTTCAGCGGACGTTGTCCTCTCACTCCTCTCCCCTGTGCGTGAAGGGTCCCTGAGGCTGCGGGCTTCCCCCAGGAAGAGGAGGGTCAGAGTTCTCGGATGGGTCTCAGAAGGGGCAGCTCCATCACTGCGGCCACCACGGCGCTCTGCTCCCACTCCAGGGTGAGGAGCTGATGAGATGGCAGAGAAAACATCTCCTCGGTCCTCAGCGGCTCGCTCTGTTCCCAGCTCTGGTCTCCCCAGACAGCTGATACTTTGCAGTCCCGGGGAGCTGGTATTTCTTAGCAGCATCTTCTTGTTGCTGGCACCTGCACTTTATGTTCTGAGTCAGACATCCATGCTATATTGGCACGCACAGCACCATTCTCTATGGCCAATAAAAATGTGTTTGTGCCTGTGTTCTTGGAAATGAGTCCCCGTCTCTCCTCGACAGCGTTTAGCTTCCGAGTTACTGTTCAGATGGGAGGTAATTAGGTCCTACCAGGGGTCTGGATTTACCGCTAGCTCTGAAACCAAACAAACGCATGACGTGCAGTTCGTGTTCTCCATTCCTGAAAGCTGTCTCCAGCGTTTCCCTCCTTCCCTCCTGGCTTCCTCTCCCCGCGGAGAAGGTACCACCAGCTTTTGTGTCGCAGCTGTAGATCAGGCACCTGGGAGAGCGAGTCGGGAGGATGTTGGCATAGATCTAACATATGTTGTGAGCACAACACGCGAGCATCTCCCTCAGGCTACTTCACGGCCATCTCTAATGCAAGCAGGGAAGTCTTTCATAACAGAAACATTGTGCTCCTTCCCTTAGCCAGAGAGAAAGAGAGAGAGTTTTCAGGTGCATTAGCTCGGTTTGCTCTTTCATCTTCCTGCACAGATTAAAGAGACACCCCGCCACATGCCTGTGATCCCAGAGCCTGGTCTTGGGGATCCGAAAAGTGAAAATATTGTGGTAAACATCCAGTAATGCAAAGCACACCACCCGGGTATCAGTGGATGCCCGCGGTGAGTTCCCAGATATCTCAGTGCTGAGCTTAAATAGCCTAAGTGCTTGATAGATAGAGATCACCAGCCAGCCAGCTAAACAATTAAAACCAAATGCAGAGTTATTACTGCGAGCATGTGAGAACATTATCAGGAGTACTGGATATAAAAGAGCACTCTGGTGCACTTTAATTCCTCTTACCCTCGTGGTACGTGCCCGTCTCCGCTCCCGCAATAAATTCTCATCAGTTGGAGCTCAATAGGCTGCGCTGCCCCAACGATGCACATTAACATTTTTTAACCTTTCTGATTCTGCTTTTGTAATTATCCCAGCATTTTGAAGCCTCGTTTGCTGATTCCGTGTCATATGTTGGTGAAGTAAATCTAAGGGCTTCCGATATGAATCTGCCAAACGTGGCGACCAGAACAAACATCATTTCAGCTCCATGTACAGGGGCATCCTGTTTAATTACCATAATATATAATTACAAATATTCAGATGCATATTTCTACGCATTTATGCACACACACATATTTGCACATACATGTGTACGTTTCTTAAGGCAAATGCTGAGGGATAGACAGACAGATACTTGGCACATACAGAACCTACCATCCTGAGAAACCGAACAGAGATATTCATTTCCTTGCCAGGGGAGACAGCTTAGCAAGACCTATATTTTTTGAAGTACAGAAACTCCTGTCCAGATAACTAGCCCATAATCTCCTTCTTTTCCCACTGAAAGAGCACTGCTAGAGTTCTGACAGAAATACACAAAAGCAGAAAGATTTGAAGTTAAAGCTTCCATTCTCTGAATGTGTGCTATATATCACACTTTAACCTAAAGATTGCTACAATATCTAGACATGACTGACAGAATTAAGGTCAGAATGGAAGATGAATCTCAGAGGATTTTTGTACTGGGCTTAAGATGAAGAATATTACCGGCTTGTCAAAAGCAGAACTAGTGGGGAAAGATATTTCTATGTAGATGTCAAAGAGAAAGAGATGTCCTTGCTTCAAAGCTCCGTGCATGTGTGCTAGGACATGCACTCAGACAGACAGACACACATATGTGCTTACACACTGCTAACAGAGAACATATATCTGGTTTTTTTAGCCCATTATATTTATATCTGTGTTTTCTAGTACTATTTTGCATGTGTTGAAAGTTTGGTAGCCTATTTTTTAGCCTATTGTATTTCTGTCTGTATTTTTAATGCTATTGTGCATGCACTGAAAATGTATTCTTAATAGTCATTCACAGACTTTTTTACCCCAATTCTTTCATTCAAATGACTTCACCTACTTTTGAATTTTTTCCTGTGAGGAAGCGAGTTTCTGTCAGTAAATTGTTACTTGCATGAAATATTCCAGTGTTATCCTTTAGTGTTCGGTTTGACATCAGAATATTTAAGAACAAGGCTGGCTGATAAAGGACTGACTCTCTGTACCCTAAATCTATCAGGGAGTTCTCCTGGGAGCAATACTGCCCCATACATTTTGAAATGTAGCGTTTCGTATTCATTTCAATCATTTCACCTTTCAGCAGTTGATCATGATGCTTAATTATCACATTCAAACCATTAACCAGCTAACCAAGAATGAAAATAAACATCTTGAGCCACTTTGTCTAGATTTGGGGAACTGGCCACGTTTCAAGAGTTAAGAGAGGGTCTGATCTGAGTGACTGTTCAGCTAGCACGGTGTTGACAAGCGGCATGACTAGCGCTGAAAAAAAAAAATAATCCCCTAGAATCTCCATCTTGCTAAAAATGCAAATATCTTCATGCTTTTTTAATGCTGCAAGGAAACAGAAAATTTCCCCTGGAATGTGTTGATTGAGAAATATTAAAGGTTAACCTTCCCCGTGCTGCAGAAGGTCAAATGTACCCCCTTCCTGGGGATTAGCGCTCTGGTAATTCAAGCTACAACAAAACATATGCCTTTGCCTCGCTTCTCCCCCAACCCTGGCTCTTCTTAGGGTTTCCTGCAGGACTCCCATCTGTTAGACCAGTCATTTTCCTGGTGTGTATATAGCAAGAGCTATAATTATCTAGGTATAGATATGTAAAAGAGAGATGATACATAGAAATGATACAGATAGGTGTATTCATACGCGCGTACCTACACATTTGTAATTCTGGACTCTTTGAAGCCTCTGACAGAATTACCACGGATTTCAACAGAGCCCAGATGTGGGACTTTATTTGCAGGTGCGACTGAGCAGTGCGTTAACAGTAGCATCGATCTGAAATTTTCTAACAGAACAGTTTTCCTGTTTGAAAATGCCAGTTTGTCCAAAGGGAAATATTTCATGAAAATGTACTAATTACGGTGACATTTCTCTTGCAGACAGAAA
>JAHREE010000077.1:658175-812780 GCA_033628505.1 Tringa tobata | reverse complement strand
CTTTCCCTTGTGCAGCTTGCCCTTGGCTTTTCCCTCGCCATCCCGGGCTCTGCCCCGCAGCTCCCTGGTTCTACAGGAGCTCCGTCTCACTGACAAACGGCTTGCAAAGCTTCACCCCCTTTTTTCACTCCTTGTTATTTATAGATGAGCAGGCAGCAGCGTCCAGCCCGTCACATTTGGTGCTTTGCTGTTTAACAAGCAAAAGAATCCGGCACGGATGAGTTTTGTTGTTCGGCTGCTGTTGGACTCTGCCAAAACCCCCTGATGCTCTTCGGGCAGGAGCTGCTCCACAGCACCAGGGGCCAAGCAGGAGGAGCACCAACAAGCCCAAAGAGAAGATGCTGAGATGTACGCAGGGAGTGCAACATGACAAACCGCTAGGTTTGGTTAAATCGGGGCTGTTAATTATAGCAGTTTAAATTGGGTTCTGACTCAGATTTTGAATTCATAGTGGCAAGATGACAGCCTGGAGAAGGTGTTTGCAAATGGCTGACTCAGAGGATGATGATCAGCACGACGGTGCCTTCTGCCTCTGCTAGTACTATGTGTTTATAGGAGCGATGTTATAAGGTGACAGTTGCCAGTTCAGCTCCACCCCTTGATCTGTTCACCGGAGATTATGAAGCCTGGGAAGACAAAGTGAGCAAATGGAGGAAGGAGCACATTAATCGGGTGAGTACAAAATGGCAATCCGCCATCTCTCTTGGTGCTCTGTCCTCTTCTTTCCACATGTACTGCTGGTTTTCCAGATTTTTCTGTAGGCATCCAGCTGCTTCTGACTTGTGTCGATGAAATGGCTTCTGACTGAAGAACGAGTGTTTCCTAAATCCTCTCTGTGAGCTAGAGCCGCAGAATCGCCACCCGGTTCTCCAAATTTTGAGCCCATGGATGGGGGAGCCATCAGCCCCTGGTCCTCACTGGGAGACCCTGGGAGTCCAGTGCCCGTGGTGAGGCTGCAGGAGCCTGGGGGTCCTGGGACCTCTCCAGCAACCAAGGGTGCCGGAGCCTGGGAGCCCAGCACCTCCCTGCAGGAGCTGCCAAAGGGATGGACACTCTGGGGAAAAGCTGCCCTGATAGGAGGGCTGCAAAACCTGCCTTAATTTATGACCAGATTCTGCAAAAATTGAACATCATGGGAATACCAGCTGTTGACAGATCTCCAGCGTTGTCTCTCCTCTCCCAAAAGTGCTTTTGCTTTTTTCCACCACTTGTCCTTGAAGTCCTTTCATTCATGCTTTCATGCAAAATGAAAATGTCCAAGATTTCCTTCCCTGGGTTACTCACGGTACAGATTAGCTCAACTCTTCAAACGCTTGCTGAAATTCATTTGCAAACCTTGTAGGCGACTAAGTTTCATAACTGTCACTTGTGAGCTGCAAAGCAGCGGTCAAAAAAAATCTAATACTGCATGAATAATGTAGCCAACTCTTTGCTTTGATCTTGGAAATCCTTCTACCTGTGCTCGGCAGAAGCAGCCCCTGGCTGGCCAGTGGGGAGGATTTGTTACCGACTGCTGGTGGCTGAGCCAGAAGCCAAGAACTACATCCACTAACATCACTTATCGCTTGCTCGTAGAAGTAAGGCATAGCTCCTGAAATTATTGTTTTCAAAACTCTAACTCTGCTCTAATAATTGCTAGAATTGAGAGCCTAATATATTCAATGAATTAGTGTTTCCCTTCCATTGAATAGCTGAGAACAGATTGTGATTCCCCGGTCTATTTGTTATTCAAATGAATTCAACAGATACCTTTTCTAATCTTTAACTCTGTGGATTGAAAGCAAATATCCACAGAACGAAGCTGTTGGTGCTCTGATAAATCATATGCATCATTTCTGTTTCCTGACAGGAACACTGTGCAAATACCTAGGCTGAATCTTTGTTTATGCAAACATACAACTGGGTTTCCACAAGAACTCGCATATGTGGCTTTAAACACTGTTTCCTCATGCTTCTTTTTTTATATTGTAGTTACTGAAGGTCTACTTCCCAAACTGTCACAGAAAATGGACACAAAAGGGATTTCAGTGGGGCCAAAGTAAACTTACACACTTTTTAAAAATTTTTTGTTCCCCCTGGAATATCTATGAACAGACTGTGATTGAGGCCGTGATGCAGAGAGGTGATTTATGATAGGCTTAGCTTTAAACGTGCTGCCCAGCTCCTGTCGAATTCAGTGTGACTGCGCAAGCGAAAAATGAAGTATGAGCATTGTCTTGGGAAGATCAAGGCCTAAGCTAAGATTATCTGAAAACTTTCTGAATTATTCAGCTCTAATAATCACTGTTTGGACACTACTCCTGAAAGAACTAAGCCTGCCATCACTGCTCCCCTGTCCTCTGGCCAACCCGAACCACGGAATATCGACACTGTTCCCCTCTGCAAATAAAACAACAAAGATAACAGTGAGCATCCACAAACGTATGCATTCTGTAAGGGAACATGCCTGAGAGAGACAAACCCTGGACACAGGAACGGTCATTGTGATTTCCTGGAGTTCACCAATGGCATTTTTCCCAACAAAACTTACTTCACCAACAAATTATTCTTATTTTTGTTTCAGAATAGATTTTATACTCTTTTGGAAGGAAGCATGGACATTTCTCAGGGGGTCCCAGTGGGATTTCACAGACTTTTGCCTGCGTGTAGCTGAGGGGAGGAGGACGGGCAGAGGCATACCTACCTGAGATCATGTCATTCCCTTTATTTATCCTCAGCAGAACTCCTGCAGGCGACATCAGGGAGCCTGACCACTGGCAAAGAGAAGAAAATCATCTTCACGTGTTAACTGAACTGTAATTACAATTTCCACAGCAACAACACAGCAATTTCCTGGAAACTATTCTTGTGTCCGGAGGACTCTTCCCGGTGGCTTTTGTCCCACTGCTTTCCAGTGGGGGAGGCCGTCCTCCCAGCCACACAAACCACACACTGCCTTTGGATTTACGTGCCTGCTCTATAGAGGAGCCATATAGAACCCTTACACAAACTCAACCCGATTCTCAGTCCCTGCTGCGAAATAGGTGTTCTGAAGGTGAGGAGACACCCTCTAGCAAAAGGGTAAAATCAGGGTGGAGCGTCTGTCCCCAGCTACAAGTTACGCTTAGCCCCGTGAGAAATGTTCTAACCTACCTTCATGCCTGAAACAACTCAGCCAGCGGCAGGAAGAAGGTATAGTTGCAGTGATTTACAGTTTTTGATGTCCTCCAGTGTAGGGAAGTAGTGTCGGGTTTACCAGTCAAGGAGAAGGCTGGGAGAGAAGAGAAGACAAGGCAGAGTGTTAGAATCCCCAAATCAATTTGCAGTCTGGATGAGCAGCTCTGTTACTGTCTATGGCCATCTTTTTTTTCTCTTCTGCATGCTATCCATCCATATGGATGACATATCCCAGTGATGGATTACGGTATATCACCTTTGTCTTTCTCCTTGCTCCTCTGAGCTGGGCATTTGTGGCTACGTTTGCACCACAGAAGACACTCACAGGATATTAAAACCAAGCTCTTCTTTGGGGCAGCTACAATCAACACCTCTAAACTCCAAACCAAAATGCTGCCAGCACAGTCTGTAATCTGAACAGCCCTGGGAATGGCTCCCCATGTCTATCACAAGCAGGGCTGCTCCCGCCCAAACCTTTATTGTGGTGAAAAAGGGTGAACGTAGGAGAAACCAGTTTGTGACCCATCACTGGGGTGAGGTGGTGCAGTGGATGGAGGAGGCTGGGTGGCTCCGGGAGCTGAATGCTGCTCTGGAGAATACAAAGAGGCAGGTGAGCAGAAGGCAAATACTGAAAAAAAAAGTAAATATAAAAATAGGCAGGTGGGTAGGAGGCAAATGGGGAGCGAGTGGCGAGAAGGGCTGACAGGTGCTGGAGATGGTGTGAAGATGCTGGAGGGCACATGCTCAGCTCTTTGTGCTCATTGCACCTTCTCAGGGCCCGTGGCCTGCAGCAAAGCAGCCGTAAAAGCGGGCATTGTTTCAAAGCACTTACCCAGTCATGCTTAAAGGGTTTGTACATGTTTGTTAGAGGTTGGAAGCAAAAATGTGAGTAAAAACATAAGGCAAGCCCTCGGGGTAGATGTACTCTGTGAGACAGCGTAATCTGGTCCCGCTGCTTACCAGCTTTGCACCTGGTTAACTCTAGGTCAGAATGAAGCTATATAGTCAGAAATTATTATTCGTGACCCCAGACAAGAACGTAACCTTTCTATCTTTAGGCTCCATTGAAATGGCAATACCCTGATTATGGAATATTTTTCCGCTAATTAGGAATGCAGGCTCTACAGGTCACTGGGAGTTCATACTATTCCCTTGGCGTAGGCAGATGTCTTCAAGATAAACCTGTACTAAACACATCAACAGCTCTGTGCTATCTTGCATGCACTGGAAAAAAAATAAAAAAGAAAAGGAAAGGAAAAGAAAAAACAGCAGCTTGCCAAAGACTGAAGAGCCAGATGACTCCAGAAGCTAGACGCTAATTTACGAGCATTAGGTAAATAATTGCCTTTCAGGTATTGGCTCCTGGGCTCTACAGCACATGGCTACCAATCTGTAAGCAGGCTTTACTGGTGAGGTACAAATCTGAGGCAAGAAAGATGTGCTGCACAGCCTGTAAGTCCCCTGGGGGCTCTGCTGGCCTCGGGCAGGGCAGACATGGGCATGGAGGAGGTGAGGAGCAGAGCACCTGGGTAACCATCATCACAAGAACCTGTGCAAACTTGCCGCAGCATCATATTTGCTCCTGTTTCTTCCTGCCCTCTTTTGCTCCTTTTTCTTGACTTTATTTACCCACCCCCATCAGTCTTCCTGTTTGCCTTCTAGCTGCTATCCAAATTCTCCATTCCCCTTTACATCTCCTTCATCTTTCCTTGCCCATCTTAAGCAAACCCTCACATCTTCTCTAAACTTTATTCCTTCCTGCTCTGCCCTTCTCCTGATCTATTTTCCCATTTCTCAGTCAGAGGTATGCCTTATTCCAGTTGCAGTTTATCCAGGTTCTTCTCCTACTCGTTGTTCTTGCTATAGTTTTCTCTTCTATAGCAAAGGTCTCCCTCCCAAAGGCAAGCGGTCACATTTCCTGGTGAGCTCCCCCTGCCTTACCATCCATCTTCTCTGTACCAGCTGCTGGGGTTCAGCTGGCAAGCACCATGCACTCCTTGCAGCCCATGACCTTCCCCAAACACTTGCTCATGGGAGGAGAGAGTTGCTGGCTTCGTGGTGCCAGCGGAGAAGCAGGGTGATGGGCTCCACAACTCTGAGCAGCTGCGATGGCTGTACCAGTGCAGAATTATGCCCTTATTTACCCAACAAATGGCAAGGAGTTTATTTTGTTGGCCAGACGGGAGAACTGAAGCGTTTGCATCCTCGTGACTTATAAATCTTCATGTGACAGGTCAGGGTGGTGAAGGCATCTGCCATGCTTTGCTCTTTGGGAAGCAACTGGCTGAGTTTCAACTGAGATTTAAGCTGCTGTTTAACATGAAGATAGCCTGTCTCAGGGCTGGCAATTTTCTGGAAGGATGACATACTGCCTAGCTGCATCTAGCCTGCACAACGAACACTGTAACCGTACCCTTCATATGTTTTTATCCCACAGGATACTAAAGCATTTGCCGTTGATATGGGTGCAGGACAGTGTCAGCTATCCTTCAGGTGCTGAGCTGGGATTTTGTCCGCACTGCCACACAGCTTTTTTCACATGAAAAGAAGTGATAAATATCAGCCTTCCATGTGTCTCTACCCGGAGATTCATGGGTGAATCCTTCCCAGGCATGGGCAAGTCTTAGATACACAGGAAGGTACTTCAGAAGCCCACAAAGGGTAAGGTATCTACCCAAAGTCAGCCCTGTGCCTGTGAAGTGAGAAGGGAATTACCAAAATGTTGGAATTAACATTCTGCTTGAGCCATAAAGAAGCCAGGGTTGTATCTTTGTGGGCCATAAGAATGCTAAGGCTCCTGGTGGGGCCAGGGGAGCCAGCAGTGGAGGGGAGGGGGCTGCAAGGAGCCACACGCTGCTGCCAGAGTTGGGCTCAAGCAGGTTTGTACGGGCTGATCACCCCAGGATGGACACACACACACTGCCCTTTCCCTTTCCTGTGCAGAAAAGCAGGCTCATCTGTCACCGTGCCTCTTCCTGAGCCCAGCAGAAACATCTGCACACAGCTGGTGGGCAGATAGGAGGGGCAGCCGAGGACTTGCTGTGGTACCTGTATTTTCCTTTTTATTAGCAGAAGCATCGCCTGCAGTTCCTCCTTTATCACCTTGATTTCTTAGAACTGTTGCTTGCATGAATGATAACCTTGTAATACCAAGCAGTACTGAGGTAGCACTGTAAATAGGGGCATTTTTAACCGAGCCCTTTTTCTGCCTTTGATAGGGCAGTTTATGTATTGTTCAAAACAGGAAGGAAAAAAACAAGGCAGGAAACCTATTTCTCAGTGGCGCCTGTGATGTCTGTCAAAAACGTGTGTGTTACTGCTGGGGAAACATCTTCTCATCTGCCATGTAAAAAAAATTAAGAGATAACATCCGCTGAGAAATATGACCCAGGCACTGAACAGGTCTTGTTCCATATGCTCAGATATTTACAGGATACCGTGTAGTGCCAGAGCTTTTTCCAGCTGTTATATCTATATACGCTATCTTTTTAAACATAAACAAATATCTTTCCACAGAAGCCACTATGCTTCTCCTTACTTAATGTTAACAAAGATACAGATATGTTGGCTGGTGGAGTCATTCAGGTGGAGAGGGACCTCGGGAGGTGGGAAGGGACCCCAGGACACGTTGTTTAGTTTGGAGAAGAGGAGGCTGAGGGGAGACCTCATTGCTCTCTACAACTGCCTGAAAGGAGGTTGTAGAGAGGTGGGTGTTGGCCTCTTCTCCCAAGGGAATAATGACAGGAGCAGAGGAAATGGTCTGAAGGTGGGGCAGGGGAGGTTTAGATTAGATATTAGGAAGAATGACTTTCCTGAGAGAGTGGTCAGGCACTGGAACAGCCTGCCCAGGGAGGTGGTGGAGTCACCATCCTTGGAGGTATTTAAGAAACGTGTAGACATGGCTCTTCAGGGCATGCTCTAGTGCCCAAGATTATCGGTTTGTGGGTGGGGTGTTGTTTGTGGTGGTGTTTTTGGTGTGGGGTTTGGTTGGTGGGTGCTTGTTTGTGGTGTGTGTTTTGTGTGTGGGTTTTGTTTTGTTTTGTTTTTGTGGTTGCACTTGTGATCTCAGAGGTCCCTTCCAACCATGGAGATTCTGTGATTCTGTGAAAACTGCCTATAAAATTTCCCTCCTTTTCTCTTCAGTTCTTCAATAGCCTCTGGTATCACAGCACTTGAGTAGGTTACAATATTTAATATAATTTACCTTTCATAGTGGTCCTGTGAGACAGGAAACTAGTTTCATTTGGAATTTATGAATATGTAAATGAGGTACAGAGAAACGGATAGACTTGCCCGCAGAAAGGTTGGCACAGAATGGAAGCCTGAACCTGGACCTGCTCCGCGAACGCTCTCTGTGTTCTGGCTGTTTGTTCCTTCCTGCTTCTATTTTGTTGTATCCCGGTGCGTTGGGGGATGAGCTGACCTGTGTCACCACACTCTGCTGAGATGTGCTGCAAGATCCAGCGTGATCCCACACACCTATGGAAGTGAGAAAGGGCCCGGGCTGCTCCGTCAGCTCATCAAAAACTGGGCGCCCCAAGGGATGCTGAACTTTGGCATCTCCTTTTTTTTTTTTTTCCTCCTTTTTTTCTTACGCTGCCTCAAAAATGAGGTGGTATAACATGACAAGGCAAAGCATTGCAGGAAGTTAATTCTTCAAGTGTGGAAACAAGGAATAGCAGTGGAATAAACGTGATCATCATTGTATCTGTCCTGCTTTCTGGTTTGGTTTTGGCATCGAACTTTCTCTGCCCCTATTCGGCTCATAGAATCACAGAATCTCCATGGTTGGAAGGGACCTTTGAGATCATCGAGTCCAACCGTGCACATACAAAAAAACCCCAACAAAACCAAAAACCCAACCCAACAATCTCGGGCACTAACATTTCATTTCAGTGCACGAATCATGTGTGGGTCTCTGCAGCCTCCACTCACCATTTTGTCGAGAATAACGGAGCAGGAGAGGTCCGCAGAAGCCCCGGAGGGAAGTGAGGCAATCCCAGATGTTGTAGGATCTATGTCCCAGCTGCAGGGAACCTGCACGTGGCGGCTGCTTTTGCGCAGCCATCGACAATAGCAGCTGGAGGGGCTCTGCTCTTAATGGCTCATCCCCCGGGAAGGAACCAGCGTGAGGAAAAGCAGCCGGCATTACGTACAAGATACCACGCCGTCACGCTTTACTTTTCCTTTTGTTATAAAACAAGCGAGAAAGCAGTGAGAAAAAAAGCAAAATTCAACAATTTCCCTCGCATCCCCCCCCCCCCCGCCCTCGAAGTGCCACGAGATGCTGCCCTCCCAAATTATGCTCTTCCCTTTCTGATTGAGTCTGTAGGAGATCAAGCTATTTGCATCTGTTTGACCTATTGTAAATATCCTTCTTAACGTGGTGAAAAAAATAAAGCTGACCTATGAGCAAAATAAAAATGAAAAAAGAATCATGAGCTCTAGAGCCTGTACTGTGACTGCATATTCCTAGTGGGTTTTTTTCTCATCACCTGAGGAAAAGACACACATTAGGAGAAATAAAACAAAATAGAGGTTTATATCCTCACTAAAGAAAAAGCAGTTTCTATGTTCAGTATTTTGATATATGTTTAGTTGTATTATATCCTAGGATCATCTAATTTCCATATAAAGTGTAGCTACTTTCAGTTTTACTGTATAGTGTTCAGGGGAGACTTTGATTTGTGTGCCCTAGGGTATAGCTGAGAAATGTATAATTTTCTTTAAGTCCCTTCTGTCATGCACCATCAGTAAATTCCTGTACAGATTACAACATGGATGTTTAGTCAGAGGTCTGCACTCCCACGGAGGAGAGTGGGAGGGAATAATAAATGTGTGGACCAAAGTGGAAAAAAAAAAAAGGTAAAAGAAAAGAAAGGAAGAGAGAGAAAAATTCCATTAAGAAAGGTTACTGAATCAAAAAGAATTTATCAAAAGTAGACTGGTGAGAGTGGCTCTTGAATTTTTATGAATTTGTGGGGCACACAAGTCAGTCTGCTTTGGACTGTAATTTCAGGTAATAGCAGAATTGGGACCACTGGGACATACTGGCTCACTCTGTCACTGTTTCTAATCTCCATTGCTCTGGAACACCAGTTACGCATCAATTCAATTAATCACCTGTGATAACAAAAGTTGTTTTTTTCCCACTTTAGAAACGTTGCTTTTTTTTAAATTATTTTGGGGGCGAACTTTATCAGACACAATTTCTTTTTTCCCTCGCGAAGAAAATCTTATGAAGTTCATTTATACAGAGAGCATAAATCCTATCTCCTACTGTTTTCCCCTGTAACCTAACAAGAAATATGGCTTATAGCACCGCTAATTCTCAACAGTTAGTGCGGACTGATGAAAGCAGTTCATCACTTACAGGGATACACCACGCTCAGAGCAGCACACATGGACCAGGAGGCACGCAGGCGTCAGACCAGGGAAGGCACCCGCAGCAGCAGCGTGGCGTGACACACACAGCCCCAGATACACCACGGCACCCAGGTGTCTTAAAACCGCTCGTTAGGGATACGCAGCATTAAAAAATGAGTACTTCCCATTGTACAGCAAAAACCTCGCTCTTTCTTGTCACTCTACCCCCTCCACAGATTTATCTCCTTCTGTTAATGACTCCCTTTTTTCAATTTGTGTCTCTCTCTGGCAGATAATACTTTGTCTCCCTGTTCTCACGGCTTGGTGTGCTTCTCGCCTTGTTTGCTGCTCATTATTTGCGCTCCGCCAGGATGTTGATACAAGAACTTGCCCATAATCAGTTCAATAATTCCACTTCAAATCCAGCCGTTCTGCTGCCACATATAATCCTGACAACTCATTATCCACCGACCCGGCTAGGTCTGGCTCTTGCATATTAGCTGTGCTGCAACCTCAGCCTCATTCCCCTGCCTCTTACAATTTAATTCACTATTAAACTCCCCTCGCTGGGTTGTACCCTCAGTTGCATCGGTGCACTGGGAAGGAGAGGAGCGCAGCAGAGATGCCAGACTCTTCCCAGCTCCCCGAATGCCACTTTTCCTGGTGGCAACACACGAAAGTGTATTTTCAGCTTGTGACATATAAATGATTGGAGCTGACATTTAAAACATCTCCCAGCTGAAGCCATGAAGATAACATTTACCAGCCTGTGAGGCAGGCAGGTGTGATCATCCCTGTATAAGAAAAGGGTAAACTGAGGCACGGGCTGAGGACACATCTGGAGTACTGTGTCCACTTCTGCCCTCTCCCAGTTCAAGCACAGGGAACTACTGGAGAGAGTCCAGTGGAGGCTACAAAGATGATCAAAGGAATGGAGCACCTGTCTTATGAGGAAAAGGCTGAGAGACCTGGGTCTGTTTAGCCTGGAGAAGAGAAGATTGAGAGGGGACCTCATCAATGCTTATCAATATCTAATGGGTGGGTGTCAAGAGGATGGGGTCAGGCTGTTCTCAGTGGTGCCCGGTGACAGGACAAGGGGCAACAGGCACTAGCTGGAACACAGGAAATTCCATCTCAACATGAGGAAAAACCATTCCTTTGAGGGTGATAGAGCCCTTGAACAAACTTCCCAGAGAGGTGGTGGAGTCTCCTTCTCTGGAGATATTCAAAACCCACCTGGATGCGTTCCTGTCCAACCTGCTCTGGGTGACCTTGCTTAGGTAGAAGGGTTGGACTAGATGATCTCTGAAGGTGCCTTCCAACCCCAACAGTTCTGTGATTGTGTGACACAGACTTGCCAAAGGAAGTCAGCCCTGACACCATCATTTGCAGCTCCAAGACCAGGTGGCAATGGAGTGAGACACACCTCGTTTGGGACCCAGGTGCACCACCATGCACGCCGCAGTCCTGGCAACCAGGCAATGGGTCTAGCCTCTTGTCCTCTCTCCTTCAGTCAGGAAAGAACAAGTCCATTTCTAGTCATGCAGATTCTATATATAACTAATCACAATGTTTCTTCTTGTGCATTAAGAGGACAAGGAAGATTTTG
Organism: Tringa tobata; assembly: GCA_033628505.1. Classification (NCBI taxonomy): domain Eukaryota; kingdom Metazoa; phylum Chordata; class Aves; order Charadriiformes; family Scolopacidae; genus Tringa; species Tringa tobata. The sequence goes on along the minus strand of JAHREE010000077.1, from coordinate 801,649 downwards.
CACCCTGGTTGCTCTCAGATGCTCTGTGTGAGACTCAAGCATGTGCTTGGAGCCGAGCATTCACGTATAGCTCAGAAGATGAATCAGGATTTTGGATCTAGCTCCTCTTTGGAGACAGCAGTCCTAGTGATGACCAGAGTGGTGGCTCTTACATCAGCTCCTCCGAGCGAGAAATGTCTCTGACTCAGTGTTTGTGCCAGGCCGTATAGCACCACCTGGCTCAGGCACTCAGCTACTGTCACGACACAAATCACGACAAGAGGCAGTGTCAAGTATCTTTGGACACTCACTAGAGTAATTGGGAAAATCAGCTGCCACCACCCTGAGGTGGCTGTGAAGGTCACCACCGGGTGTTGTGTACTATAAACCTTCAGTGCACAGCAAACTGCTGCCTTTTGTAGCACCGATCTATGCGTCCCCTCCACAACAGGCATTCACTGTCCTGTCCTGCAGAAAGGACGTACTGTTTGACCAACACCATTCATAGAACCATAGAATCACAGAATGGTTTGGGTTGGAAAGGACCTTAAAGATCATCAGGTTCCAACTCCCCTGCCCTGGGCAGGGACACCTCCCACCAGACCAGGTTGCTCAAAGCCCCATCCAGCCTGGCCTTGAACCCCTCCAGGGATGGGGCAGCCACAGCTTCTCTGGGCAACCTGTTCCAGCACCTCACCACTCTCACAGTGAAGAATTTCCTCCTGATACCTAATCTAAATCTCCTCTCCTTCAGTTTAAGACCATTACCTCTCGTCCTGTTGCTCTACTCCCTGATAAAGAGTCCCCCCCATCTCTCCTACAGCCCCCTTAGGTACTGGAAGGCTGCAGAAGGCAAGCAGAGGCAGGGCTTAGACCCCCATTTCCAGTGCATCACTGGTAAGCAACCCCTGCAAGAGCCCCCAGGACGACACTAGACACTTAAACACTTCTGGACATGTCAGCTCTGTGCAATCCCGGGCAAAGTCAGGACAAGAGCCAGACGTGCTCCAGCCTGTCCTTCAGCACAGCCAGGCTGCAGCTTATGTCTGGAAAGGTGGGAAACAGCTACCATGGCAGTAAAGCTCTAACCTCTGGTGGGGCACAAGTCCCATCATGAACTGAACATATATAATTACCATGATCTTTTCTAAAAGGCCCCTGCAGCCCTTAAATGGATTTAAATTAGTACATTTAAGCACAAGCTGCAGTTATCCCACCACAGAGATGTCACTACATCAACATTTACCGTTCTGCACGTACCTCTTTGTGGCTCCCAGAGCTCTTTCAGCACTGACAGCCCGTACCACGTAGGGTTCAGCTCATGCTCTGCAGAACCTGCAAGTGCCTGCTCCAGAGGGTGTCCCAGGCAGATGGGTCCTAGGGGAAGAAGAGAGGTGATATTAGCCCTGCGGCTCTTATTTTTAAGGGCCTAGAACTGACAGTTGCCTTTAAGAGTGGACTAACGCACTGGTGAGTGAAGCCATTGAGGCCTGCAAGCCCAGGCAGCAATGTCTCTTCTTGGCTATGTCCCTGCTGGGGACAGTACTGCCTGTTTGGGGATGACACTGCTCACTTTGGGAGAACAGAGGTGGTTGGCTCTGGGGAGCCTGAGGGCAGGACGGGGCTGTTCGCACCTTTTTTGTACACTGAAGACTTATTTGTTGGGTGCTTTTGGCTGGATTTGCTGCAAATGCTTAGGTCAGAGAAGACCTGCTGTCATGTTCACGTGCTCCCTGCTGGTATGGTGCTGCCGGGTTGAAGAAACCTTCTCAGGTCTTTTGCAGTGATTCTGTTCCAGCTGATGTCCCTAAGATGGGAGGCTCCTGAGGGCACAACAAAACTGATAGCTTGAACAATTGGGCAAGGGTGTGTGCACACCCAAAATGCTCTCGGAGAACAGTAACGTGTCTCCAGCCTTTGCTGCTTCTTTTCTGTCTTAACCTTTTTTGCACCTTGAGGTTTTTATTCTATGCCTTTCTAAGCACACACGCCACGCTGACTGCAGTTCTCTCCATGCTTCTCTCAAATTCATGAGCCATGTTTTCCTGGGGTCTCTCCTGTGGTTGTTCTTGCATGACCCTTACAGAAAATTTATGTGACAAGAAAGGAAAAAGCCTTTATACCGTAAAAGAGCAAGGCTACTCACAGCAAAGGGCAGCAATTCAGAAGGTCTTGGGTAGCCAGTGGCCAACTTCACATGAAAACCAAAGTGGGGTGTGAAGTAAAAGAGAGAGCAGTGGCGGCCATGCATCGGGCAAGCTGAGAGCATCTCTCTATGAGCGACCATCGCCGCTCCATGGCGCAGCCTCTCCTCCTCTCCCTTGGGAACCGTGCTTTGTCCCACCCTCCACTTCTTCTGGTGGTGGTGGGGGAGCCTAACTGTGTACCCACCCCAGAGTGTCCCCACCATTCCATGGTTAGGAGCCTACCAGCACTGTGCAAACCCAAGGCTGAGCAGACCCACCTCTCACAACCAGAAGCTCTTTCAACATTTCCTCTTTTGTCAAGCCAGGGAATTATTTTTTTTTTTAATGGAAGGATCAGGGTAATGCTGATGGACTCTCCTTCCCATCCCTCCCCATATTCAGTCTGCTTTATCTCTTGGTGATGTGCCTGTTTGTCTCCTCTTTCCTACCTGTGTGAAAGTGGCTTTCACTGACCATACATCGGGTTGCATTATGCACTTCATATCTCCGTATCTCCCACCTCTTAGCATCGCTTCCCCACCTCTGCCTTCCCCGCATCCCATCCCCACCTGAGGGCTTGGCTCCCCTGGTGCCTCTCAGAGGCTTAGTGTTTCTTAATACATTTAAGAGAAACCTGCAGGAAGGAATGGGAGAAATATTAGTACAGAGATGACCCAGCACTTGGGGACAGTAATTAATAATCTAGGAGCTACTTCAATGACCTGGATGAATTAGAGGAGCTGTCAGAAAGGAATGAAATGTAGCACAGCACAGTTAGGAGAATTGCAAATGGAAATACAAAACAGGGTATCCACGACTGGAGAAGAGCAGTGCAGGGAAAGAACCTGGGGTAATCACTCATGAAGAAATAAGGATGAGTAGTTAATGAAAAGCCATAATTAAGAAAAGGGAAATACAGCCTTGGGATGTACGAGAGGGAAAATAATATGAAAAATATTACCCAGAGTGTTTTGCCACAGCAGCTACCATCAGCTAAGATGCAGCTATCAGCAGCGTTGGGTTTGTGCCTCTGGAAGGTGAGGACAGGAATCCACGGCTGAGAAGCTGTACTCGAGAGCTCCCTTCCATCCCTGGGACAGCAAAGCCTCTGTTTGGTAACTTACACACACACTGCAAGGTCAGTCGATTTTCAGGCTGTTTCAGGGGCTGAAAGAGCAGGGAGAGATTAAACCTGCTTTCTGGATCAGGCAGGAGTTTTCACATCTTTATATTTCATGTCCATGTTTTTAATCTCTGGATAGTAACACAGAAGGGTGAGTCCTAAAGCTACAGCAAACATGTGCAGGGACAAGGAGTTTATCTCCTACTCACAGCACGCTCTTGCGAAATTATGCACGATGGTGGGCAATGCCAAAGGAGATGTGACATTGCTGAAATGTGGGTGGGAGTCAGTTGAGCTGCAGTCGGGCAGCACCCGGCATCTGACTAAAACCACACGGTGAACTCCTCTGATTTTCACCAAGTTGCTGCATCCGAGGGCTCCCATACTGTGCGACCAGTAGGTTGAGGAGGAACAGGAGGAGAGCTGGCAGCAGGCAGGCTGTCGAGCTTCTGAAGGTAGTGGATACCAGGAGAAAATATGAGCCTCAAAAGCGGGATGTCCAAAGCCCATAGCAGGCTCATTGCAGTTGCTTGTCTGTCTCAGTTCTTTTAGAAATTCTCTCCACCTACAAGAGGAGTTACCCACTTGGGTTACTCAAGCCACTGCTCTGGGGACAGCGGGTGGCTGGTCCATAGCGTGCATGAAAAGGTGACGCAAAGAGGAGACAGATGCTAAACAAAAAGATAGTCAAATTTATCATTAAATACAAACGACTTGAACTAAAGTAAAAGCAATATGTGTAATGGAGAATGGGTAGCTGGCAGCAGGGGCACTGGCCGGGCCCCAAACATGAATGGACAAGGTAATCTAAGAATGCAACAGAAATGGAAATGCCAGCAAGTGCAACGAATGGAGCAGGAGTCTGCCATTGTTCATAATAATGTCAATGGAAAACTCTTGTTGCTGTCAGACCCAGACATAACCATTTTCATTTATGCATACCATTATTTTCCACTGTGGTGAAAGGATGAACCTTCTCAGCCCTGTTCCTTGGGGACACTAAGCTGGTCTGACTGTGCCTTTAACACCCATCCACCACTTGTGCCTAGACTGGGGGTGCACTGGGTCACAGCGATGGAGAGGAAGGGCAAGGGTTCCTCCGGCTGTGTTGCAGGGAGGCTGATTTTGCTTGCTCTCTTCCTTCCCCCTGTGTTTGCCATGTCAGGGGACCATCGGGATAAGAACTGAAACGAGGAGAAAAAGAGTCAGTCCTCAGGAGAAGGTGAAAGTGATGAGGGAGACAAAGTGACTACCTCCCTACCCAACATCCTTAATCCTATAGATTAAGAAGCTACTTTAAAAGCCAGTATCCCCCCCTGTTTCCTCACCCGCCTGTCTGCAGTGAGCTCTTGCCTGAGTTCTTTCAAGTCCCTAAGTGAAGGGCAGGGAACAGGGGTTGTCTTACCTCAGGAAAAACATCCGTGGTGATCACTGTCTGGCCTAGCCTTTGAAGTTATGAAACTTGAGTACTTAAGTACCACCACAGTAAAACTGGACATGCTGGGCCCCGTGTCCATTCTAATGGCTTAGTAATTCGCTTTGCCTGCAGCTGTGGAGAGGCCAAAAAAACCAAAAATCTTTCTACAACAAAATCTTGCTGCTGATGGGCAGGAGGTCAGTCCTGTCCTTGTCCTGTCACAGGTGGGCTACGGCAGCTGATGTTGCTGCTGAGTGGTGGTTTTTTGCCCTTTGGATGTAATAAGTCCCTACCCCCTCTGATATGCAGGAGGGAAAACTCAAGTGTTTTCCATCTGCAAAGCAAATGTGATTCATTATTAATACAGCCCTGTTAAGAGCGCATTGCACTTCGGAGACATTAACTGATTGAAATCCCTGACCTAAGGGGATTTCTTTCTGTGTTTAAGCATCACAGGACAGGTAAGCATGACAAACAAAGGAAGGGTTGGATTGAAGGGGTGGAAGGGCTACAAAAATAGTGGTTATGCACAAATCTTGCAACATCGCTGACACCAATAACTCCATAAGGTTCGGGAAAGAATTTGGTATTTTACTGTTGAGTTTGAGTGGTTTCTGATTAGCTTGTCTGACCCTAAAACCATACTGAAACCACTGGAGAGAGCAACAGCTTTCTATGAGGGCTAAAAGAAGTGGTGATTACATAACCCTCTACGCAGTGGTAGCTGACCAAAGAGATGCCCCAAATTATGGTCTAATGTGACGGTCAGGGTACATGGTGTGGAGGTCTTAGTGCAAATGTTTAGTGGCATATTCTGGGGTTGTGAGTCAGAGACAGATGACAGGAAGCTGGAGCCTGAAAGCAGACAGTGGAGCAAATGTAGCATGGCCCTCAGGAGAAGGCCATGGTCAGAAAAAGAGTTTTCAGATTTTGGGTAAGGAAAATGCTTCCTGTGTTCATGGCACCTAAATAAAAAGTGTTGCTTCAGAGAAATATCTGATCACATGCCAATAAAAGGCAAGACAAGGCAGATCATCTGCAGTAAACAGAAGTACAGAGGTTGCAGGAATTAATCAAGGGGATAACCAGCTAGAAAGGTAATAAAGTTTGTCTGAAGTTATCGCCACACTACAGCCTCACCTAGGGCTCTTAATCATAGAATCATAGAATCATTTAGGTTGGAAAAGACCCTTGGGATCATCGAGTCCAACCATCAACCCTACACTACAAAGTTCTCCCCTACACCATATCCCCCAACACCACATCTAATCGTCTCTGAAACACATCCAGGGATGGTGACTCAACCACCTCCCTGGGCAGCCTATTCCAATTCTGACCACTCTTTCTGTGAAAAATTCTTTCCTAATGTTTAGTCTAAACCTACCCTGTTGCAGCTTGAAACCATTCCCTCTCGTTCTGTCACTAATTACCCGTGAGAAGAGACCAGCACCAACCTCTCTACAGTGTCCTTTCAAGTAGTTGCAGAGAGTGATGAGGTCTCCCCTCAGCCTCCTCTTCCTCAAACTAAACAGTCCCTAATCATGCTTTAGTCCCAGATTCCCTATTATCTGTGTACAAAACCCTTAGCAATGTGACTTGAGCTCTTAGGTTCTCCACAGCTGAAGATACGGCTTAAAGCTGTCGGGCTCAACCAACTGATTTTGAAGTGGGGAAACAGCTCCTGTCCATATCGCAGAATTCGTGCAATGATCGGTGGGGGAAAGCAGGTAGCATTGACTGTGATTCATCTGGGCTGTCTTAAATTCCTACTTCGGGATGCATGAATCAGCCTCTGTAAGGCTTGTTCCTTTCTCCTCTTCATACCGAGACCCGTGGGTGCTCAGCTCCTGTATACAACTGATCTTTGCTAACATGCAGACCTTGGTTGGGCAAGACAAATCCCTCTGGAGCTTGGCTGTCAGGGGCTGGGAGGCCTTCGTGAGTCTGCTGGAGAGGACGCAACGTGCAGGAGTGCCCTCTCCTCACCCCATCCTGTACATTTTCTGCTCTCTGCCTTTCTATTCTTCTGAGACGTACACGGGCATGTTTTGTTTTCATAAGCACAAGCCACTTTTATTCCACTTTTATTTAGGGGAATCTGGATGGAATTGCACTAGATAAATGTGATCTTAATCACACTCACAGGCAGTACAAATGTTTATTCTTTGCTTGTTTTGTTTCATTTTGGTGGTGGTGGGGGTTTCTTCCATGCAGCTATATTAAGGAGAAATATTAAGCCTACACAATGTATGCAAACACATTTTGCTGTTTGAGCAAGAGGAATCAGTTGGGTGACATACTGTAATTCATCAGAAGGTCTGACATTGCATTATGAAAGGATACTTTTCTGTATTTTGAAAAATCTTTTTCCCAACAAGCATTCAAGTGCATTGTTTGATCAAGCAATAACAACACTTTAATCTACCTTGTGTACTTTCTTCAAAATAAGAGGTCAGAGAATAATGGTTCTCTCTGGTTTTAAAAGGAATCCTTTTAGAAATGCTTTTAGAGGCAAAGATCTGGTGCCAAGATTTTTCTTGCTTGGAGAATTTAGCATTTTGCTGGAATAGAAACCATCTCCTTGAAGTCCAAGATGACAGATAATGGGACTTATTCTTTTGGTGTCACAGAATGCATCCCACACAAATGTACTCTTCCCCTGTCCTTCAGCAGAATCAGACAATCTTGTTGCTGAATCAAGGTCTGCTGAAGTTACTCTGAACCTCTCTGCTGATATCAGTCAGCTCTGGATTAGGCCTCCAGAGGATAAAGGCAGAAGTGTCTGACCCTGACTATTAAATTTGCATCCTTATCCCCCATCAGTTCAATGTGAAGTGAAGGAGACTTGGCATGTGGTTCCAGGAACTCGGCACTGTATAAAAAGTGAGTGAAACAAGCTGGGAGGTGGGTAAGATACAGGCGTAGGTCAGCCCAAGCAGCATGGAGGTCACCAAATTCTCATCAGCCTCACTCACAGCTCAAGGACAACACATGTGTGTTAGAGGGGACCTTGATCAAAGTGGTACAGGATTCTCCTATTCCTCATCTACATGTTCAGCTCCTGAACATGATTGCCACAAAATGTTACTGATCTCAAGCACTGATTTAGGAGCACCTCAAAATCTTGGATGCTTCTATCCATAGAAAACAATCATAAACCTACTTTTTTTAAAAAAGTAAAATAGTGTAAAATTTTAAATAAAAGTGCCCATTCTAACCTAGTTCACCTGGGCTCCTTCTGTTGCTACCAGGCAGCAATGGGTACCTGCAGGGGCTTGTGCATCCCTCCCATCTTCCATACCTCCCTCCCAGGATTGTAAAGTACTAGTTAAGCTTTTAGACAGGCAACACTGGGTACTATAAACACCTCCCACCATGGCACAGGTATTGCGCTGTGCTTGATCAGGATTTCACTTACTGCAGGCTGTTAGCCTCGAAACTGCATAGCATAATTCTTTTCTCTCTTGGCCATTCCTTTGACAAAGATTAGGTGCCTGGCAAGTTTTCATATTCATTTAAAAACCTAGAATGCAGCCAGATAGCACAGCAGTCAATCACGACTGTTTTTATCAGGACCTCATCTGTTTCAGGATGTCAGTGGAAGTCCTGCTTAACCAAGCAGGGCAGAAGTTGCCCTACACATCCCCCTCCCTCCCTCTGGCTATTATGTTTCTTTGTCAAAAGTTCCTGTATTTCATCTATAGTTTTTGGAACAACATTTGGAACTAACTTCACTGGAAGTTAGAAAAGTGAAAGCTAAAACTGGAAAGTCAAATTCAAGAACAAGTTAATGTGGATAATTAGGCAGCTGTGAATCAAGGTCTGAATCAAAAGCTCTGGATATGTATGACCGCGTTAGGTAAGATAACGGTAGGAATGATATAATAAGGAATTCTGTAAAGGTAAGGGGTCAAAGTAGAGAGCTGAGTTGATCTTTCTCTACCTGTGATTTTTAAGTATGCCTAACAACACAGGATTTTTAAAGGAGATGAGGGGAAAAGGATCTTTCAGGTTTGCCCGTTTGGCAGACGTTAATTCAGCTGAGCTAAGGAACCAGTAAATGGAACTGACAAATACTATTATACCAGGTGCTATTTTTCCCTTTTATTTTTAATGAACACAAGAAGGACCCGAAATTTTTCCCATGGAAGACCAAAACTGGGGATTTGCCAGAAAATTCAGGGTCACTGATTTGTTTGAGCAAAATAGAGCTACCTTCATTTCTAATAAGCAAGCGAGACCTGCACGGAGCACAGCCCCAGGACTCAGTGGTACAGCAGGCACATGGACTATGGCTGATCCAAAAACTATTCCTGCCTGAAAAGTTTTTCTTTAAAACAAAACCTGGCTCTGCAAAATGACTTTCCTGCTTGTATCTTTTAAGAGAGACGAACACCATCCTTTTTCTTTTTTGCAAATGGAAGATCTTAATTCTAGATTCTGTGCAGTATTTTAGGTAAATTTCCATCGCTTCCTTTCTATGAAATATGTTCCCATACTTCTGGAAGGGCCAAGTGAAGATAATCAAAGCAAGTACTGTATATAATTTTATGAAGCCAAAAGTGATTAAAAGCAAATTCCAAGGCAAAAGCACTGATGTCCTCAAATGTTTGTGAACCTCAAAATAATTTGCTCCTTATTGATGCTGATGCTGTACATTGCCATTCTGAGATGGCCTCCTGTGCATCCCTGATATTATTGATTGCAGAAGGTGCGGAGATGAGAACGGGGCTCAGGACTTTAAGGCCGCTTTTATCAAATGAGCTCACATTTACCATACCGAGCTATCCCACGGCATTTTATGAGTGACCTTCAGGCATGGGGCAGTTGGCCTTTTACTACAGACTGGGAGGAGTTTGGTTGTGTAGGATCTCTGCATCTCCCTGCTGGACCATCCCTGGAGGGCTGAAAAACCTGCCTCTCCTCTGCAGCTTGGGGGCTGCAGCCCCTTCCTGCCAGCAGGGCATCCCGAGGGTGTGGGGGAAAGGAGAGCCCACAGCCACCATCCAGAGCTGATCTCAGAGCTCATAAAACTTTCCTGCGTGCGCAGGGTCTGGGTCATCATACCTAACCCATTACACAGAGAGCAGCAGGCAGTTGGTAAAGCTCAATAGCACCCAAGGAAAAGCAGTTTATTTCTGTTTCAATTAGTTTACGAGAGCACTTGCATTTTTTGAAACTTCATAAGTGATGAAGTAATTTGCATTTAACTCAGTTATCGTGTTGTGGGATTTGCCAGAGCTCTTCAATTCAGGTTGCAAACTGCATTTTCCAAACCATCCAGGACAGGCTGCATGTTAGTCACCATCCTCTCTCATGGCTGCCTGCACCCGGCTGGAAAAGGAGAGAGATTGGCACAACAGCTCAGGCTCACAGGCTCCATCAGGCAGCTCCTTGGGACCAGCAGGAGTTACAATTCAATGAGGCTGAGTGGCCGGGCCAGTTGAAGGCAAGTGACTAGCGGTGTACCCCACAGGGTGGTACTGAGACCAGTACTGGTTTACATCTTCATTAATGACCTAGCTGATGGCAAAGGGTGCACCCTCAGCAAGTTCACCGACAATACAAAACCAGGAGGAGTGGTTGATACGCCCCAGGGGTGTGATGACATTCAGAGAGAACTGCACATCCTGGAGAAATGGGCTGGCAGGAGCCTCATGAAGTTCAACAAGGGGAAAAGCAAAGTCTTGCCCCTGGGAATGAAGCACTCGAGGCACCACTACATGCTGGGGGCCAATCAGTGGCCGCTGTGTACTTGAACACAAGGAGAGAACTTTGACTTTGACTTACTTTGACTGTAAAAATTCTGATGACCTCTGTATTTGCTGTATCATGATGACTAGTGGCCTAGTTGCCACTTCCACTTAAAAAGATGGCCAGTTAGCCCACTTACAGCTACTTACAAATTTCCAGGCATGTTTTGCTTAAAAAGAAAATTTTTACTGCTACAATTACTACTACCATGTCCTCTTTTATTAGAGGTTCTGCTAGTTACTTGTATTTATTTAAAATTTCACTCTTCTTATTATGGGAATTATTCTAAAAATCTGAAGTGTATTTGGTATTCTCTAGTTCGGTAAGATTATAACTATGGAAAAATATATAACCTCATAAACCCAGACTCATGCATCTAGGCAGTATATCATCCAAGAAATTTGGGGATTTTTTTTTCCAGTGATGAATCACTTTCTTCACACCACTGTACTCTAACCTCATAATGACAGTCATTATCACAACATATTCAAAGCCTCTGCTTGTGATTGTAGTAAGGAGCTGTTGTTATAATAAGGATAAATGGGATGGGAAATCTGGTAGTTAAAACTGAGCTGAGTTACAGTCACTCCTTAGGATAAGAGTTCTGCATTTGTCTGTCCATTGGAGGGTAACACAGAGTTTGGATTAAAACCAGATGTTAACATCTGGCTTTTCCCACTCTATTCTGAAAGACTATGATAGAATCACAGAGTGGTTTGGGGTGGAAAGGACCTTTAAAGATCATCTAGTCCAAACCCCCTGCGATGAGCCGGGACATCTTCAACTAGATCAGGTTGTTTAGAGACCTGTCCAACCTGGCCTTGAATGTTTCCAGGGATGGGGCATCTACCATTTCTCTCAGCAACCTGTTCTGGTGTCTCACCATCCTCACTGTAAATAATTTCTTCCTTTTATCCGGTCTGAATCTAATCCCCTTTAACTGATAACTGTTATTCCTTGCCCTATCACTACAGACCCTATTAAAAAGTGTGTCCCCATCTTTCTTATAAAGTCTCCTTTACGTACCGAAAGGCTGCATTAAGGTCTGCCCAGAGCCTTCTCCAGGCTGAACAGCCCCAACTCTCTCAACCTGTCCTCACAGGAGAGGTGCTCCACCCCTTTTGTCATCTTTTTTTGCCCTGTAGCCTGATACTCCCAGCAAAGATTTCTTTATCCCAAACTCATATTTTGCTCTGTCCTGGGCTCTGAGATGTGCCCTACCCTGCTATAAGGATTTGCTATATCACGATAGCCCCATTTCAGAGGCTGACATATCTTCCCTGCTGCAGATGTCAACAATCTTATGATTTTTAGCAATGTAGTAAAGCAAATAAAGGCAAATCAGGTTGCTGAGAGGCCCAATGAAGTGGGAGTGCTTTTTGTATTTGATGTAAGGAAGAGGCTTATGGTGAAGATGATACATGGAGTAATTTGCTGCCTACCCAGAAAGGGCAAACAGCTTTATGTCAGCAGAGACGTACAAGCCAACTTTGTTATAGCTGGGAAACAGATTGTAACAGGTATCAATGCTTAGTAGCATGGGACATGTACAGAGTAAGTTCTGGGATCATTTTGCTTTAGGGAATTTTGGTAAGACATCCACAACAGTATTATAGCAACACATACACACTATAATGCTGATAAGGTTACCATGGCAATGATGATAAGACAGAACTGATTCCAACATACACATGTATGCCATAGAGGAGCCATCCGTGAACATATAGAGTTTAAGAAAATGAATATGTCAAGTACACATGATGAGGCCTAAAAGCCACTCATGCAAATAGTAGTTGCTTTCCCCATGAGAGTATCATCTACCCTCTTCCCTTTTTTCTTGCTAGACCAAAGAAATGATGGACTTGGAGGGGACAATACGTTGTTAGTTTGGCTTATGAGAGTACTGTCTTTACTTTAGCAATAGAGTGAGTAATGCTCTGTTTGGCTTCTGGACCAGCCCTACAAATATCACAGCAGTAATTTCCATGTGGTTGAACGGGTGAAGCAAGTCCAGGACAAAATGCCTGAGCATTTCTACGCTTATCTGAGAGAAAACCTGAAGTCAGGCCCAGACTTGCTTTGAAAATTAGGGACAGCAGTTTGTGTCTGGAAAGGCTGTGTTACCACTAGAACTTGACCGTGAAGGGGCAAGTCTGGCCACGTGGCAGGTAAAAATTCAGATCCCATCAGTGAGGGTCTTTAGGGATGAAGAACAGCGCTGAAGAACAGGACATGGTAGTAGTTATTGTAGCAGTGAAACGTTTCTTCTTAAGCTAAAGCACAGCAGAGATGAAGAACAAGCACTAACCAATCCTATAAACCTAATGTAGGGAAAACTCCCACTGATTTTTGCAGGGATTTTCCTATGTTGGGCTTACAGTATTCAGACCACTGCAGCGCATTTCATAAGCTTGTGATTGCAAAAATGGTCCACAGGTCCAACAGGCTTGGATCAACATTGTTAAAGACATGTCTCAAGCTTGCAGCTTCATGGCAGTTATCAACTGTTGTTGCTCTTTTCTTTGAAACAGAAAGGAAAAATACTAATTTGCAACACTACAAATCTGGTTTGCATAAGTCCTTGGGCCAAAGCCATCTCCAATGTAACTCTATTGCCTTAAGTCGTGTACATTTTCTTCCTGCATTTCACTCCAGAGATGTAGTCACTGCAGGCAGTGAGATGATTTGCTGAGAATGATCACGGAGATTATCACAAACAGATCCTGATCTCTAATCTAATCAAAATCTCTGCCTAATACCCTACACATTAAGTCCAAGTTCAAAGCGCTGTGCTCTGAATGATGTACTTGGCATCTCTTGGATCAGGCAGCAGAAGCAGGAGATGAATGCATAAAACAGGAAATGGATCATGGCCAATTAGCGGTGCAGAAACCGCGGCGGGTCATTTCCTAACTAACAAATGAGCCTGGCAGGCTGGCATGCTTTTGTGCAGTGACCTGAGTCAGGCGAGTGTCGAAGACCTTACTCCAGAGCCACGGGTGGCTGCACAGCCCAATCTGCCAGGGCTGCTTTTGGAGCCACAAGACAGGCTGAGGAGGCTGTGCCGGTTCCCCGGGCGTAATGCAGCTGGATGAGTGCAAGAATGAGAGAAACTTGAGATATAAGTCAAACTTGTCACTGCAAGACATTTACAAATCATCTGAACTATGGTCCCCATTACTCAGAGGCTGCCTCTGTCCAAAAAGGATATCTGTCCAGCAGGGAGGAGAGGGGGAAAGGCAAAGCTCTGATTTCAGCCAATTTCTTTCCCTCATGTCTTTCCTCAGTTATCAAGAGATAAAAAAGGATTTGAGGAGCTGGGAACATCTAGCCAGCTAGAGGCCCATGAGCCCAGCTGAGCTCAGAGCTCAGCAGGCCAGGCAAAACGCAAACAAACCATACAAGATGCTCCCTGCTACAATGGGGCTGCAGCATAAAGAAGAAAAAAGGCAGGAACAGAGGGAAATAGAGGCAGAGCAAGATGATGGGGCTTACCTTGGTTTGCGCTTGACCACAGTGGTGAGCACTGACGATCCAGGAGGAGAATGGTAAGCTCATGGCCGTCCTGGTGGGTATCCACTGGTTGGTAAGCGTGGACACCCCAATGTACAGAGCGAAGAGTATGTTCTGATGTCCAAAAATCCTAGTAAAAATAATAGTAGGGTTTTAATCTTTAAAGATGTCACTGTTAAAACGAGAATGATCAAATTAGTCCATTGTAACTTTAAGTCAACGTGAAATAGAATAAAAGATGAAGGGACCAGAAGCTCTTTTTTATGACACAAGAGGGCACATATGAGAGAAGCAAAAAGAGTAAAAGAGAAGAGAACAAGGAATAAAGGCACTTGAAAAGCTTTTCCTCACAGCTTTTATTTAAAAGAGAACTATGTGTTTGTATGTACTCAATCTGTCTCTCTTGTTTTCCCCGCAAAGAACAGGTGTGAACTCAAAAGAATTGGCTACTTAAGTCCCATTATATTTGTTTTCTGTTTTGAAACCTCCCAAGTTTTGTTATGTGCCACAACAGCATTTGAAAACCTTTTCAATGACCTCTTGTGTCGGTTGTGCTTTAGATTTCTTTCCATCATCAAGGCCTTGAGCAAATAGTTTCCTCCATGGAAACGCTCGGGGGCTGGGAATTAAAAACTTTGATTTCTAGAAGCTGATACATGGGTTGATGAGCTATAGGTGGAAATGAAGACTAAGGCAACCTTCTTGCAAAAAAAAGTCGGGGGGTGTGTGTGTTGAATTGCAGCCTGGAATTAGGCTGTACAACACGTATTCCTGACATCAGACCAGTTCTACTCATTCCTCTTTCTGTGCTTGTTACTGAGGCCATTACAGATAAACATGTTGACAGCTCATCTTAGGAAAAGAAACATCTCAGCTCTGCAGAAAACCACCCTCAGAATGGTGTGTGTGGCTGCATAATCTATATTAATCCTAGGGCAGAAAGCTGCATCTGCTTAGACAGACAGGCAGAAAAATCTTCATTATTTCCTCGTTCTTCAAGTCTTCAGGAAGAAACCACAGCAAGACAAGCCCTGGTGGGTTGTGCTGAATTGTTGAGTGCTTTTGTGTCGAGAATGAAGCTGTGCAGAGACTAGAAATTCTGTTTAATGTAAATTTTCAAGGTCTTGATGTCAGTTTTCACCGCAGTTAGGTGTGAAACCCTTATGCTTCACTATTTTCCAATAAAACTTTTTCAAGATTCATTTTAGGTTGCTCAAAATATGTTTCAGCAATGATACTTCATTTTGATTCTATTTCTCAGAAATGTTGTTACAATATAAAATAGAATACAAATTTAAACAATTCAAAGGAAGACAATGCTTTCAACACAATAAAACCCTGGTGTTTAATTCCAAAAATCTCAAAACAGATTAGTCTGATATCAGAGCTACTTTTGCTGTTCAGACTGAAATGTGGCAAAATAGCCATGCTCATATAATAGAAAATGGTACCACTAGCATTCTCCTGTCCAGCCCTCATGGACAGCTACTTAAAGGGGTACAAATCATTAAGTATTTGTCAATAATGACATTTTCAACCAAGTTTATCAAATGTGCAATGTAACTGGCTCAATGACATACTTTAAAGGGAAAATAGCATGTTTTTGTAAACAAAAATTTAAATTGCTTATAAAAGAATTTTTTTTTGCAGCCACATCTTTTAAAAACTTCACTAAAAGCTGCAAAAGATAGGGGAAGGATGAAAAATATCTGGTTGCACCGAATAATCAAATGATTTTTTTAATCCCCATGTATTCTATGGGAGATTGTGCTGTTCTGTAATAGGTTCATTACGCTATTTGAGCCTATGGGATGGTAGGGAAGTGACACTGTCACCTTACACTACCAGCCTCTGATGTGATAGCTGTACAGATAGGGTGAACAGAAGCTTTAGGGGGGAAAAAAAGAAAAAGAAAAAGGAGAATTCAAAAAATGAAAAAAATTGTGTGCACAAAACCAAGAAGTTGCCCTTTACTATATAGACCCAGCTACTGTTGCTTATGACCCATGAAATTATAGACACAAAGAAAGTCCATAGTAAAAGAAACTTTCTGATTTTGAGATGGTCATGAACTGGAACTATACAAAGTCATTGAACTCCAGCATAATACAAACACTGGGGAAAACAAGGAATTCAGTAAGTCAAGAGCAATAGGAGGGAATATTACTAGTCAGGAGGCATCATCCTAGGAACGAGGACCAGGTCAGCCTTCCAAAGGAGCGGGCTGACTGAAGGACTGTGTTAACTCATGGGCTAGGTGAACAGAAACAGTAAGAAGCACAACAGTGCAAAATGTGTATTTTTGCACTTAAAAAAAAAAGCTGTAAATTTAAGTTTACTAATTGGAAATGACAGAGAAGAAAGAGCTCAGCGGACTGAAAGGGTTATCAAGCATTGGAATGGGCCGCCCAGGGAAGTGGCTGAGGCACCATCCCTGGAGGTGTTAAAAAGACAGGTTGACATAGTGCTTAGAGACATGGGTTAGTGATGGTTCTTTATCAGAGTTAGGTTGATGGTTGGACTAGATGATCTCAAAGGTCCCTTCCAACCTAGGCAATTCTATGATTCCATGACTCATTTGACTGTAACTATGACATTACTACAGGTAGGACAGGTCAGCTGAGTTATTTCCATTTGGTACATGAAAGCATTAATAGCGCAATACAAACTCCGTTATGGAGACTTCATCTGGACTTTTGCATGCAGCTGTAATCATTCATGTTGCAGAAGGCAGCTTAAAATTATACCAGGCAAATGAAAGGCTGTTAGGATGATGCAGGGAACAGAAACAACTATGCAAGGGAAGCCTAAGAGAAGTTATGTTTATGCTGCAGTGAACCATAAAATCAGGTACTTACGGTTATGAAAATACGATGTTTCCCTTAAAAGATTACCCTGCAAGGAAGCAGCATAAATCAGCACATGCAAAACCCCATGCCAGGGACAGGTTGCTAAAAGCTAATCCAGCTGTTTTTACACTGCCCTTTATCAGCCAACTTATGGAAGAGTTTGGCATGTATAACCTCAGAAAGCAAATGCTGAGACGGGATCTGATTGCCATCCATAAATATGCTGAAGCAGGGAAAGGGGAAGCAACAGAGAGGAAAAAGAGCTAACGAAGCTCAAGGACTACATTGACACCTGAACAAGAGGTAAAAACTGGCCATGAACAAATTCAGACTGGAAATCTGAAGAAGGATTTTAACCATCCAACAAGGATAGCTCAAGGATGGCCTTCTTGTAGAAAAAGCAGAAGCAGAAAACTTAATTGATTTTACAGTTTCATCAAACTGGAACTCAATTAATATTTTAAAGGGATTTCATGGCACAGCTGTTTGAAATAATAGAGATCTGGATTCAGTGATCCAGAAGATTGCTTCTAATCCTATCGTACTAAAATACAGCTGTAAATATGCGCAGAAAACATGAAAGTCCACAAAAAAAAAAACCCTCTGAAAAAAACATAATGAGTAAAATAAAAAATAGGTCCAAAGGGCAACATCATGTTCCCAGGAGAAAAGAGAATCTGAACTGGAAAGCAAGAGATGCATAAGGAAGGAAGAAAGCATTAAGCCACAAAATAGAGTCATCTAGTAAAAAAAAAGCATTGTTGGTGTCAAAAGCATTGTGATTTAGTGTCCTTATTAATAACCTACAGGGAATCTGAGCTGCACACAAAGAGCTCTCACCGATGACCCGGGCTTGGGACAATCTGAAAGGTAAGTCAGAACATGGAAATAATACAAAGTGGCCAACTGAGACTGGGGACGTTACTAGAGAAAATAACAAGTTCCCACTTGTAAGCATGAAAACATACCTGAGGCAAAATCCTCCAAAACACTTGTAGTCAATGGCAAGCTGCTAGCAGGAGTACTGAAACTCTTTGCAACAAGAGTGGGTGGCCAATTGAACATAAGTGCATATTACAGTTTGGTTGCAAAAATGCTGGTGCAATTTTAGGGTGCAGTTCCCTTGATATTTGAATCAAAGGCAATAGAGACCTATTTTCTATGTCATTTTAATGCAAATGTATCTGGAATAATACACTCAGTTGGGCGAGCTGCTGCGCGTGGACAAATTGGAACAAGAAGGGTCAGGAATCTAGACTGCCTTTCTTAAAAAGAAGATTTAAAAGCTCTGTGTGCATGAGCAGTAAAGGTCCTTTCAGCCCTATTTTTCTGTGACTCCATGCTAAGCATATATAGGAGTCAGAAGATACTCATGCCGAAGGGGAGGAAACAATTTAGCCTGCCACATAGACACAGAAGTGCCAAATAGGGTGAAATTAGCAACGTGAAACCACAGGCTGACTAGCAGGCAAATCTTTCAAGATGTACCCAGCTGTAGAAAAGCTGCTGGGGGACCTGGTGGAAGCCTGGTCACTCCGGCTTTTTACAACAAGGCTGGACAAAACACTAGAAAATGTACCTTAGGGAGCAATTCTCCGCTGGCAAAGGGCGGCGGAGCAGATGATCTAATAGGCTTCTTGCGTCTCTAACCTCTACAGTTCTATGATTTCTCCCTGTACAGCACAATATTTCAAGAGGAAAAATAAATAAATTGAAGGTAAAATATTTGATGGGTAAAAAAAAAACAACCACAAGAAAGCTGGAGAATGAATGGAGTTCTGTCCTCTTGCCTTTCTGTATTTAAAGGACTTGCTTCTGGCACATTGTTTTCCTGTCAAAGGCACTTCATTTTCTCTCTCTCTCACTTACCACTTTCTCTCTCGCTACAAAAGCAGAAATAGCCACTTGGGACTGCTGATGTCTTTCTGAGGAAGGATGTTGCTCTCATGCTGTGGAACAGCATCAAGGCTTCGGTCAGTCAAAACATAAAAACCTCATTGTTTTCTTTGGGAACAGATTTCTTTCCAAAGCAAGCCCTGAGTAAGTACATGCATATAACCATAGAACCATTTGGGTTGGAAAAGACCTTTAAGATCGTCGAGTCCAACCATCAACCCAGCACTGCCAAGTCCACCACTAAACCATGTCCCTAAGCACCACATCTACATGCCATATGCACTGGTGTATCATCCCGGCTCCCTTCCCTCATTGCCTTCTCCCCCATTCCAGTTCAGATGCTCATTTTACAACTTGTTTCACTCACTTCTCACACAGGTACCCTGCTTTGTGCCACATGCTGCCTCCTGCAGCTGAAACACCTTTTCCCAAGCTGGTCCTTTGGCTCTTTGGTCTGCATTTGGGCATTTTTTGAAATCCTATTTTCTTAGCAAAGATCTAGTTAGCTGAGTAAGGTCAGGCCATTTATAGAACTGCAGGGTGTTGTAGGTTGGAAGGGTCCTCTGAATATCCCCTGGTCTGAACCCCTGACAGGCCAACTTCAAAGTAAGAGCAGGTTATTCAGAGCCTTTGCATAGTGGGGACAAATTTCTGACCCAAATTTTAGGTGCATCTCCAAGGATGGGGATTTGACAACTTCTCTGGACAGCCTGCTCCAGGCCTTTGCCATTCTTATCAAGGAAATATTTTTCCTTTAATCCAGTAATTATTTCCCTCACTGTGGTAAGGTCTCCCCGTTCTTTCTCTTCACTGGACTAAGCAAACCTACTCTGTCAGCCTCTTCTTATGCATCGTGTGCTCCAGCCCCTGACCATCATCATGGTCCTCTGCTGGATTCTCACTAACTTGTCTACACATAAAATAATAGGATGAGTTTGAAAAATGTTTTCCAGGATGCCTGGAAAAGAGTTACCAGCTGAATTATTTTTTTTTTCCCTCTTTAACTGTCTGTTTGCACAGTCATCATAAGTTCTAAGAAACCTACTATAAACTGTTGACAAACCTCTCTGCCTTTTCATGCTTGCAAGAGGCTCCTTTGGAAGCATCTAACACATTAGGAAGAAATAAACTAATATTAATGGTGTTTTCCTGTCTGTGTGTACTCAAGGCTGTTTTTTGGGAGAGATGAGCATTCACAAGTCCATACCAGCTGCAGGGAGGATTGTGTGCGAACAGCACGCCCGAAAAAAAAGGGTTGAGGTTTTTCAACACACATTCAGACTCATCCCATTCATTGTTAGTGGGAATTGCAAGACCTCTGGTGAGTTTGAAATCTTGATCAGTATACACGTCCTGATGACAGGCAAACGCGCTTTCAAAGGGAATAATATACTGATTTTCAAAGTCATGGCAGCTTTGACATACAAAGGTGTCAGATGATAAATAGATATGTAACATAAGAACACCCTGCTGCCTGGGGGGCATTTACACAGCACACTGTCCCTCTCTAACACCGAGGCACCGTCCACGTTAAGATCAAGACAGGTAGTGAAACCCTCTGGCACTCTTTCAAAATCCTGCCTGAGCAGAGGTCCTCTTTGCTGAGGTGTTGGTCGTTGGGGATTTTTGGAGAGGATGAGCAGAATGGGTGGTGAATATAAGAGGGCATTTTATAATCGTGTGTGGCAGAAAGGGTTTCCAAAAAGTGGAAGCTTTAGCAACATTTTCTAATGACAGACTCATAACATTACCCCTCCAAAAAACACTTCTAGATGGCAGCAATCATCCGAGTGTGGCTTTGGTCATGACGATACCTTTAAATTGGGTGGGCCTTTTTTACTTTTTCTATTTCTTGTGCAAATTGCAGTTGCTTTCTGTATGTGGGCAAGAAGCATCATGTCTGTCAATAAAGTGCAGCCAGCTTCCTCCGGGTGGCTGTGATTTACCATAGTGCGAGGCTGCAGTGGCACAGCGAGAAGCGAGCTGCTCAGCCTAGCCACGTTATCAGGGTCTTAGAGCTTCTGCCTCAAATTGCCAAGCGCACGCTGGGACAGCTAGATTGTCAGGACCAGCCAGTTCCTAGAAAAACATCCTCCAGCAGCCGGCTAGTTGTCAGGAGGTGAGCAAACCCAGCAGAGGTGCTGTAGAGTAGCCGGAGGTCTGAGGCTGCTCTGAGCCCCAGTTTTGTTTTTCTTCCCTTTTCTGTCGGTCAGTCCTTCCCAACCCACTTACAACCTGCCAGCCCCACTTCAGCTCAGGACATGATAAAAAGAGGATTAAAATCAAGCTGAAACCTGAAGTTGCCTACAGAAGCACTGAGCACAAGCTGTGGAGGAGTGGGGACTATTTGGTGTCAAGCTTGTGGTCAAAGAGGTGCCTGGAGTGTCTGAGGGAAGAGGATCTGCCTGAAATGGCTGTCTTACAAGACATGGGGGAAAAGAGATTCCTATTTACCTCGGAAAACTACCGGCAGCGTATACAGAGTTGTCACGGTGTGTGATACTAATGATAGCAATGGGATGTGGGACTTTTTAAATTTTACATCTCCGCTTCCCACCAGCACCTTGCTGATAGCTCATTGCTCACAAAACAACTGGTTTGGTTCCAGTTCAGGGGATCTTCTCACCTATTTGCAGTTACCCAAGGATGTGGCGCACCGTCTGAGCTCCTCATTTGCCTTCCCTTCAGAGTCGGTGGAGAGAGACACGACTGATGAGTTATCCCATCCTCTCTGGAGGAATCTGGGCTTAGGTGGGGACATCACAATGGGGACAGCAACACTCATTGATCTGCAAGCAAAGGTGGCAGGTGCTTGAAATAGACTGTGAAAGTGGCTTTGCTCAGGCAATTTAGGAATCTGCTTTTGTGCTCAGCTAAAGCACTATGTGTCAGTGGGGGAAGATGTCAACCATGCCTTCACTCTCAGGTGTGTCCACTGTCTTTAGAAATTACAATGGGGTATCTGGTATTTTTCATCTAGGCATGCCTGTGCATGAACACCCTTGCTTGCACAGAGTAATCACAGGGATATAAAAAATCAATACAGGCCAGGAAGTTAGAAACACTTACTTGGAAACATCTCTTCAATCAAAATGGGAAAGGAAACGTACTGAGCTCCGTCTGACTTCTAAAAGACTCATTTCCCTCAGCGGGTCACTCCTCACAGGTGCGAATAGAACACTGTCTTGCCTAGTGACCAACCTGTAAACGAAACTATAATGCATACAGAGAATGAGCCCTGATTTTAAGTTTGAGAATTACATGCATCCAAACCATCATGCTTGTGATACAGCTCCAACTTCCCTCTTTCTTTACAAAACCCAGGCTCAGCCTCTTTGTGTTTTGCATTACTCTGTGCCCTGTCCTGTGGTTCTCATCAGACTATGCGGCCCTTGTGTTCCCACAGCCCTTGGGAAAAAAATACAGATGTAAACAAAAGCAAAACAACCCAAAAGTCAAATATTCCATCCGGGGGATAAAAAGGAATATGCCGGCGACTCGTTATTCCACATGGAGTGCCTGTTATTTTTGTTGACTTCAAGGCTGTAGTCCCGGAGAAGAGGGCGATAGTATTTACATTGGGATTTCAAGGAAGACTGCTCTTATAAATTAGTAAAAGGCATGACTCATCCCAGCGCAGTGTTTGATCCAAGAGGCGCAGTTATCAGCCCAGCATAACACTCCAGCATCTGTCCAAAACGCCGCGCACCCTCATTAGCACGCTATTCCTGGGAGCTAAGCAGGCTGAAGGTTGCAAAGAGGTGCTATTGTTATACCAGGAGTAATTCTTATGTTTTATTGATACCCAATAAACTGTGTGCTAGCCTGAAAGCAGAGAGAGAGGCAGAGGAAGCGGGCTGGTGGAGATAGTGCTTGTATAACCCTCGAACACAGGGAGTGGAACTGGCCAAATCCTCCTCAATTACTTTTTTTCAATAAATGTCAGGTTTTGGGGAGGAGAACCATCTGAGCAATTTAATAATTAATAAGGATGTATTCATCCCGCTGTACAGCTGGACACATCACCTACGAATAAATCCCCCAGATAATATATATGTGGATCTTCATAATACTTCCACTTTTTTCACTTTTTTTTTTTTTTTCCCTTTTATATTGCAGTCTAGTCCAAATTGCCCTAGGATTTTTTCAGAAATCAACCAGATAACCACATGGGGGAAAGGGAACAAGCGTGTGGACCTCAGGCCCTTGCCCGTTGAGGAGCAGAAGTGGTGTTTGCAATGATTAGGGCTCCTGGCAATGCAGGGAACCTGAGCAGTGAGGCGCGGAGATGAGGCGATCACGCTACAGGACTCCGTGAAAGACAGACAAATATGGGTGCCGCGCGCAAGCTGGGAATTACTGTGGGTGTCAATTAACCTCGCAGATCACAGGGTTTATTAGGCTGAATTATTTATCCCAAAGATAAAACACTGAAAGAAAGAAAGGCATCATTAAACGGCACAGCTTTGCACAGAGTTTAGGCACTGAACCAAGTTTCCGAACAATTTAATTTATTAGGGACCTAAATTGTACTAGATTATCAAATCAAGTGGAATAGAGGGAGGCAATGCATTTTATGTTCAGTGCCCAGAATGTAATAAGTGTGTTATTCCATTCATGCCATGTCTCAGCCTGAGTTATGAAGAGAAGGGGATGTTTCCTCTGTAGGGTAATTTTCCATTTTTTATCCATTTTCAAAAGCTGTCAAATAGCTGTCATGAAGCAAAAACGTTTCTAGTTTATCACTGAAGCTTGAAACCTGTTAAATGTGAATGTAAAGTGGAGCACTACATATAGTCCCAATACAATAGGAAGACGCTTAACTGTTTGAAGTCTGTCTTTGTTGAGATTATACCCCAGCAGAAAAGGACAATAGGAGAGTTTTGCCTTGGGAAAAGAGAGACTGACAGGTCTGCATGTTTTTCCGCAATCAATATTGTAGACGGGGCACTTCTTACACGGTGGGGTTCAATTAAAGAAAAAAACAGGAGAATTTGGGGGAATTCCCCAAAGAGTTCAAATCCTTCCCGGGAGGAGGGAATGTTTTTTTTCAAGATGAGCTTGCATGAAAAATTCATGCAGTGGATGGATACACTCATACAAAAAGAAATTTGATAAATAAATAATTGTCTTAATTCTTACTGCCTCACATAGCAATTGCACATTCATATTGATGGCTTTAGTTTGCAAAACTAGGCCTTAGTGTAAACATGTGTAAAACCAAATCATCCGAAAAAACAAAATAAGGCAAAAGGTCACACATGCTAACTGAAGCAAGTAGTTCATACGAGTCTCTCACAACATCCAGGAAATAAGAAGCTGCCACATGCGGCCAAGGAGCTGGTACAGGGATGAACACAAAGAGGCAGACAAAACACAGCATGAAAACGGGTGATAAGCAGAGATTTGCAGCCATCAGGAAGGAGAGAAGAGGAGGCAGCTGCAAAGACAGGAGGCCGGAAAAGATAGACGAATTGGGCTGGAAATATATACAGTTATGATAACGGCTATGAAAGAGATTACATGAAGCTGCAATTAGCTAGCTGTACTCGACTGCTATTCAGTCATACTTGCATCTCTCTCCTCCTTTTTTCCCAGTATTGACTGCATGGGGAAGACAGTCATCTTTGTTGGAGAAGAGTTTTGTACACAACATTCAAGTTGAGCAAACAAAGTGCCAGCCTGGTCTATAGCCCCTGCGTCTCCAGACCAAGGAGAAGTGCAAGAGGACCCTCCACAAGAACTCAGAAAAGCCCACAGCTGATCACTACACTCCTCCTCCACTAAGAAAAAAAAACAAAGAGAAATAAATGCAATGTTCCCTTTCCTGCAGGCAGGCAGGAGTTCCTCTTGAATTGCTCCCTGGTGACAATGAGCTTGGCTTTCTCTAAGCTGCCCAAATAGACAGGCAGAAAAGACACCCCTCCACCACCACCCTCCCTTCACCGAAGAGCAGGAATCATCCTAGGAAAGCACTTTTTGGTTATTTTTTAAGGGAAAACCAGAATTAACTCCCCTTCAGCCTACGGTGCTACATGAGCCCATGCTCTGGTTTGACTCATGACTGTGCTAGTCACCCTCAAGCGAGGAAATATCAATGTGTAGTAGAAAATACTCATTTTTAAAGACTAATGTACAAACTAGAGGCTGATGGTTACATTTAGTAATAGGATACATTCAAATTGCATTGCTTCATCCCCAACCACGGCCCTCACTCCACTACACGTTTCACCACCACCATGAGCCCCTCTGGGAAGGAGGCTGGTGGGTAGAAGAGCTGCATGGTCTCTGCAAGGGTGAAGACAGGTTTCTGGCAAGTAGGACTTGGGCAAACAGCTAGGTTTATGTGAAACACCCCGAGTCTCTCGTTTATAAATTTGTAAAATTCAGCCTTGCAGTAAAAGGAAGAAACTCATGTGCCTGTGTATTTTTTAAGTTCTTGTCCAAAAGACCCTACTACAGAAAACCAATTTCATATACTTTAGAGGGATGAAGGGCTGAGTCAACCCTGCTAGGATTTGAACCCATCACTCCAGGGAGCCTAATTATTGCAAATGTGTCACTTAGGCCACTAAACCCTTCCCTCCTGCTCTAATCACCTCTCAAAGAGTCCCTTTTGATCCTAGAAGGTTACGCAGCACCTGTGATAAAGGCAAAGTATTTAACAAAGTCTCCGTAAGTGGAGTATATCATTATTCATATTACAGCAGGTTTAAAAGAGCCGGGCAAGAATGAGAACGTTGTGCTGCAACAAAGATTACAGTAGCAGCGCTGTGAATTGCTTCTCAGCTCCAGTCTCTGTTTTCCTTTTACTACACAATGGAAAAAGGGAGCAAGAGGAGAGCCGAGCTACATTGCGCCTGCTCCCACCATGCTGCACCCCTACCCACCTGTTTGCTTGAAGGAGGTTCCATCTCACATCGCTTGGCTGCAGGAGGGTGACGGCTCAGCAAGGGTTGTCCTCCTCTGCAACCACGTCAAGCATCTCCAGGAGGCACACGGTTGGGAATGTTCCTGCTATGGGTTTATACGTGCACGTCTGTGCTGCAGGAGGCTGGGTGTGCGGGCATCGGGGAGGGTAACGGGGAGGGCATCGGTGCTTGCCCGGCTGCGGGCAAGCAGCTGAAAAAATATCTGAAGCTGGGACTGTTAACGACAGCTCCTTGAGTTCCTTCACTTATCTCAGGATGTTCGTAGTATTTCTGCACAGTTTAGAAGGCATAAGTGAAAGCTGAGGACAATCTCTTGTCTTACTACAACAAGGCTCCTGGTTGGACGTGGAAGGAAAAACAGGGCTGGAGAATAAAAGGAAGCCATTTTTTTTCGAACTCTGAGCTTGAAAGAAAACACATCCCAATGCTCCTCCTCGGAGATAACATTGCAGCTGATAGTTTTGCCTTTTATTCCCTGGGAGAAGAGGGAATTTTTGACCCTCCCTCCTTCCATTACCTGAAGGGGATGCGCGCCTTCTACTGCCATGCAGATAGACTAAATCTGAAATGCTAATGGACTGGCAGTGTTTGCAGTGGGGTGAACAGTTTTCTGCTGGAAGGCTGGTTGGCAGGATACCGTCCTGCAGTCATTGAATCATTGCACTGAATCACAGCCATGTTGGCAAGATCCCATTCTGAGGAAGTTCACAGTACTGTCAAACACCTGCTGTTGCCATTGAATGATATTATGCAAGATCTGAAATTCTATTTATTGAGATCCCTATTTGATTTCTTCTTTTATTTTCATCCTCTTCAGTCACCAGAGTCTCAAATGACTGCAGTAAAACCTTTTCCCAAGAGTATTATACAATGCTCAGCCTGATGCCAGGATACCAGTTCTCATAGGGTGAAAATCCGCTCTTCTGACTTTGTGCTGATGCAGAGATGCCAAGATAGCACGAGATACAGAGACATACAGGCATTCCTACAGCATGCACTCTGCAGGGTTATTCAGGTAAGAAGACCAAACGGGCTTTTACTCGAAGAAGCCCAGCCACTTGTTTTTCCCCTTGAAAGCCCTGGTTGTACAGCCTGGTGGGAGGGGGCACTACTATAAATAGGCTTTATCTCCTAGATAAAGATAAGACAGTTCTTGAGCCACCATGATGGGAAGCTTGGGTTACATACACCTAGGAATGGAAGAATACCAGGTTATGAGAGTTAGAGAGCAAGTATATTCTTCTCTCTAACAGAATATAAGTTGTTTAGTGGTTTTGAGTGGTATTTCCCTGGCTTTCTCCATGCCTTCTGTCCTGCCCTGAAGTCCACTTCACCTTGATTTTGGGGTCCTTTCTCAAAAGCAGTAGTTCACATCTTAAGAAACCATCCTGAGCTCCAGCCTGCCTCTTTGGCTTTTCTCCCAGCCCAGCTGGCGTCAGGCATCACTGGCACATCTCTGCCACAGGGCAGCTCCAGCCCTCCTGGCTCTCCAGCCACCTGCATCATGGCCAGATCTGCTCCTTCTCTTTACTTCCATGAACCTGCACTCCTCTTTCCTGCAGTCTCCTAATTTTGGATATTCTGCTCTGCAAACACCACTCACTGGCTGGCTGTTAGCTCGACTGATGGATCATCTCTCTGCACAGGAAAGGTCTTTTCCTGTTCAAACTAAAATATCTGTTTGGTTAGCAATTCGTTAGGAGATGTCAGCGAGTTATGCCAAGCTGCAACAGAGCTCTTCCTGTCAAACCTCAGCCTTTCCTGCTCATTCTTTCTTGAGCAATTGGATAACACTGTTACCTTGCATCAAGCTCACAGTCTGGGTGTGAGCCTCTCTTTGGCTTCTCACATCCAGCCCCTAGCTCAAAGTCTCACCTTTTATTAAATAAAAGTAAAATCCAGACTTGCTAATTGAGTTACACAAACAGAACTCTCAACCAGGTGCTCGTTATCTTGGGTCTCAGTTCTGGCAGCATCCTTTTCTTCAGCACTAACACAGCCTTGCCTTGCGGGTATTCCTCTAGAGCACCACTGCAAAGATCATTTTCATAGCCTGTCTGTCTGCCCATGTCAGCTCTCGTGGTGAATCCCTCCACTGGCTGCCCTTTCTCTTTTGTATAAAGACCTTGCTTGCCCCTGTGCTGTCATCTTCTTTTCAGCACTAAAAAGGTGATTTCTGTCTCCTGTTTGCCCGTGATTCTAGCCTCTGCTGCCCTCTCTGAATTTCAGACAAGTCCCTTTTCTTTCATACCATGTTCTGCCTGGTCCCTCTTCGAGTTTCAAATAGTATCTCCCTTATCATTGTCCTTGAAATCCTTCCTCTACACTCACCTTGTACAGGAGAATGACCAAAGCATTTGAATGGGCTGCCCAAGGAAGTGGTTGAGGCACCATCCGTGGAGATATTTTAAAGACGGGTTGACATAGTGCTTAGTGACATGGTTTAGTGATGGTTTTTATCAGAGTTAGGTTGATGGTTGGACTAGATGATCTCAAAGGTTCCTTCTAACCTGGACAGTTCTATGATTCTATGAATAGTTAGGCTGGCAACAAGTTCTTCATGATGACCAAGAGTTGTTAATTTTCCCCTCCCTTCCTCTCACAAGAAGTTAGCATCTCTTCAGCAGACTGTGACACAATAGGATTTAACAACAACAAAGTATTTCAAAGAGGTATCTTTAAAAAAAAACAAAAAACCAAACCAAACCAAACAAAAAAAGCCCTACAAAAAACCCCTACAAGTCGCACACACAATTTTACACATGTATTTTAGAACAGATCCCCACAATTAGTTTGTATTTGGAGGAGGGAGGGGAGGGAGGGGAGCAAACTTGCAACTGGGGTATCAGATACCAGTTGCTGGGATATCAGCAACTGGGCTATCAGCAATGCAGAACTGTGCCCAAAACCACTTGCTCACACAGCCACATATGACGCCTGTGGCAGGGCAAGGGCTTGGACCGGTCTCAGATCCTCGGTTAGTGCCAAGCACTCAGGCATTAATCATCTGCAAACTTGCCGCACCGTCTTCAAGCTGATACAAGCTACTCGCTTCTAAGCTAAGAGCTTAGAAACAATGGCTTTTAAAACCAGGAAGCAAGATGGTAATTAAGATGACCTGTCTATCACCCAGATTACTAAACTGCATTATAAATGTTTTGTTGCTGAAGATTAATTATGTAAGTCTTCACAGGAGTCTCACACAACTGAAAGAAATATTAATGTTTGTTCACCAGTTCTAATTTCTTCTCTCAGCTAAAGGCTGTTTGAGTCCTACTCTGATCCCACGTCCCACAACTGCCATTAACAATAGCCACCATGCTTTTTGCTGCAAGTGGTGAAAGTCTCTGCGTGCACGTGGTTGATTAGCGCTTGTAATGGTGTTTCAGGCAAACACCGTCCAGTTCTACAGACATGGCAGGTCAGGAGCTGCAGCTCTGGCTGAGGTCACATTGAATGCGACCTGTCCTTTGTTTTGTGACCATGAGTTGTTAGGTGATTAATGGAAGAATAAAAGACCCTGAATCTTTAAGACCACTTAACACTTTGCAAGTGTTTTTGGACCCCTTTTTCACCATGCAACACAGATGCCATTTAGAAAAACAACTTTTAAGTCTAGCATGGACTTCTTGGAGCTTCTTATGTGCTGCTGACAAGCAGAATCATCTGAAAAGTCTTAATTTTGAAAAAAGTTTTATGAAGTTTAATGTAATTACTTTCAACATGTCCAAAGTTAGGCTCAACAGAAAAATGTTTGGGGAAGAAGGTATTTGATAAGCTCTAGCCCTAAGTGAATAAGTAAAGACAAAATGCTTCAGTTTTCAAGTTCTGGTTCAATAAACTATTAGTCTGAATATCATTCATTAGAACTCCTTGAAAACATTAAGGCAAGATTCTGGCCTCAGGGTTAGTGAGTCATGTACATGACAAGTGGAACTCATGTCATTTAACATTTGATGCCCACCATACAAAATCTGTGTACAAGCAAGTCGCCTGAGGAAGTCCTTGTGTTCAGGAGAGATCCTTTAAGGGTCTGATTTATCTCTGAAGCCTTTAGAGTGAGATGAAATGCCTATTTCAGACCATTAGCCCTAATGGAAATGGAGGTGTGTGGTTCAGATGTAGATATTTACATTTGGTTAGAACACCTGAGCTGTTCCAGCCATGGATTATCAGGAGAACAACAGTGTTCCCAATGACCATAAAGCCCATATTTATACCTGCCTTCCAGCTGAGGCCTCTCTGTCAATAGCAAAGTGCTAACATGAGCCTGTGTTTTGGGGACTTGGTGGAAATGTACTAACGTATTCAAGCTCCAGTTCCAGCTTTTGCCACCAGCAACATCTCTGCTGCTCAAAGACACAGGGTTTTGCAACCTGGGAGCCCTCCTGGACAGAAATGAAGCTGCAGGTGGAACGCCCCATTACAAATACACAGTAAATGCTATAGGATGGAAACAACTTTTCTACTCAACTGGAGGGGAACTCGGCTCCTTCCTGATGCTGGGACAGCAGGAAACCAGAAGTTTAAACGGGGAGCAACTCTGCATTTTACATTGCAAGGGAAGGTGGGCATCGTTGGCCACACAGCTTCAGATTCAGGATTTCTCTTTTGTCTTCTAGATCTCACAGCCATATGACAGTCTATTTTTACTACAGAATTGAGATTTTTTAAAAAAACCTGACTTTTGTTAGGGCTAAAACATGGGAAACTAATATGAGAAATCTGCTTCTTGTTGATCCCATGTGTCTCAGTACATTGTTAACCGTGAAACATAAACCCAGAAATATAAAAAATCATTGATTTTCAGTCCTTCCCTTAATGATCATGTTAACAGAAAAACCCAGCTACCTTGTTTGTTTTATATAATCCTCAAGCGCCTCCGTGGTTCCTCAGGTGCCAAACCCAGCACTTATTAACACGCTGTTCCCCCGGGCTCCTCGTGGAACACTTCGTCGCTGCCGCTGCTGGCTTTCAAGCATAACTGCACAAAATTAAAAAACAAGCGTGTTAAAAAAAAAAAAGAAGCATGCAAAATGCAAAATTAACACGCGAACAAACAACAGGGGCCACTCTACTGATTATATTTTCACTGTCATGTTGTATTAATTAGAGCTTCCCATCCCTTAATTAAAGCGAAGCAGCCAGAGCATCTCCGCCATGTTACGCAGGGCGACTGAATCAAAGGGTCTCTCTGAGGGGTTTACAGCTGCACTTCCAGGTAGTACCTGGGGCTCTGAGTGAAGAGATCATCCTGATCAATGGCATTCAGAGCTGGGATCCAGATTTCCACAAGGTATAGGCTTGTGACCCAACGTTTTGGTCTGGCCCCATCTTTAATTAGAACCTGCTTTGGCTTTCCCTAACTCAGCTGCAATACTTGGCACGGACCTCCTGCATATTTAGATGACAGCTAATGAGGATTTTTATTAAACTTGAGCCTCGGCCGGCTGGGAGGAGGGAACAGCTTTTTAGCATCAGATGGAAAAGACTTTCGCCTCTGGAATATTTCTCAGCACGGAGCAAAGAGCTGGGGGAGGAGAAGGTGATGGGAACGCTGTCAGTGCCGCCACTAATGGGGCCTGCCTGGGGCATGCTGTTCAGTATCCCTTGGAAGATGACCTTGACTGCTAACATTTACATTTTAGCAGCCATTTGACATATTTGATTGTGTCTACAGCAAAAATTGCACAGTTCTGGGAGAGACATGTAGCTCAGATCAATGTCTTCAATGCCACCGTCTCCTCTTGTCCTGCCAAACTCTGATATTTGCTATTTAGTCTGAAAGTGCCTGCTACAAGAACACTAAGGCTCTGCCCCTTCTTATTAATGCGGGTAATCGATCTCATCAGGCACCATCCGTACAGGTTAACTCAAAGTACAGTCTGCAATTAAAGACCTTCTCAAAACAATTAAGTTATTCAAATTGGTAAGAATAGAGCTCGACATCCAATGAACCAAACAGCTGGCCATTATTATGTGCCTTTGGTGTCATTTATCAGCGTTGGACACGTGGAAGAGACTGCAGATGTCTGCCAGAGGTATCGCTGGGTCAGATCCCGGAAAGCTTTGTGTCTGCAGCTCCTGTCATTTCCTTACCCCACAGGATCTCTCTTGCAGAAGGTGGAGAGTTGACAACAGCTCCCAGTCCTTACTGCCACATGTTTCAGAAGCTCAGCAGATGGCTGTGTGCTCCTACCACCTGGCCAAAGGGTGCTGTCGCCCTTCCAAACAAATGGCATTAGCACCTCTGAGGGACAGGCCAACCCACCGATGCTGATGTGCTTTAACTTACGATATAAGGATGGCTAAGGGCACACATGGGGCCAGATATGATGGCTCACCAGATGGGTGGTAATTTGTTAAGCTGCTATAATGCAAAAGCTTTCAATTGAGTATTCATACCCTAAGATCTTCAGCCAACAAAAGAGTCATTTGGTTTGACTTTAATATAATTGGAAAAGATAGGAAATTAAATTTTTAGACCATAGCGTGTGCCAATGCCTTCATTTGCTTTGAAAATAAAAATCTCCCTCTCCCTTTCCTCTGTGTTGCTGAAAGTTCAATCACTTATCAAAATAGTGGTGCCCTTTGTCCTGGCACATTACTCTAATGCTAAAACATATGTTATATTAAATATTAACCAACCGCTAATTGGTGCATCATTTGGCCAAGGAAAGAGGTGGCTTCATATAGTCCGTGGCCTGTTTCACTCTTCAGATGCCTCAGTACTTTGCTCTTCAGCTAACTTACCCTGTTAGTAAGTTACTCTGCCTAACTTACTAACTTACCTAACTTACTCTGCCTCTGTCAGCCTTGAGCTTGAGGACCACTTTGGCATCTCCTGAAATCAGTTTGGTGCTCCCTTCTGCATCCCAGTTTATGTACATCAGGACTCTCCATTGTGGACAATATGTCCTAGGGGCTGAACTGGTGGATTGAGCTCTGGATTTTAATTTAGTTTGGCAACTGTCCTCCTGGGCGAACATAGGAAAATCACTTAATCTACCTCCTGCTTCTGTTTCCCAGGTGTAAACTACAGGAGGAGAAGTATTGATGTTTAAATTGCTGAGGTTGTCCCCTCACTTCAGGACATAGGAAAAAACCCATGTGTTGTAAAATATTGTGCTGGAAAACCTTTGTCAAAATAATTGCATTCAGTTATACTGTTGGCAAATTGTTAAATATGAGATCAGTTCATTCAGCGTACCTAAAGACAGTGAGTGGCATACAGGCTACAATTACAGGGTGAGATGAATAACTGGCTGATTAATTGAATAGTGGTGATTTTTCAGAACAAGAGGTGTAACACTACCTTTATTTGCATGGCAAGAGCCACACGCTTTAAAATAGCTTTCAGGTTCCTGAGCAAAGCAGGCTTCTTCCTGAGGTCTGTAGCTGGGGCAGCTGCAGGGAGCGAACAGTGGGAGGATCTGCACGGTGTCAGGGATGACAGAAGTCCAACCTGGAAGGTAAAAGGGTGGCACATGCTAGAAACTACGGCCATATTGCAGTCCAGTCAATCTCCATCTTTCCTGATGCCAGCAGAGACAAGATGTAAAAGTTTGCAGTCGGATTCATAACTAACATTCTGCAAGCTTCTTGGCTGGGATCCTGTCCTTGCAGGTCCAGATGTACGCAACTGGGCAACTTCTAATCTCACAGAGCTGGCCTCCTGGCCTGTGTTTCCTCAAAATCCTAAAGATGCTGGTTAAAACTCTGGGGCTTCAGAGCAGAAAGCAACCACTGACAACTTGGAGTTGGAAAGAAACTCTCTAAATAAACAGTTTGTCCTCAGACTGGGAGCTCTCCTTGAAGCACAACTCTTCTCATTGAGATCACTGTGTACGGTGGGCCACAGTTTAGTAACTTCTCTGTCCCATGGTGTGCAAAGTCCTTTACCCCTCAATTTGAAAGAACAGGAATAAACTGAACCTCCCTGTCTTCACTTCCCTCCTTGTTGCTCCAAAGTGCAGATGAGGGAAGAACCACGGAGGTGCCTGTGGTTTGGCTGCCAGGTTACAGAGCTGAGCTGAGGACAAATGCTGACAGGAGCTAGGGAGGAGGTATGACTTGAAGAATCATCCCAAAGTTAAGGTCACTGAGGAGCAGCAGCCCACCTCAGTGAACTGGGGTGGCCTGATCTGTTATTAGCACAGCTCTGGGTCTGCTTACTCAACAGAAGGTGTCATAGGAGGGAATCTTAGGCATTAGCTGGGACATTTCAATGTCTAGAGGACTTGGGGTTTTTTTCCTGATTTAAAAAACTCAAAAGTCCGGTTCTGTCTCTGCAAATGGTTAATTCTCTGTTAAGAAAAATAATGCAGTAAAAAAAATCTTTCCATTGTGCAGGCATCAAGCTGTTGAGATGCTTCAGTGGGCTACTGGGAAATCTCTTTAGGATAGAGTCTGTCTGGCTGAGCTGTCAGATTGACTGCTAGAGGCGCAGCTGAGTTTCAAATGGACGAGCAGTGGGCGTGCGAGACACATCCCAAAAAAGGAAGATGTTTGACAAGCGAAGTGTTTTTATTTTATGATGGAGAACGAGCAGGAACATCAGACAGGTAAATCACCCTGCCAAGCACGAGAGTTCCTGACTGACAGGCTCATCGCCTGCCCTGCCTGCTCGAGAGGATCCAGCATTTATTTCTACTGAAAACCAGCTGTTTAAATTGCCATTTGCTGACTTTTCATTACTGATTATAATTGCAATGTGCAGGTTCAGAAGAGCAAAGGGAAGCCTTTGCTTTGCGGGTGGAGGAGAATGGGAAAAGACTCTTCTTGAGCCAAGCAGAAATGAAGGAAGCTGGAGGGAATGAAAGAAAGCTTGCAAATCACCAGAAAGCAAGCCCAAACGATTTGAGGGAGAGAAGCAGCTCCAGCACTGACATTTATCAAAGTTTAGCAACTGAAATCGTAATATACCAATTAGAATACATGTCAATGATTAACTCCTACTAACGTGCTTCAGCAATGCAAGTATCTTTATATCAGAAATGTTAAAAACATAGCACTATAATTTGAGGTCATTTACTACCATGCCATGATACAAACATATCTGATTAAGTATTTTGTCTAAATGCTATGATAAAGAGGTCCAAATAAACAAACAGACTAGAAAGAGAACATGAGGACATCAGGTAGTGGGATATGAAGTTGTTTACCCAGCTGAATCTGAGATGCTTTCTTTAGTCACGAGTGCCAAAGCCACCAGTGAATGTCTCCTTTCAGTCCTGAATGGGCAAAGAAAAAACCTTGTAGCACAACATCATGCATTTTGTATGGACCCTATTCAGCGAAGTGTTTAAACGTGTGCTTTAATCTATTACTATTCAGCAGATAGGTACTTAACTTGTACTGAAATCCAGGAGAAGATAAAGATGCGCTGAATCAGAGACTATACACTGCATATTTTACAGCAAAACTATTTTGGCAATGCTTGAAAACACTTTAAAAATTTTATTGGGAACATTTTGAGATCCCTTGACTTCTCAAGCCCTAGTTACTGTAAGGTGAACTGTACAGAGCTCAGATTGAAAGAAAGATTAAACTTAATCAATCGAAAGTGATTCAGAAGATGTCCAGAATAACTTTACT
This sequence comes from Tringa tobata, assembly GCA_033628505.1. Taxonomy (NCBI): domain Eukaryota; kingdom Metazoa; phylum Chordata; class Aves; order Charadriiformes; family Scolopacidae; genus Tringa; species Tringa tobata. Next base: position 766,403 of record JAHREE010000077.1, on the reverse strand, counting down.
GTACATAGGAAAAGGTCTCAGCTGTGAAGTCCACTATATGGAGAATATTCATGGCTAAAGGCAAGAGCTAAATATCTTGACAGAAGGTCTTGAAGCTTCACTTTCCACCACTGATATAAAGTTCACCTTTCCAGTCAGAAAAATTCTAAGGTATCTGATCCTCAAGCAAGGCTTGGCACAAAACTGCGACCCACGTGCGGTGGCAGTCGAGACAGAGTAACCCCAGGGGTGAGAGCAGGGAGGATCTTTGGAAAGAAATAAATAGGCAGGATATCCAAAATGGCAGCAGCTGGAAGCTGCTCCGGGGTGGGATGTCAGGATGAACCCCCTGGGAGATGCGATACTGCACACAGGGCAGGGGAGGAGGTCAAATGTGCAAGGCCCTGCAATTTGTCAGACAGCTAACACCATCATTACCTGTGTGTGCGTGCACACGGGCATGCCTGCCTATAAATTACACTCACAAATTTCCAGGCTAAATGTCCTCTTATTGGCAGCACAGAGCACTGCACCCCCCTATTAGGCGATATTGTTTTATAATGAGCAATAAAAGTTAGCTCTCATGGTGTGAGGATGCAGATGAGTCACTGTTGAAATCAGCAGCGATGTCGATAGGTTTGATTTTTCTGCATATTACACATTTTTCCTTTTTTCTGACATCACTAGGAGGAAGAACATCGGAAGAAGCGTGGGCTTGAAAAAGGAGCTAGTAGCAGAGAAGGGGGCTGAGGGTGGGATAAGGGAGATGGACAGGAGAGAAGAAGAGGTCTCTCATTAATGTCATTATCCAATGTCAGGTTCAGGAGGGAGAGGTTCAGGAGCCAGGTGCTTCCTGAGACACCCTGGCAGGCAAACTTCTGTGCTGCCCGCAGTCATGCTGGACCTCACTAGTGTTGTCATTTTTGGCAAGAGCCCTGCTATTAGAGAGGAGCCAGCTCTCCATCCATCAGAGCCACAAGCACACCAGCCTTAAAGAGCAGGCACCACTGGCAGAAGCGTGCCTTGCAGCACCGTGCAGCACTTTTGCAACATCAATGGGAGAAAGGAGGTGAGGTAAGACACAAAAATGAAAATTAGAGTCCTGTGGCTGCATTGCCCTGGCATTCCCACAGCCATCCTGGGCTCAGGATGAAGATACTTTCTGGCAGCTGGCAGCCGCCACTCTCAATGCCTTAGAGAGCTTCCAGGACTGGAAACCAAGGAATTGCAGTAGATGTCACTTGTCCAAACAAGATACATCCAGAAGCCTTGGCAGTGGCGTTGCCACTCTTTATGCACACTGTTGTGCCTTGGTCACAGTGAGCCTGCCAGGAGTGGGAATAGGAGATGGTGGTGAACACAGCAAAAACGTCTACACTGTGAAATGTATATACGCTTAAAATTTCCTACCTAATCTGCCCCTAGTGCTTTCCTAAGAGTCCAACACACCCGTTTCTCTGGGCCTCTTCCTTGTTACTCTCAAAATGGCCATTTCTTTACAGGCTGCTGAAAAACATAAGCTGCTGCACTGGTGTGAAAAACAATGGGGAGAGTTGGCACCGAAATGGCTGATAACAAATGCAAGGTACTGTACACTGAGAGAAAACACCTGAACTGCTCATATGCATTGCTGGGATCTGAATTAACTGTAACCATTTAGGAAAAAGGCCCAGGCAGCTCACTGAAAACCTCTGCTATTTTATGTTGGGCGTTGTCTCAGGCTTTATGGGAGAGACTTTTTAGTATTATTTTTGTGCCATTATATAAATTGAAGGCCTTTGTTCCATTCTGATAATTTCAGATCCAAAAAGAGATACGGTAAAAATAGCAGAGGCCTAGGGACAGGTGACAAAGAGGATTAGAGGGATGGGAAAGCCAGTGTGTAAAAGAGATTGAGACATAGGATTTGTCACAGTTCCAGGGTTAGCTGCTCCTCTGACCTCTTTCTAGTACAGAGGCAGGCTTTGCTCCTTCCGGCCCCTGGTGGGAGTCTGTCTGTCTGTTTGTCCCTTCCCTGCAAATAGCTCCCTGACATCTTAGTGAACCTCCCTTTCAAGGAACTCACTTTTTAATGGCCAGCATCCTTGGGATCTTTTGACTCCTGGCCTCGGCAAAAGAAATCTGCAGCTGGACTCTGGAAATAGCATCCTCCCAGCTCCGGCTGTCTTGTCATGACCCCTGCCATGCTAATTGCTAATCTGGAGGCACTGTGCAGCCTTCCAGCTAGTTCCCTAATAGCCCTGTTATTTAAACTAAACCAACGTTTATGCAGAGTAATCACCACTGCCACACCACTGCATACCTTACTCTGAGAGACTTACAAAGCAGTTCTGCATCCTCCACAATGTGTTTCAGTGGTGGTGACCCCCACTTGAAGGCCACAAGTCTTGGTTCCTATTTTGGCTCACTCACTCCTTCCCAGTGTGACCCTGCATTCTTGAGGAGGGATTCACCTCATCTAACATTGACCATCTAAACCTGAGGTCCCCTCAATGGATTATGCCTCCTACAGTCACGGGGGAGAGAGAGCTGCAATGGATGATTTATCTTAAGCCTGTACCTCAGAAGGAGATAAATTGCCCTCAGGAGGCATTTGTCTTTTCATGGTGTGGAGGGAGGCCAGATGAGTAGCTGAGGTCAGGCACATCCTTTTTATAAAGTAGGATTTATGTACGGCTGAATTTGTATCTGGATATCTGTAGGTGCCACCAGTCACTGCCATCTCCTACAGTCCTCAGTGGGGAGAAGGCAGAGTTTTGTACAGCTCACAGCTGGCCAATCATCTGCATTAGTAGGCTGTGGGGCTCAGGACCAGCCACCTCCACTGTCTAAGACATAGACCATCAAGGCTTGAGGGTTAGACCTGAAGGTCTAGAGAGTGGCAGACACAGCCATCATAAGCCTGGAGGGGTGAAATACATATCCTCTGCTCCTTCTGTCTAACTGGAGGGGTGTTAGCAGGCAGGCAAGGGAAATTGCTTCGCTCCTCCTCACCCAAAGCTGCAGGGCTGAACGAGGATGACCATGAGAAGCTCACCTGAGGCTGTGCTGGTCCACAGGGAAGATGGATCATGTACTCCTGAGCCACTGAGAGAAAGCCTAGGTTTAAGCAAACCTAGAAGGTTGAATCCACAAACACCGTGTGTCTTTTACTTATCAGGCTGTTCCAGGTTAGCTTGCTGCTGTCAAAGGAAAAGCAGGCACTGAAGACTGAAGAAGTGATCAGCAATTTTACCAATTTATAAACCTTCTGACTCTAAATTCCCTGGTCTGGGAATGATTTTGTACTCTGACGATGTCAGTTGGTCTCCCAACCAGCTCAAGAGAAAAAGCAAAGTGGCATAAGGCTACTTCTGGCTCCCAATTGCTTACATGTGTCAAACATCAACCCAATGCCACTGAAGTGTGAGTGGCTCTCTTCCCAGGGAAGCAACTGAGAAAAAGATCAGATGAGATCTTCTGGTAGGGGCAACCAAATCCTTGTGAAAAGTTAATTGAGAAAGATGCTACTGTAAAAACTAAAGAATGAGCTGTGCCTTCAAATCTCCCCAACTATGGAAATGTAACAATGACCTCATTTTTCATTTTTCCTATTAATAAGCCTGTTTTACACAACTGCCCTTCTTTTATACAAACACTTACCACAGTACCTACCTTTCCTTTCTTCGCTATCATAAATTATCTTGTGGATGCTCTTTGTGAAGTTGCTAACTGTACTTTTGCTATTAATCTTGGCTCTATGTTTTTCTAGAGTATATCTCTTTGATGATCCATCTTAGGCAAGCAAGACAGTGCTTGGTCAGGCTCCGGTCCCCCAGGGAGCATCACTCTTGTTAGCTGTAAAGTGTCTGTAAAAATGCACCTTTTAATGATGCTCCCCTTTGGCTTTTACTGGGCTCATAGCAAGACTTGTACTCCATTTTCCTGTAATAACTCAATTGCCACCAGGTTGGTGTGCCTGACAGTTACATCCTTACCAAGACATTCCTGATTTGCCCCAGCTGGAGCGAGGAGATGCAAAGTGACTGCCGTGCTCTGGAGAAGTGATAAGGGCTCACCTCTTCAGTGGCCAGGAGTATTTCCACTGGGGATACGGTAGGCAGCCGGCAGCAGAAGAGCACACGAATTAATGCTCCCTGCAGCTCCCTGGGGTGGTGTTATTCACTCGTTTTCCTACACGTCTTTCTGCAGACCTGAGCCCATTCGTGGTTTGTGCCTTGTTTACCACCTTAACCTCTTCCTTTAGTGGACTGTATCAAACTAAAGTCAAAGAAAATTTGTTCCTTGTACTAGATGCTCAGACAAATAGAACTCTTCAGCTGAATGATTTCAGATGGTAAAATAATTCGTGTAACTATACTCAGGATAACTATATGCATGCAGAAAGCAGTCAAATCATTTATGCCCTTTACCTTCAAAGGACACATCTCTACCCAGTAATCTACAAGAGCATTTTTGCAGGCTCAGCCAGTGGAAAGAATTGATAAACACTCGAGCGGCCCTCATGTATATTTCATCTGGTAGGCAAGGGTGATGGGTGCGCCTGCGCACACACACACACACACTCCCCATGGGTATCTAAAATCGTTCTATTGCTATATAATACCTCTGACATCTTTTTAAATATTACAGACTATACAAGCACCTCCCTATCTTACATACAAGAATGGGGAGAGGGGGCAAGGAAGTGAAGTATGAAAGGCAAAGGCCACACATAAAAAGGTAATATATGGGATCCTGTTTTATTTCTACAGGTCAGTGTCTGATTTTGGTAAAATATGTTAGGAGGCCAATGTTCTCCCAAACCCATGTGGACTCAGGCATGTTTGTTTCAGAGATGAAGGTAACGCCTGCAGGGTAGCATGGAGTTCAACACTAGCCATGTCAAGAACAGAAACCAGGATTTTGTTAAGAACAAAACAAAACAAAACATCCTTCTCTGAACAGCAGGATACAGAAATGTGAGAACATCCCTTCTGGAAAACATTCAGTTTTCATGAGTCCAGGACTCTTGTCCTCACCCTGAAAATTCGAGCCTAGCATCCACCAGTCTAGCAAAAGCAATCTTTCTCCCCTTCTTTTCCTCTCTTTCCATCCCTCTAATATAACAATTAATCACCTGTAATGCAGGGCATGTTATATCTGACATGATGATGTTTTACATATTGATAAAGCAGGCTAGATCACGTAGGTACTCCACAACTTTCTGTTTCCTTAAATATGAGCTCTTCAAAAAATATTGAAAATGAAAGTGGTGTGCTGAGACTGCAGGAGCACCATGCCTGGCCTAGAAGACCTGTGGCTAACAGCCAGCCTTCCACAAAAGTGACCTCTCAAAGTCTCCCTTGCAAGGCTCTGTCACCACCCCTACACCTACAATGCACCCTACAAAGCAAGGAAGGTAGTCAGCCATAAGTACTTAGGCCAGGACATGTTTTATATTGGGGATACTACACTGTGATATTGAGATTTTGCTGAAAGAGGAGCATACCTCTGGACCAAATTGAGCCTCTTCCTATGAACATGGTCAATAGAGGAAAGGCCCTGGTGGGACCACCTTCACTGGCCTATTCCCCGACTACCTTGTCAACCCATGGTACCTGGAGAAGGATAATAGTATTTCCTGATTTGCGAGTGGTTACAATTCTCAACTTTTGCAAACCTTAGGGCAAAATTTTCCACTAGTAACAGATGAGTGCATGCAAAGCTGGTAGCCTTCAAAACTGGGGGTGTGTAGCCCTCCTACCAAGACTCAGTTGGCAGCTGCAGACACAAGCTCCAAATTTTAAGGAACTTCTCCCCAGATGATCTAGGAAACTTGTAGTGTGTTTTCTCATGCGTGAAGAGCTGAATTCATTGCAAACAGGGATCAAATTGCTGATAAGCAATTTGCTTACTAAAGGGTGAAGAAACCCCAAGGTAGAGTAGCAATACTTAATTGTTAAAATATAACTACAGCTAGAACAATTTCAGTCTTCTGGAGGAAGCTAGTGGCTTGCTTTTCCCATCCTGCTGTATCCTCCCCTCTCAGTCAGAGATTATTAATTTTTGACAAGTTTCAAGGCCTGATTTAGACTGATCTGATCTGATGGAGTGACCTATTTCTATTACCTGCTCCCTCTCTCCTCCTGCCGCTCTCCTGTCTGATGGCCACTCTGGCTAACTCCCACGGCTCTGCTAACAGCTTTTGTTATTTCAGCTCTCGGAAGAGTACCCATAAATGGTGAGAACTGAACCCAGTTTGTCAGCTCACAGGAATTTTTAAAGCCATTTCTCCCGTCTCACACACCTCGCAGGAAACTCTTAAACAAAATCGTCTCCTCTTTTTTCCTAGGCTCTAGTCTTCGCACCCCTAATGCTGGGAAGTATTGCTGTCGATTCGATGAACCCAGGCACATTTAGGTAGACTTAGCTGGACTAGATTTCTGTATGCTATTCCACCTGCTAATTTTCTCCCACTTAATCTTATCACTCCCATTGTAGCAGAAATGCCCCTCAAACGTATGCAAAGCAATCAGACTGCAGACTAGCCCACCAGCTCTACATTTCTCCTCCCGTACCTCCAACTCACGCCAGCCAAGGGTTGCTCCTCCTGTGGGATCCCTGCACTGGGAACACGGAGGGGCTGCAGGAAGCAGAGTGGGATGGGGGTTGTCTTCACCCTTTACTTGAACTACAGCAGGCTACTCACATCTGGGTAGGGTTTTTTTTCCAGAACAAGCATGCAGCTTGTGCCAGGCTGTGAAGCTGTCACGATCTGTCCATTCTTGGACTTCTTTTATGACTCACAGTGAGAAACAAGCCAAAAGCTCCAGAATTTCAGAGATCGTGCAAATCACCCTTAGTTTTGCTCTGGGATTAATCTTCTTCTTTTATTGTTTGTTAGTGGGGATTTTTTCACCAGTCTGCAAGCTATTGCCCTTTTCAGACTGCTTGACAGAACACTGCTCGGTGACACAATGCCAACAAGCAAACTATTGAATACTTAAATGCTATTTTCTAAAAGAATATGGGACAGCTCCTCACCAGAAAATGGACCATGGCCAGAGACACTGGGAGAAACACCATCACCATCTCAAATCAATGCTGGGACGCGGTATAACATTGGGACTTAGGGTCTAAGTGTCTTAAAACAGGATTCTGAGTCATAAGAGATATAATGAAAAGGTTTACATTTTTTACACCCAATCTTTATACTAGGAGAAGCTGAAAGAGCTTCAAGTTTTGTTATTGATTCTGACCTAATGTGATATTGATAGGAATTTTAAATGCTGCTTTTGGACAGAAATGGTGCAATGATCAGATCAAATACAGTCTATTAATGTTAGCCCAGTCAATTTTGTATTGTATAACATGACAAAAATTGGACAAGACCTTACTTTTTGCTGTGTGTGAAGATGTAGCAGGTATGTGCTTTTTATGTTCTCATATCTGATCAATATATCTTGGTTTTTTGGATTGGTCACAGAGTCATAGCCTAAGGACTGATGAAGCTTAAATGCTGGGACTTCTTACTGCTGTTTTCCCTTCCATTTCTGTATAATTGCTGTTATTCTGGAGAGATTAGGTATTGTATATTGAGGAACACATTCACAGCCTTTTGTGTTTGCCTTCATAATACTACTACTACTACTACTAATAATAACAAAAGTACTGGTGGTAGCAATAGTACAAGCAGTAATAAAAATATAAATACTTGTCCTGAATAGTATCCTCTTGTGTCTGCACTCCAATCTTTGTAAATGCTGATCATCTTTTGTCTTCCTAGAGCTAGAAGATGCTTTACTCTTTCAAGTTTTTCTTCACAGAAACTCCTTTCAAGGTTGAGGTATTGTTGGAAGCTAACAACAGTGGCTTTGAAATATATCATTTAAGCTGGAGAGTGACAAACACCCCACCCTGCTCCTGGGAGAGTAGCTGTGCATTCACTTAATGAGGTAGCTGAAGACATCTCTGGTCCTTTTCCCACTTTGAGACCAAACGCCAGAGGCAAAACGGTGAGCTTTCCTTGCATGTGTGCGACGATTTCAAGCTCTGTGTCTCCATGCACTTACAGCTGTTGTCACCTTTCTGGAAGGGTCATTTCGACTTGCATAGTTATTAAAACCTGTTTCCTTTGTTCTACCCAGATCAATCCTAGGCCAATGCATTGAAGAAACAAAGTCTGCTGAGAAACACTTCTTTGTAAAACGGAGGATGATGGTGAATATTGTTGGCAGGCAAAGGCAATATAAGCTTGGGTATATTCTGCTCCCTTTTGGATATATGACATCTCTTGGTGAGAGGATAGCTGGGTCTCTGTGACCATTATGCCTGTTACTATTCATGCAGAGTGGCAATAAAAGCACAACTGTACCAATTATGACAATTGCCTGGTTCGGGGACACTGAACAGAGGCAGAGAAGTATCACTTAGTGATCTTAGCATGCAAGAAACTGCAGACAAGTATATAGGAACAAGGAACTCTCCATCTGACCCAAAAGATGCCTTGACCCGAAAAGCTCATTTGCTTTATAACCATGTCTGTGTTTTATGCACTACTTTCTTTACAATACACACTTCAAATATTTACTCAAAAAAAGGCTCCTGGAAAAGAGAGCCTATGTAGCATCTCTGTATGTTCTATTTGGAGCATATGCTCAAAGAGAGTTCTTACAAACTCTTCGTCGTGTAGCACTTGGATAATGAGTATGCCTGAAATTCTAAATATAGAGTGAATGTCGCATGCACAGAGAAGAATTAATCCATGAGATACGTTACAGATTTATGATGCACAGCTCATTAGGCTTTGTTATCTGATTCACCAAGGTTTCAATGAAGACAGACTGACAAACAGGAAAAGAGGCAAAGAAAATCCAGTCAATTTTTTTCTGAAGGATCCATTCTTTCCATATGACATTCTGTTGGGGCAAGCCTGCTTTAAATCAAGGCATATGCAATTGGTTGATGCCACGGTTTGATTTGACAGTACTTAGCGGTCCTCATCAAATGGTATTTATTTCATCAAAGCAAAGGAAACAGACACTTGTCCAGAAATTGGAAGCCCCACTCATTAATCTAATGAGAGCTGTTCTTTCTTCCCATTTCACTTTCATGCCTGTTGGGGACAAGAAGGCTCTTCGTTTTATCATCGTTGTCCATACAGCTATCCCACACTGCAGAATCCATGATGACTGCATTTTCGAAAGAGTATCTCCCCAGGGACTGTAATTATTCATCTTTCAGGAGACACAAGATCTATAATACACAAGTGCTGCAGACAAGAACTAGTTTACAGGTTTATCTCATGACTGAAAGTATAATCCATCTTCCCTGGCATGATTTAGGAGGTGCCGCGTAAGAAAAGAAAGTAAGTGGGTCAACCCCATTTCAACTTCTATTCCCTTGTCCACATTGGTCCTATTCTTTTAATTTTGCATTAAAGAGAACTAACACTTGAGTGAGCAGAAGAAATGGGCCCTATTTCCTGTATCCTGCAACACACCTTGTAGCCATTAGGATTGTGCCTACACCAGGTTTGGACTCCCTGCGAGCTGCCTTTCCGCAGTAGTGACCCAGCCTGCCATCACCTCTGCTACGAGCAAGCAGAACTAGGAAGCCCTTCTTCTGATGGAGATAGTGGCTTGAGATCTAAAAACCTTGACATCTCCAAGAGTTAGGAATCAAGCTATTAATAGAGAACTTGACCGTATTAATGGGATTTTCCTAATGATTTTGTGGTAGGCCTGAACAGGGATTCCCAAGCTTCCCATATTTCCTTAAGGGAATGACACCTCAGGACACTTTCTGGTGTCTCATCCTGTCCCCATAAGTCAGTCATCTCTTACTATCACCACAGAATAGCCTGTGGTTATCACTGCAACTTATTTCCCAGAAAAGTTTATTCTGAAGATGGCATTTAAGGTAGTTTAAGTTTCTTGGAAGGCAATTTAGCATTTAAAGAAACTGAAGACAGGACATTTTCATCTCTCCATGCATCTCAGTTTGGAAGTCCAGGTTGTGTGTTTAAAAGAAAAGAAAATCTCCAAACTGAGAATCTGTCTGGATAACAATATGACATGAGTGACCATATTGCCTCCTAAGCGCTTATTTTTTTCACCTTCATCCCCACATATTTCTAATTTTTATGTATGCTAAAATCCCCTTTGTAAACAACCCATTCCTCTGTTTGTTCTCCCCACACCCTACAATAACCATCTGTTTTTCCTAAAGGGTAAACATTGCTTGTCTTTTTCATTCTGAGACATAAAATGTTACTCAACAACCCCAAAAGATGTACATTTTTTATACAAACCTTGCTCAAATCTACTTTTTGTGTTCTTACATACAGCCTTGCCTGCTTAAAGGGCACCAAGTACTATCCAAAACAGCTAATAAAGGATTGCTAACATTGGTCAACGCAGAGAGCATGGGTCCCTAACATCAGATACATTGGGAACCAGGCATCAGTCCTGGGTGCTCACATTGCAAAGTATTTCAAATAACCAGAGTCAGACAGGCAGGAACAGCTAAACTGTGCTCTAGACATCTAAATTTAAGGATCTGTGTTTCTCCTGATGCAGTGGCTGACATTATTGATTCTGAAAGCAACAGAAGGAGCATAGCTCTCTGCCTTGCTTTTGCCATTAGAGATTAAATCAGCTCTGCTGGGTCTTTGCAGGTAAAAGAGATCAAAAAGCTCTTAACATACTGTTCAAAATTACAAACAGCAGAGTTAAAGCGCCTAAATCCAACCACTGCAACTTGAACTATATGAAGCTGTTGTTTGTAAATATCCCTAAAATATAACAAGGTGGATGGAAACCCTAAATCTAGGCTTATTTGACCATGTAAATCCAAAGATCATTGCTGCTTCTTGAGGCTGTCTCTGATTTGGAGCCTGTTCCCTAATTAAAAGCTTTCAGGTAGACAGTGTTGGTATATCAAGACACCAGTTATTTGTTAGGCAGAATTACTGATTTTAGTAGGGAGTCACCCTTTGAAATAAATCTCATGATCTGGCCAATACTTAGGAAAAATATCCTCATCTCTAATATTTATAACTCATTCCAATTTATACCATCTAAAGTGAACTAAGTTCAAAATAAATCTTATTTATTTTTCACCATTTCACATCAGTGAGTGAGCTGGCTGATTTATATGATCATTTGTATCACCACAGTGTTTAGGACAACTTGCTTACAATAACTGCCTTTACTTTCCTGGCTCATGTGGACTACCATGCAATTGGAGCTCGCAAGCACTGCAAGGAAACTATCACAGGCAAAAAATAAATTCAAATGAGATCATTTTCATGAGTCCCAAGTCTTGCAATACACAGAAACAACCCACAACTAAATGAAATTTTGTGCCTCACCTACTCAGACAATAGTTCTTCCTAAATTATATAGTTCTTCCAAAAATCTAACTCACTCATTTATTTATTCTAAAAGCCTTTCAGGTTTTCAGCTCACCTTCATTTTCATGCAATTTTAGGATGGTAAATTGTGGGAGAAATTGATTTGTCTGGACTCATACATTGCTGGTTCTTTGTATCTGCCTCCCGTGTTACTATAGTTTCTCCCTCACGCCTACCCTTCTTTGACATTTTTCTGGGAAGCTGACCACTGTGCTTCAATTTATTAAGCCCTCCCCATGAAGATATCAATTGCCTCCTGGCAACAGGAACATTATATATCTTTGGGGGACGGGCGTTTTCAAGAAAATTTTCTGAGTGAGATACGCCACTTGCTGTTAGCTCTTTAGAAAGGAGGACACTATTTAGCCTTTCTTGCATCAAAATTATATAAAGGCAGAAATACTGTCTTTTCTGTCAAAATGGTCACTTGCAGAGAGGTGAAGAGGCAGGTTTAGAACAGACATGTACAACAGTTGTGTCTTGGCTTTTCAGAGCAAAAAATCTGTTGAAGGGGAAAAGTGTACATGATTCTGCCTCTGATACTTTGCGGTTTTGGCCGTGAGATTTGCTGGAAGCCCTAATGCAGCCAGGAGCCTCAGACACCAGGGGCATGCTCACTGCTTTTTCAGTACTATCCCTTGTTTACACCGAGGAAAACAGCAATGATTCTAAAGAACTGAACTGGTGTGTTTGGGACATTATTAAAGGACTAGACAATAATTCATAGACAAGCGTGTTCTTGATTTGAATCTATTAGTGACAAGAGGTTGCAATCATTGCAGTGCTGAACATATGTGTTCACGTGACTGTGTGAATTACAAAAATAATTTTTTTAAGAATATACATTGCAAAAATTGACGCTAACTGGGCACATCAGTTGCTGGCACCAGGACATAGAATGAGGAATTACATGGGCAGAAAGGAAACAGAGATCAGTAAGAAAGCAAAATGATGCAATGCTGCATACGTAGAACTTGTAATCCAGTTCTGCAGTCATATAAATGCTTAAATATAAAGAGTGAAAGCTGAGACAGAAAATTCTCTGGAACACTTTAACTTTTGAAGCCACCAGCCTGCTTGTGCCAAGCACCACAGGTCCCACGCCTTTAGGGCCATTTGCACACAACACTTACCTCACAGCTCCCTCCATCATCCCTTTATCGCCCTGATCTCTTGTGAGGACATCCCCAGGATTTGACAAACAGCAGCTCCTCCTCTGTGCAGGGTGATGTTCGGCTGCAGGTTCCCTCACTCCTGTGCAACTTGCAATCTAATTTAGAAAGAAATTGAGATTGTTATAATGAACAATAGCAGGGAGGCTGGAGAGAGAGCAAAGGTAAATTGTAATAAAACCAATGCTTTTAGTGTCAAATAAAGCTCCTCATGCTTCCTCTAACAGAAAGCAAAGCCTAAATCAGGGGTTTGTGGTTACAGAAGAAAGGAGACTTTCTTAAGAACCCAAAAAGGACCATAAGGAATTCAAAGATGTTGAGAAGCAACTGAAAGTTGCTGGACAGGAGCAAAGAGTGAGCATCCTTCTAGCAACCAGTTTTGCTTTCAAGCCTTTTATTTAATATGTCATCCATATCCTGCTTCGTTCTGCTCCAGGTTAGTCTTATTGTGGCTTAATACTTTGTCGCAGGTTTTTTTATCTAGTTGTGCACATTTCTGCTATAAAACACAGCTTTGGACCTCAGATACTTTTCCTCTCTTCTAACATGCTCACTCAAAAGGAAATGAGAGGTGGATCCTTCTGAAAGTGTCAGCCAATTTGTTGGGCCAACCTAATGATGCGACTGATAGAACCAAAACTAAAGCCAAATCAAACAGACTTTGCAAGGCTGTACATCAAAGAGCACAGAGCAACTGATGTAAGGCTTTTCAGTAGCTTGCCACCGTGAGTTAACCAGGTAATCTACTAAATGTAGAAATACCCTCCACTTCACAGGCTGCTGGATCTGCTTTAAATGGCAAATAACTGGAAAAAAATTAAGATGGGATGAGGTGTCCATTCGTGCATTCGTGGAAGAGACAGTCCCTGGGTATTAAGTCAAAGTGAAATTGGTACAGTGAAAGTGATTTCTTAAGACAAAATGTGGGCTTAGATACCTTGCTGACCACCCATTTGTGGGTAAGTGAAAGGACATACATCACTGGAAAATATTAATAGCTAGTCTTCAGGGAAAAACAGTGGAATACAGTCAGCATTAATCACATCCCTGACTCTATCTCAGGAGCCAAGAAGAGGTCATTTTTTTTCCATCAGGAACATCTTGGTACTTAAGGGAAAAAAATGCATTCACACTTAAAGGTTTCTGTGGTGTAACCATAGAGATGTGTTAATGTAATAATCACACACAGCCATGTAGGGGCTTGTGCTGTTTTGTGCAACGGGAGTTAGCAAAGTCCAACCTTTCCCCACACAAATGCACACTTTTAAAAGTAAAGATAAGCAAATATGTAAGTTTTACAAAACCCGAGGTTTTATTTAAAATTTAATAAGCTTAGTTCCACTAAAAATTATTCTCTTTGTGGTCTAAATTTGTGCCAGAATCTCCACGTGGTACAAATCAGTGCACCCAGGGCAGCTCTGGGGATTTGCACCTGCTAAGAATCCAGTCCATCACTTCCTTGGGGCTTTGACATTTTGAGGGCTGTGCTACAACACACGCAGCAATTCTGAAATGCCAGAGTGATCCCACTTTATCGCTACGTGATCCTGCTAAGCACAATAATAAAGCTTGGTTTCTCCACGCACGTGGAGTGTACATTTCAGCACACAAGTTTATTTTCCTGCAACAACAGTTTGCCTCCTTCACTAATTTTGTCAGGAATTACAATGGGCTTTGACACATACTCATTGGGCGATACTGGCTCTCAGCAAACTGATTTGTTACAGCTTCTGGACAGGATCAAAATTCATTACACTAATCAGCTCCTTTGATAATTCTGTAGAGCACTGCTCTTAGGCGTGGTGTGGAACCACAAATACAAATATTTTTAGTGTCCAGTAGTTTTATATTATGGTGAGATATCTTAATTGACAGTTCCTTTGCTGACGTGTACGCATTTATTGTTAACTTTATACTGAGCCATACTGAGCAGGCACAGTAAAACCCAGAAGAATGCGCTATTTTCAATCTTTGTAAGAAGGCAGCCCACCTCTGTGGAAACCCATCCCCAGCACAGCACAGAGACATCTGGTAGTTAACAGCAAAGCCACAAATCATCTCCAAACTCACCTAAACAAAGCCACAGCTGATCTAATCTATTGCTGGTGACAGTCCAGTTTCCAGTTGCTCTAAGTGGCCCCCAGCAGTCCTCCAGCAGCCATCAGGAAAAAGAAATCCTCCTGGGCTTGAAATGAAGCAAAGGTATTTGGGGACTGGGGTGGGGAAGGAGTTTAAGATTAAAAGAATTACACAAACATTTCTGACTCACCTAGGAGTCTGTCCTCTTTAATCTTGAAAATATATTTCATTTCCCACTCTCTGACATGTTCAAAAGCATTATTTCTCTAAAGAGTGAGAGGATAATTACCTGTCTGGGCATGAAAAAGTATTATGATACCTTTAGCTGGTTTCCATTCTGTATATCCACATAACTCCTGTGAGTTTGTGATTGCCAATATACACGGAGTACAGCAACAATATGTTAACTTGTTTTTCTGCTCCTAAAAAGGTTGTTACTTGCTTCTTTCCTGAACTGTGGCACCGCAAAATATATATTGTACTCACTGGCAGGCAATTCTCTGATATTCCACTGCCTTCAGCTTACAGTGAAAATACTGAATGTGCACGCACTGATGAGTACTCAGCCCTAGGTATAAAAGACCGTGCTTCTACGTGGCTCCAACTTCTTCACCCTGGCAGTTGATGCCATATAGCTCTGAAGTTTGTTTGGGCAATGCTCATCCCATCGTGGCTGCAGAACGAGGAAAATGTGGGCAACTTTTCAGAGATTCGGAGCATTGCTTATGTAAGGGTCTACATGAATAATCCCCTTTTCCCCAGGTTGTTATGTCCCCTCCAGGAGCTTCATTTACCCAAAGGAGCTGGCATAAAATGTGGGGAACAGTCAGAGCTCTGACTGAGCTTCAGTTCCTGTACATGCCACCAGCAGTTAAGAGCAACAAGGAAAATCCTATCCAGTATCCTCGCTCAAGCAGGGAAGTAACTTTTTCCAAACCTTATTTTCACAAAGGTATTTGGGCTTTTAATAGTGTCGCCTGAAGGACTGAAAAGCAGAGAACTTGCTTCAAACATAGGCATATTTGGGAACTTTGTACAGTCACATTATTTCAAGAGAACTCTTTGACAAATGAGGGTACGGTGAGTGCTAAACAAAGGTGATCTGTTCAAATAATGTCACAGCCTGAAAGAAAATACCACTATCAGAACTAGTCAAGTGTGCGTCCGTCACAACTAATAGCTCGTGTCAATCCTCCCCGAGTGACAAGCCTTGTTCTCTGAGGCAGGCAGAGCAGCGCCAGCACAGCAGTGGCCGGGATGCTCCGAGCAACTGCAGCGAGGCAGTGACCAGCTGAGACCCTCCAGCTGGCCAGGGGACTGCTGCAGTCCCAGGGGCTGTGCCCAGGGAGGCACAGGAGCAGGACTGGCGGGGGGGTGTGTGTGGGTCAAAGCGCTGGTAAAGCATCCTTGAAAATACAGGTCACAAGGCAACGCTAAACTAACATGAGGAACCAGTTCATTTATTACTTGACAGCTGTAATGGGTGGGGTTGGAGAAGAACGCATCTACGGGTCCCTGAAGTACTTGCACTGCTGCTGTCCACAAGAGCATGGACGATATGAACAACCATAACAGTATTAACAGCACTACAACTCTGGCAATTTTCATTAAAGAAACAACACACAACAAACAAACCCCAAAACGAAAAAACATTAGTTGAAAAAGGTGCAGTGAGACAACTGTGAATTTCCTTCCTTGTCTTGGTTTAAGTCATGCCCAGTTCAAGTTACATGAACACATGTATCTTGCATCTGTAAGGGCTTTGTTGGGGTTACCAGGAAAATAGAAAGGAATGACTGTGCTGCTGATTTTTTTTCGATTATGAAATAAAGGGTAAATGACTATAAAAGATGACTGACTTTTACAGAGAATATGTGATATTTTTGCTCCTTTTGCTGGCTACTGCCCCTGTAATCATATAAGTAATTGAGCAGATACTGCACCAGCCCTTACAATCTCTCTTCAAGTCATTTAGAAGGGATGAAAACTCATTTTGTCTCATTTGCAGACAAACTTTGCAATTCTGAAGGTTCCTAAACCCAGAAAATCAGATTTATGAGATAAAAAAAACATAGGGGGAATGTGAATCTGATGGAAGAAGAAGGGAGTGAAGGCTGATTAGGTTAATGGTGTGTCCACAGTGTTAACCACATTTAAACTGAGGCCAGGGAACAGAGCAATGTCCTTACCAGGCCTCCTTCATCACTCCCTATACAGAGAGAGTAGAAGAAAGAGGAAAGAGAAATCCAAAGAAGGGACACGGTGGAAATAGCGTGGAGCAAGGTAGAAAGAGGAAGAAATACAGGAACAGAAAGGAGGAAGGGCTGTACCAAAAAGCAGGCAATAAACTGCACAATATCTCATGTAACAGGGATCGGTCGTGGTTTGTTCTTCTACCCTTCTTAATTGCGCAGGGTGCCTGTTAAACATATTAAAAAATAAGATGTGTTTCTTCATTTTCGATGGGGTTTATAAGGTCAAACCACCTCTAAAGTGCATTAGCAAGCTTTTAGTACCAAACACAGAGGAAAGGCCAGCTACAGTTCCTCCTCCCCAATACACCAGGTCTTCAGCGCCGTACTCTCTGCCCCAAAAATACACAGTAAGAAAGAGGCATTCTAATCTCTACGGACCATTGACTTCAATGGGCTTTGGATTTCTTGAGCCATTCACTTTTTTATTCTAAAGAAACCAAGAGAAACCGCGTGAAGATCAGAGGCAGCTGAATGTCTTTATGTGTAAAATAACTTGAAAGGCAGGACTTAACCCAGCAAAAGGGAGAGAAAATTCACAGTCCACCTACTCTATCCAGCCATAGATTTGTAATTGTGCCACTTGTGATACAACCAAAAGAAAAAAGTTAAAATTACATGGGGAAGGGAGGAGGGTCATGAGTTTGAGCTGAAAACTTGAAAAAATAATTTGAGGACTTCATCTGTCCCTACTGATTTCCTTTTAAGACTGACAGCATGTGGCATTATCTTACTCTAATTTTCTTGAAAGGAAAAATATGACACTGTCTTAACATTATATTAATCAGAGGAGCCAAATATATCTGTATGCACAACATATCTGCATCTCTCTTCCTCAGAAAACTTTCTACCCCAACTGAGCACCAGCTGGAAGAGAAATTCTTGCAATGGAGCCCTTTCTGTTTAATCCCTTAATCTTCTCAACATCCTCAAACAGTAGGGATTCTCTCTTAAACCCGCCTGGAAAGTAACATCTGCACTGTTGAAAGAGAGGAAGCACCAGCAGGCAAGCCACTGAGGTCTCAGCTCCCTCTCTCCTGCTCAATAGTTTTCTCTTGAAAATGCCTGTTAAGGACAGTTTCTATATAAAGGCAATGACACAGACTGGGCAAAACCCAGGGGCTGAAATATTTTCTATTTCTAAGTACTTGTGCCTTTCCATTCTTATGCTATGGCAAAGGCAAGGGAACTTTAAATGCCAACAAGACCACAGGGATGGATTAACCCACAGAGATGGATTAATCTGTAAGCGTTGTTATTCCCTGAAAGTTACTAGCTTTCCTCCCTTCAACCACCTCTCCTTATTATTCATGTTTAGTATTTTGGCAGCTTAAACCACAGTGGCATTCCTGTCTGTGACTTGTCCTGACTGTTAGTTCTGGGGCTTTATTAGGGGCTGCAATGCCTCACGTAGATTCAGGGTTAAGTGATGTGGTAGACCAGATTAGTTGAGGGCATGCTTCCCAAATGCCAGGCCCCATTTTCATGGGTCTCCTGGTTAACCCAGCCTTACAAAATTCTATGAGAAGTTAGGCACAGTGCTCACAGTGCTTAATTCCCCTCCTTTTTCAGTTCACATAACCCTGCGGTACAAGTATGTGCTGCAGAAAGGAGAGGTGACTGTAGCTAGTCTTGTGCTGTTAGACTGGCCTCTTTCTGAAATGGCACCCACAGCCAATTAAGGCAAACTTTCTTACCGATGCCCAAGAAAATTTTCACAGAAATTCTCCACACTTCCTTCTTTAATAACCCTCCAACTTTATAATAGAAATCACTTAGTTTGGAGAAGAGAGCCTGACCCGTGCAATACCTTAGGGTAAAAGCTGCTTTTTGGAAGAAATACAAGTTTGGGAGTCAAAACCGGGCACTGAAAAGGGTGGGTGCACAGTGATAAAAATGCACTTCTTTTGGTCTTTGACACTTTCATTCTTCCATCCCAAGTCTGTAATTTATGGTAGGATGTACTGGATGTACTGTGACTTCTGGTGAGGACTAAATGTAAAGAATGCTCTAGTTTAGCTTTCTGGGCTCAGAATCTGTGACTTGTTTCATGGTTGGCACACAGAGCCAGAGCTTCCCTTAGTCTTGGATAGAAAGCTTCTGGCTCCTTACCAGGGTGAGATCTGGCCAAAACCCAGCGATTCACTGAACCGCAATACCACAGAAAAGATGCCCAGGTGAGACATTTAGATGGCTCTGCAGTGGTGGTCCAGAAGGATACTCAGGAGACTGGGGACCTAAGTCTACAAGAAGCCCTGGAGGCCTGCATGTGTAGGGCAGAGTGTCTGTGGGTATTCTCTTCATTCAAGTGATGCTGATAATGGCAACCACTTCCTCTAGAGAACACACCCCAGTTTCCAGGTTATGCGCACCCAAAACAGACCAGAGTCTTGAGGCAGACCTTCTGATCTCCTCTCTTCTGGCTGAATCCATCACACAGAAGACACCAGAGTATCCCAGACTCTCGAATCAGGTCTTAATAAAACATGCAAATAATAACTCAAAGATAGGCAAACTATTTCAATAGGGAAAATTCAGATTGAGTGGGTGAAACATTAACTAGAAAGGCTGGTAAACAGCCTCCCCTTCTCCACTGGTTCCTGGAAAGGTGGGCCCATTCCTCTAGTCCTTCTTCAACTTTCAGCAGCTTCCTGAGCCAAACAAATCCCACCAAGGTCTGGCACTAAGCCTGCTCCCCTATCACAGACAGGCCTCCTTTTTGTCTTGTGTGCTTCTCAGTCAGCCCTCTGCTTTCTGGCCCTTTTTCCTACTGCCCACCCCACCTTCATTTGGGAAGACTCTACCATGCCCACCTCTTCTTAGGAAAAAAGCGGTTGTCTTCCCTTCATCTCCTCTCCTGAGGTTTTGGCTTGACCCAGAGGGCAGCAGTGAGGAACTCCCCGCTCTCATAGTCTCTGTAACATAATGTACAATACACAGTAGTGGGCAACAAATAAATTAGACAAGGAATAGTTGTGTTCCCAGGTTGTGGTATACTCTGCTGTTTTTATGTCTGTGGTGTTTCTAGTGGGGGTCAAAGTTAATGCAACAGTTCCTGAGAAATGGAGTGCAATTAGTGAAGGCTCCTGGAAGCATGTAAGGCAGAAAAATCAATCTTTGCAAACCTTGGCCTTAGCCTGCAAAGAAGTGGTTTATGATCATGATGCTTTGTGACCTGTCAGCATCATGGTAGTATATAACAAAGGCTGCTGCTGTTCCTCCCCGGAGCTGCATTGGAAACAAGAGTGGGTTAAGGGGCAGAGGGCACTATATTGCCCCCTCAGCTATCCAAACGCAAAAAGAGATACACTGCGTGGCCAAGAAGAGTCTGTAAAATAACAGCTTAGCACTGTTGTTGACATACCAGCCCAGTAAGAGTCCCCATGCTGTTGCATTCAGAAGGTCAGATAACTTCCCTCACTGTATCTTAACCAGGAGGCTCTGTGGTGAACTCTGATTTGTGGACAGCATCTTTTCATTTCTGTCCTGACCCAGATCCTAAGTCTTTGCTCCAAACTGGCATAAGATTGGAGGGATCAGAGGGCACTTCCCTCTATTCTTGGCAGCTAGGTGCAAGACTGTCCAGGCAAAAAACATACATCTCAAAAATTCATACCTTTACCTGGGAAATCCTAAAATGCCAATGTATAATCTGATGGTGCCAGGGACATGCCACACACTGCCCTTGGGAGATGACAGCTCTGGTCTGCTGAGGGTTTAAGTGGAATAGCAGTTGGGTAGTGATGTAAGCACATGCACCTCTCACTTCCAGTTGTCCTGATCTCATTGCTTTGATTTCCAGGTTCAGTACTTTTAGGCTGAGGATAGAAAAAAAACAAGTTGTGAGAATATTCTCTCTCTCCCTTTTCTTTCTTTCTTCCTCTCTCTTCTTTCTTTCTTTCTTTCTTTCTTTCTTTCTTTCTTTCTTTCTTTCTTTCTTTCTTTCTTTCTTTCTTTCTCTCTTTCTTTCTCTCTTTCTTTCTCTCTTTCTCTCTTTCTCTCTTTCTCTCCTTCCGTCTGTCTTTTTAACCAAAATCTCTGCAAGTGTGCTGAGAATGGGAGGGTTCTGCTGCAACATTATTACCAAGACCACTTGTGACACTTTCTCATTAGTCTGTGTAATGGGAAGCCAATCTGCTGCTCAGGAAGCAGCACTGTGAATGATTTTCAGCCACAGATGATGCAGCCTGGCTTTGAACTGCTTAGGCCTTGTTGTAACAGAAGCACCAGCAATATTCATTTAATGTGCATTGACCTTTCCCTGACCTGGGAGACAGAGAGGGCTCCGGCTCTGGCTTATCACCATGCCTTTTTCTGTAAAGGTTTTTGCTTGGCAGACTACAAGGAGGAAAATATTAAATTCTGTCTACAAAAGGCACAGTTTGTTTGGCTTCAGCACAGCTTGGGGAGAAAGGCAATGTTGTTTATTTTTCCCCTCCTGTAGCCATGCTGAGAACACATGCCAACTTTTAAACAAACCTTAAAGGGCAGTGATACAAGGTGAGGGCAAAGGAGTAATCTGGACAATGGGTGCCCCTAGGGCATTAAGAATAACTATTCCTCTCGCCTTCTGTTGCTGCAGTGGGCTCACTCATCACTCACCAGGAGGCCTGTATCACATAGGATGAACCTGGGGATGACAGGAAGTTACTGAATGTAGACAAATCCATCAAGTCTCAAGCTCTGGACATGAAACTCTGAACCACCTCCTGCTCCTAAGCTGATACCACTTGTATGTGCAGTTGCAGAGCCACAGGCTTTTCATTTCCATGTCCCATCAGAGCAGAAGAAAGACTGGGGTTGTGCCATAATGTGGATCCCTCAACCCCGAAGAAGCCTGAGATGCTACACAGTAGCAGGCCAGCACTGCCATAGGACCCAGTGCACCAAAATTTGAGCAACCACAACACAGTCATAAATGAGGAGAAGGGGAAACTTGAGATAGATGTGAAGGGGCATGAAGAAAACATGTCTTCCTTGCAAACCAACCAGAACTCAAAGGAAGAGATCACGAAGAAGCAGAACACCAGATGAAAGATTATTTCTTAGCCAAAAGCATAAGACTTCATACTTGAGATGGATAAGCTTTTGCTGACAATACCACACAACTATCGCAGTACCCATCAGTACCCCTGATGGCATAATTCTATCTCATTTGCCTTTAGAAGGCCACTTCTGTTCTATTTATTCCCACTCCATCTTGTTTTAGGCCTCCTTGCTCTACAGATTACTCTGAAAGTTGAGAAAACCACAATGCAGCTTCAGTTGCCTCATTGGAAGAAGGTCATTATGCTTCCGTTTCCTCCTCGGTCTTTCTTGCTTCTCCAGTTATGGATTGCTGGCCTACTCATGCGGCCTTTGTTTTGATCTCTGCACTATATGCCATGGCTTGGGAGAACTCATCCAAAGAGAAAATGGGCATTCGTCAGAAATACCTGTGCAAACACAGAGCAGGATGGAGCCAGTGATGCGTCAGAGACCCTGGCGTGGATGCAAAAGGATCGTGCCACATTGAACTGCTCTGACAGCAGTTGTCACCTTGGCTGATCATGCAAGCAAACGTTGAACTGGTGCCCACTGCAAAGGAGCTGTGAAGAAAAGTCTCACTTTCCAAAGATTAGCTGCAGGGCTGTGAACTTTTCCTCTAATATATTTGCAAAACCTGTGAGATTTGGAAGGGGCAAAGAGTTTTCATTCCAGCTATTTATCCTATGTAGAGTCAAAAACCCAGAAAGAAGGAGCTAAATGTGTTTCTGGCAATAAATCAGTTTAAACAAGTTGCAGAGTCACAGGACAAAGCCTGGCTGCACAGAAAGCCCAAGAGGGGACAATACCAGAGCCAACTACACTTACCTGCTAACCCTGGCACTTCTAAAGCTCACCTCCCAGTGCTGCTGCCAGCTGCCTTTTTGACAACAAGCTCAGATGTTTACATAAAATTAATAAAACCCAAATGTTTGTACCACTAATTTCTGGGCTTGGTATTTCTGGTATTTCTCCTCCAGTGTGCAGAAAGCACCCCCACTCACCCCCATCCCCACCTCCCCGTTCTGTACAGGCTTCAAGTTTGATCAGCTCAGTGTAATCTCTGCCCTCTGTTCTGAGATCCCCTCATGGGTCCTTGCCCCAATTTGAGATCAATCCGAACATATCCTCTGACAAAATGACTATACCCAATCTCAGCACACTCCTGCTCCACATTCTGCTAAGTTGATTAGAGAGCTAATTGGACACAGAGAACAAAGCAATTTAACTTCCCTAGAAGATGACAGCACTGAAATGCCTGGAGCCATTGAGAGTAGCTCTATGCAGGAGCTAATTTTTCCACCTCCATTACCACAGGCAGCCTTCATGCACTGGAAGTTTTAAGGCAATACTTTTCATCAGAAAAGAAACGAAGTGCTCAGAAGCACACTACACCAGCCCAGGATATTAATTTGCTCATTCTCTAATCTGTGTTGAGTTGTGCCCCAAATGGCCTTTTTCGCCACCGGGAAACCTAAGAGCCAGCAGCATTACAAATCCTAAGAAAAATGATGCAGAGGATGGAGTGAGCCCACTGCTGCTCTCTAAAGATAGCCAAGGAAAATGGGATGAGAATGGAAAAAAAGGAAATACTGAGCATTTGGAGAAAACTAAGCAGAGGAATAGAGGAATAAAGGCAGACAAGAGGAGAGGCCTCTCCTTTGCTGGTGTTGATCCTTCCTGGACACCCAGAGCAATGGCACTGAACAACTTTGGGAAGGGCTTTCTAATCACATGGCAAGAGGCTGCTGAGGAAGAAAGGCAAGGAGCAGTGCGGGTAAAGGCTGCTGCTGAAGTATACCTCTGTGGTTTCTGAAGTCTTTCAAAGGACTTATTTTTTCCTGGTACTCGGCAGTGCTGGTTCCCTGTGAGTGTGACAGGGAGGGGGCCTCTTTTAAAAAAGTTTTCGT
The DNA here is from genome assembly GCA_033628505.1 of Tringa tobata. Taxonomy (NCBI): domain Eukaryota; kingdom Metazoa; phylum Chordata; class Aves; order Charadriiformes; family Scolopacidae; genus Tringa; species Tringa tobata. The sequence goes on along the minus strand of JAHREE010000077.1, from coordinate 742,588 downwards.
CTCTTGAAGTTCATCTCAAACACCACTCTGAAGACAATGACACAGGTAAACATTTCAGCCTCGCCCATGGACTCCAACAGAGAGAACAGCAAACCCTGCTGTTTTCTGTGGTACCAAGGAATTGCTCCATTCCCTAAACAGGAGAGCCCAGTACCCCAAAACATCTCAGTCCATCGTGTGACGTGAGCCCTGCCAGACACCTAAGCCCTATTCACGGCCCTCCTCTCACGATGGGTGTGGGGCTCTGCGGTGGGTGCAGGGGAAAAGCCTCCTTTCCCAAGCGCTGCCCAAGGAAATGCAACCTGTTGTGCGTTAGCATGTCACCCCCTTTCCCAAACAAAGAGCAGCTGGGAGAAAACCTCTACCCCTAAATGTAGATTTATTAACACTCAGCACCAGGGAAGTCAAGGTCAAGGGTTAAAGCTCGCCTTTATCCATCACCTCTTGATATGACCTTGGTGGGGCTTTTTGCAAAGGGCAGGGACAGTTGATGCCATAATGAGCTGCTTTTCCCAGGAGACCCAGCATGATGAAAAAGTACAGAACATCCACCTTCATGTACCCGTGCAAGAATTCTGGTTTGATTGGTAATAAGTTCCCCATTAAAAATACATGGGAACTTACCTCGGAGAGTCAGAGAGTAGACCCCACAGGATAAAGTCTGTTCAGCCAGCTTTTAATGAAGGCAATTACATCTATGTATTTGAGGCTTTCGTTCCTCATTCTTCTCCAAAGAAAACAGGCTTATCTCATAGAGGAAAACTAGAATGAAAAATAAATTCACAAATGTTATTCTTTAACTGGATCAATTACATTTTGATATTTGAATTACTGTGTTTTTAATACAACTAAGATGGTGCATATTTAATATTAGCTTACATGCAGGTATAATAGCTACTTTTCTGAATGAACTGGGGTTTAAATTCTGAGGAAATTAATAGTTTCTAAAGAAACAAGGAAAAGATAACTTGGGTGGTCACTGAGACCATTCATTTTAATGAGTTAGCCAATGTATCGAATCATACAAGGACAGATCCAATGCTGGTTTATCCTGAGGAACTACTGAGGTATTTATTCATCTCTCAATCAAGACTGGATGTCACAAGTTTTGTTGGATGTTTGAACTTAAATTCAAACCACAGTAAACAATCTGCACTTACTTCAGTGCTCTCCTTCTCTTCCTGTCCCCTCCATTCCCCCCAAAGATACGTGGAGATACTGGAGCAGTTCGCTCCGTGGAGCTGTAGATTTTACTCAGTGGATCTATGGAGTTTGCTTAGCGGATCTATATTTCTGGACTTGAACTCCAATATCATATTCATAACTGATGCAATCTGAAGCATGGAAATTCACAGCAGACAAAATATCATCTTCTGTGTTACTACTAACAGTGACACGGAGCCTTTATATTTATGCAGGTAAGGACAGGGGAGAAGGCCAAGTTGGTCACCACTCCAGGTTGGAATGATGGCAAAAAATACTGGCATTTCATGCAGGATAAAGGCACAAAGACTACACACATAAACCAGTCTACACCCTTGTTTGCACAGACCTAATCCAGCAGGATTAAATTGTTCTCATCTGTGAACATTGCACATTTTACCTTCTGTGCAGTACAGCACCTTCTGAGGTGAAGTTAGGCATGCAGATGGAGTTCAAGCATCAGACTTAGGAAAGAGAGGTGCTTTGGAGTACTCAGCTCATGACACCTTGAAAGGTGCCTAGCAAGTTCAGAGCAGACACTGTAAAAACCAGCACTTTTAAAATTGTCTCCAACTGGGGACCAAAAGACAAAGGAATCGTAGTCACATCCATTTTTTAAAACTTTGGCCTTGGTTTAAAGAGCTGAACTGAGAACACGGTATTGTGTGAACCCTAACCACCTCATAAACTTAAAGCAGACCTGGACCTGCAATACACCTGGCAAATGGCCAGGGATGCAGGGTCAGTCACTTTTCCACCTACTTCCAGCAGCAGCACTGGTGAAAGCAGAGGCACAGAACACCTGCCACAACACACATACACTCCCATCCCAGGAACCAGCACACCAGATGGTATAAGAAACCATCAGACAACCCAGGCAAGAGCCCTGGGCCAACAGGAACTGAAGTGGTATTCTGAATCTCAGCTGACCCTAAAGCTGGGTGGATTTGGACAAATGGCTCTTTGGCTTTTTTGCCTTTCTGCTCACTCCGTCTTTCATTCTGCCCTTCTGGGAAGCAGCCATGGCAGGGCACCATCATGGCACAGGGATGTGTTCCCCTCCACCATCAGAAGCATCAGTGAACTGACATAGGGGAGCTCCCTTGGTAGCACTCTCCAGTGCCCAGCCCTGCCAGGGCAGGCTTTAGGTTCAGATGACGTTAATCTGCAAAGTCCTCTGATTTCTCCCTGGACACCTTCTCTGTTGTTTAGGCAAAGTGCCCCTCTGAGAGGACTCTATTCTTTCTCCATATTGCATTTATAAGAGGAATTTCCTTACCCAGAACCAGCAGATACTCCCCCCTGCTCCACCCTTCCCCATCCTCCTCCCTGCCCCCATAAAACTATTATTTAAAAACAGGAAAAAATACTCTGGCAAACAATCTTCCCTCCACCCTCCCTGCTATCTGTTTAAATATCCTTGACTGCAAGACATCCAGTACAGAACAGTCATCAATTTTTAATTCATTTAATCTCTTGGTAACAGTGTTCTCATGAACTGAAGGGCCCCTGAGGAAGCTTCAGTGAAACCTCAGACTAGCATCTTTCCCTGGATCCAGGGATGAGATTTTGTGAAAATAGTGGACTCTGTGCAAATGAATGCATGGGTTAACAGGGAGAAAACATATTTAAACCTGAGTACCTTTAACCCCCAACCAAATCAAAACATTGTAAACCAGAGCTCTGTAACCCTAACACAGCACAGAGGGAAACAAGCACCAGGGAGAGAATTCCCTGCGTCAGAGTTGCTCATGATTCAGCAAACTTGGGAAGGAGCCCTCTGAGTAAACATGTGGGTTGCCTGAGCTCCTGGTCCCACTACTGCTCGTTCTTGTTCCAAGAAGCTCAGAGAACATCCTAATACACTGACAGTAATTAAATTCTGCCTCCTTAAATGCCCTGAAGTCTCAAGAGGGTATAGTTTTTCTCCTCAAGCCTCTGAGTGTGTGGGAAGCTAATACTGTGTGCATTTGCATTGCTCTCCAAATAACTGTTTTTCAGGAATGGGCAAAATGGTACCTGTGTACAGTGTGAATGTTAATTGTCTCTGCAGGTGCTTTAGGGCAGGGAGCTAGAGAATCCTTGGTTATATTCAATCATATCATACAATGGTAGCACCCAAAGGCCCCAGTAAGAAGAGGCTTTCATCGTACTGGAGCATTGCATGAAAACAGGAAAAGAGCAAATCCCCATCCCCAGTGTCTTATAATCTAATGAAACAGGTTAAAAAAATAACCTATAGCTCCAATTCTGGGACAGATAGAAATGGTACATTTTATCTGAACCCGAGCTTTCTCATCATTGAACTACAGATCCCAGGGGAGGCTTTTGGAAGGGGAAACAGGTTTGCTTACACTAGGCATGATAACGAACTCAATGCATACAGCCACATCACCTCTAGAGTGACATCAGAGCCACATCAGCCTCTCTTCCTACCCGCCTCAGCCCTCCTTCCAAGTAGATATCCCTGTCCAGTATTTCATTACCCTGGCAAGCTGCTCTGTGGGGATGGGCATGGCCCAGACCTGCTTGGCTTCTAGAAGTCGATGCTGAATAGCTAATTCAAGCTGACTCAGTTGCAAAGAGATTGTGACTTGTTACACCAGATCACACAACATAATTTCCCATCTTTCCACGTGCACCTCAATATAATAGGCAGGCTCCTACAGACAGCACAAGAAGACAAGGCACTATGCTACAGAGCTACTCAGAAAATTAATGTTTTTTCTCAGGCTCCTTGAGATTATGCAATGCACAAGACATTCGGGGGTCTATTTTTCCAAAAATGGTGACTAGAAAATCATGATGCAAAATGTGGCCTCAACATTTAGCGCTAAAGCCCTTGTCACGACACCCTCTGGTAGAGCTGCAGCTCAGCCAGACACGTGGATGCTGGGACAATTTGCATAGTTACTATTTCTTGCACAGACTTCCCCTAATTTGTGATGCCTTTTTCTAACCAGGTTATTTGTCATTTGCCAGCAGCAAACCCTGATTCTTTGCCTGTGAACCTCCTGTTCTGTTTCACACTATTAAGAACATTATTTTCCATTCTCCTGTCAGTGGAGACTGCTGGTGATTAGCACTGCAATATCTGGTCCCCTTTATTGAAAATGTTAATCCTTCCTTTTTGCAGGGTTTCTTTAGCCAGGGGTGTTAATACTTGGTTAATAGAATCAGGCTGCCTTTTTCTTCATCTTTTGTGTGCGTGTGTGTCAGGGAGGGATTTTTTTTGTATATCTTTTGGTCAGAATTTATTGTAGTCTCTCTTTTGATTCTTTTTTCTCCAGAGGGTTTGCTTTGAGTTTCCTTGCTTTTTTTGCCATGATTATCTTAATGCTTTTCTGACATTTAGCATCCAGAACACTCATTGTTCTGAGTCTATTCTGGTCTCTACAGTCTTTCAAGGGTGCTTTCGCATGTGTTGTTGAAGGAGGAGTTACCTGTGTTCACTGTCATCCCTCCACACCTCAATAGGAAGCAGACTGAGAGCTGGGAGCCGTTCCTCACCTGCTACACAGACAAGGTTTTCTTTGGCAGTCCACAAACCTCCCTTCAACATGAAGATCCCTTGAGCATTTGGATGGTAAATGGCATTAAAGAGCACTACCCACCTCTCATAAGACATTCTTCCATGGAGAAAGCATGATGTGAAGCATGGGTCACCTGATGTAACTTCAGGCATTGAAGATTCTGTCCCAGGTGGAAAGGTGAGGCTGCCAAGATCCAAATGCAGACCAGAGAAGGCTGCAGGATGAAGTGCAGGCACTTTTGTGTTGTATTACACTGGTACAGTCTTTTAATGTTAATCAGGTAGTAGTTCAATGAAAATTCTTGTTTTGATGTGAAGAGCACAGATCCTGTCTCCCACAAATTGCTGTTGTGATGACTTTCTTTAAAAGGAAGGGCATCACCCGGAGCAATGTAATCACCAAAGGAAGAAAAGTGGCAAGTCATCTGAAGCTTTGTCTCTCCTGATTGCAATCATATTTTATTCTCAAGTAAAGAGAAGCTGCTGTGGCACTGGGGCTGGGAATAAGTGGCTGTTCAGCATCTCTCTACTGTGGATATGGGACTCTAAGACCATGCTCAAGGTAGCCCCCGTACACAGATTCTCCCCCACTGGAGACAAGCGAATTGGTTGACTCCCTCCCTCCATCTATCCAGCCAGCTGAGGAGGCCAAGAGCAATGGGAGGACACCAGGTTCCTTCCTCGCCACTCCTACGAATAAGAGGATGAGGTTGTCAGAGTTGTCATTTTACTCCCTCCTTCTGAATACCCATTAATATGTCTGTGCTACAAATAAGACACCCCCGCACATGAAAATGTGGGAAGGTGTTGCTCACAGAGGTGCACGGCTCCTGGTATCTGACCCACTCAGAAATGCAACAAGCTCCCTAAGACCCCTACCATCATGATGGCACTTCAGGCGCCTGCAGAAGATGCCATCCAGTGGCAGGAAGGTAACATTACAAGAGCAGGCAATGAAATCGGCCTTTGACACTGCCATCCTTGAAAAAGTTGTATTTTGTCGTGACTTAACTACATAATCAAAATAGCCAGGATGTCTGTGGGCTGTGGTGAAGATTTGACTGACATTCATCTCTAATTATGTTAATTGGACGGCTGTCTTTTTTTTCCTCCAGAAGCCCTTAGGCTTTTGTTTGCAGGGAATAAATAAAGAGGGATTAGTTACGTTTATCTGTGTTTTCCTAAGTCTTTACAGAATAACTGTTATGTGTAATTAAGTAATTTGACTGTCCTTGACCAAGCTGATAGCAAATTACTAGTGTAGGGTAAGACATTACTTATGAGGTCCCATTACATTTTAAGAATAGATTACATGGATCTGGGATATATTGATTTTTATTTATTTTTTGACAGGAACAACTGGAAATAATGGTCTTATGAAGGTGAAAACGCAATGTGCTTTGACAAGCTGTCTTTGACTAGCAGCATTACTTGGTTATATGTCTGTCTTCTCCACAGAGGCTTTGCATTGAGCCAGCTGCGTAACAAGCCTTTTCATTCACAGCTTTCCCTTGGCCAGTGCCAAACATAGTGGTGGGATATATTCAGGTAGCCTTTCCTAAGCAATATCATCCTGGATTTACTCTCTGTGATCCAGTTAACTGATACATAAATAATTCACACTCTTCAAGGATCCAGCTTAGCTGCTTCCCCTATGCTTTGCTGCCTCTCAAATCACTAATCCATATACCCTTTTCTTAAAATCTGCTTCCAGTTTCCCATATAATTTTCACCTCAGATTGATGAGTTTCTCTTCAGGAACCAAGAAGCATTGATGTGCGGAGAGAACGTAATATCATCTTGACTCAAAATAGATTCTCTTGTCCAAGATACAGATACCATTTCATTTGCCTGCTTTGAAGGTACCTTATTGAGCATGCTAGACTCTTGCAGATTCCCAGAGAATATGTTCTCCTTACAACAGAGATCGGATACTCCACCTTAAAATTTACTGATCTTGTTCCCCCCCTTAGTTTTTAGGTATATATTAATTTAGTATAATCATATAAACCTACTTCATACTAAACACATGCACCACTCAGCCAACAGAAGGCTTGGAATCATGTCCACAGCTCCTGACAAATGACAAAGAGGAAAAAAGTCTTCCAAAGAAGCACTGCACTGATAAGTTTGCCAAGAGGCCTGGCCAGAATTGGTTACAGCCAACCACTGTGCTCTAGAAAGTGTGGTATCAAAGTTAGGTTGTCAAAACTGAAAGGCAGCAACTAATCGTAATTAAAGGGTGGGTTTTTTTGTCTTCCCCTGGGAACTAGCACTCAGGGTGGAAAATAAAACTCTTTCACTAAACCTCATTGTGTGGCTTTGTCTTCTAAACACACTGGGGAAAATAAGGGGAGGAGAGTCAATAAGTGCATCTAGGAGAAACCTGGGACACAGCCAAGAGTCGTGATCTGGACAGTGCCAAGACGACAGGCAGCACATAGAGGAGGGGCTGCTTCCAAAAGAAGTTTTGTAGAGATTTTATCCCTGCCAAACCCTCCTCCCAACCCTGTAAGTCAGCCATGATGGCTATGTCTTTTTTAGCAAAGGCAAAATCTCTGTTCCCAGAAATTACAATGTGGTTGTGATGTTTCTGTTTTTTGAGGAAACCGAAGCAAATTTCCTCAGAGAAGTGAGCTGCACTCAAGGACAGACAGCATTTTGGGTATTCTTGGTCAAGGTGGGCATAAGGCAGCCATGCTTGTAGGTAGATGGAATAAACTGGTCTAGCTTCCCTTGGATATGAGATTTCAAGGTTTGTTTCTCTGCTGACCTGGCAGGGCACGCAGTTAGCAGTATACGCTCCAGGGAAGGCAGCTACTTTGAAGAAGAGAAGTGGGAGAAGGTGAGGGATCCCCCAGCCCAGTCTGGGGCAGCCATAGCAGCAAGCTGGTCTGAAGCACTGGTTACTCACAGCTTTGGGTGAAGTTTACCAAGACGGGATGAGGTGACCTTACCTACTCACTGGCATGGCTAGAGGCCAGTCCTTCTCCCCACTCCTCTCCTCCTCTCTCTGCTACTTGCATTTGGAGGTGTGCCCGGCTGCTTCCTTCAAGCCAGCTCTGACTCTCAGTCTGCCCTTAGTGAACTGATTCAGTTCATTAAACTAGCAAAAGATAAATAACCATGCCTGTGATGGGAAAAGGATGGGACACACTCCTCAGGGACAGGGAGAGGAGGCCCCAGAGACATTTCTTCAGGCTGTGAGAGTGGCCAGCCTTGACCAATGCAGTGACCTTCAGGCAGGTCAAGAAGGGATAAGCAATCAGGATTCTTGCACAGGCTACCTTCCTTGAGGTTACATGCCCTGTCCCCCTACCTGCATCCAGGCTGCCAGCTACAAGCCACCAGGGAACTCCACCTGCCCCTCACACACTAGACAGATGACCTTCAGCAGGAAGACCTCTCCTCTCCTCTCCATCTCCATCTCCCACATGCAGCATCACCAGACCTTACAGCTTGCCAGAAGTCTACCAGCAGCAGCTGTAGTTGTGCCACCTTAGCCTGAATAGTTACTCCCACAGAGATGTATGTGAGGGTTTCATACATGCCCCTGAGGGAGGATGCTAATTTCTTGGCTTATTTTAGGAGTTTCTGTAATACTGGCCTGGCCCTTGTCAAAACCACAAATCCCACAGATAAGAATATTAGATACATTGTTCTTTCTCATCAAAGGGAGCTCAAACTTAGTTCAGTGTCTTTCTTCTCTGCCATGGGGAGATGCAAAACTTGTTTCTTCAGTAGCCCAGTCATTGCCCCTTTGTTCTGTTTGCACAAAGCAAAATACAAAGAATCTTGAAGAAGCAAACAACCACATTAAACTATTTTCATATTCTTATGACACAGAACAAGCATGTCAGAAACGTTTTGCTTTTTCCCTTGGAACCTGCATTTTTATGTAGGCACTTCTTAAAACAGCATGAAAAATAAAAAGCACTCACTTCATTTCCCTTTTAAGTTGGAGTTGGGGGAGAATCACACAGCAGAAAAGTTCATTTCCTGAATGGTCTTTTACAACCAGCAGCATGGCAACTTTGAGATGACACTGTCCCTTCAGATCTTTGGGTCGTGGCCAGTTCACTGTTGAGAAAAAAAGTAGTGATATGCGTGGGGTGTCACTGCTGGCTCAGGTTCTGGTCATTGCTGGGCCTGGCCATTTCTCCCCAGGCAGCATTTTCCAAGGCTGCCAACCCTTACCTGGCTCCACCCTGTGGGGTTCACCCTCCGCTCCCCTCACATGGGGAAAGGATGACCATCACTGAAGCACAGCTCTGCATGAGCTGGAGCATAAATATAGCTTACATTGGTCAAAAACATTCAAAAGCACCTCACTGTGTGTCTCTTTCTTATCACACAGACTTTCTTCCCTTGGCTACCCGAGACCCTCATGGAGCACAGCAGTTAGGCTTAGTCAGACCCTGTGTCTCCACACTTTCACTGAAAAACTCTAAAGCTGGGAAGATGCTGTGGAGCAGCTCATTCTCTCCAGACACATAACCTGGGCCTCTTGACCTCATTATCAGTGGAATAGAGGCTATCTATAAAAGATTTTTCTGACATCTGACTGCTGACTATGGCAAAACTCGTGCTGTAATATCTTCTCCCCATTCATTTTTTAACAAATTTAGACAAAATTCCACCCTGTTCAGAGATGTATCATCATTCCTTGTCAAATCCTAGAGTGTTTGAGGATAGCGTTTTAACTTGGAGGGCTGCAGAGAGCATCGACTCTCCAGTTTTCAGCTGGTGCAGGGATCAGTGACAAACAAAATGGATAAACACTGAGTTATGTTCTTGCTGACTGAGTCTCTTTCCTATTTAGAGACAGTTCCATCTTTGCAAAGGGTTTGCTCTTGACAGACATGCTTTAATCTAATACTTTTAATGAGCATTTATTAGAATAGTTGCATTTCTCAGTTCCTTGTACGTACTGGACACTGAGGAGATCTAATGTAGAGAAAGGGGGTGATTGACTGAATTCCTAGTGAAAGATTAAATACTTGTAGTCTCCTAAAAACAGAAAACCTCATTTAGTTCTTCATCTTTTCTTACGTGGCAGCACCCATTCTGTTTTACATGGTGCCAACAAGACACTTAAAAATTTCCTGGACATAATAACCCCTTCTACCTTGGCAGCTCAGTAAGAACAGCTTTCTCTGAAATGTCCCTAATCAATTGACTTTGCCAAGTCTTTCGCTTAACAAATCCTGCAATAGCTTCCAGCATTTTCCCACAAGTGATACCAAATTAATGGGTTTGTAGTCTCCTGGTAGGTCTCTCGGCCTTTCATTGTTTTATTAAGCACACTCTGGCCTGCTGGGAGAAATGCTCTGCATTGATAAAGATGCTGGATGAGGTTCATTTCATGTCCCACTTTCCTTTTACATTCTTGAGCTCATGCATGTCAAAATGTTACAATGAACATGGATAAGCTTAAAAAGATCAAAGTCCTTCAATATGAGCACATCTCACTTCATGATTAATCCAGTGTCCTACATGCCTTATGAAGCCAATGTACACTCTTCCAAATCTGTCTTGCATTTAGGATCTTGGCCCAAATTCAAAGGAGTGCATCCTTAAAATATATTTGGGTGCTTAATTGTACATGAAAATAAAATGTTGATGGGATTAATTTGAGGACCCACCAAATCTAACTTTATGCCTCTGTCAAATGATCCAAAACAAAACAGTATATGAAATCATTACATTTTTAAGCAATGATATTTTGAGCACACAACTGCTTTCCGAATGCTATTTTCTCTGTCATATGTTTAGAGTCACTGTCTTTAAACAACAGACTTTTCTTAGAAAGAACAGCAACAAACACGGTTTTGATTTTTTTCTAAACAGTTTCAGCTCTATTCCTGCCTTGTACTAGAAACTGTTTCTTTTCCAGATATTTCAGTAAATCCCAGAAATAACTAATGGTTGTACCCCCACTGCACAGGAAAATGCTCACACTCCACTTTCCATGCTCTTCTTTTGGCTACTACTCATGCGCACGTACGACAGAGTTCATCTCGTCTGTCTTCAGAGAGACGCCTCAATGAAACAAAACACCAAGAAAATCCCCTACCCTAAGCTTGAGACAATTTATTTTTACAGAATCTGTGTTCAGACTGCTAATAACTTTTGGTTCACTTAATTTAGCTCTCAAACTTCACTGCTCCCCTAGAACTGGCAGGTACCTCTGGCCTTAGGCTTCCCTCATGGACAGTCATTGATTGTGGGGCTGGAGACATGCTCTAGGACTAGAGGATTCTGAAGCCACCTTCATTGGCATCCTTGGACACGGTTTCCACCACCAAGCCCTTGCACATCCTGGGCGGGAAATCTCCCCACACCTTCTCATGGCATCGAGCCATTGCACAGCCAGGAATACAGCCACAACAGAGTGAGAAAGAAGGGCAGAGAAAGATAATTTGGTCACCCTAGTTGCTGAGACACTGACCTGGGAGGGGAGAGATACAAATGTCCTGGGTTGTTTCTGCTTAATTTCTTTCTGACAACAGTTCAATATATACACAGGAATGCAGCAATTTCACCTTCAACTACAGTTTAGAACTTACTCTTACACCCATCTGAAATAAACCCTCAGTGGAGATAAAATTTATCCTCTTCCTGGCAGTGCTTTTGAAAATTTCTCTCCAGGCCAGCCAGGACATTCCTAATACAGCACTTGGTTTCAGGTCAGCCCATTCAGCATCTCCTCCATCACTCTTAAGAAGAACACCTCTGAGCAAATGGACCTGATGCCATTCTCTGGTGACATCCTTTACATTCACTCTTGGGCAGCGACAGAGTTAGGCAATCACTGTCACATCCAGAACAATGTCTGGCACCACTGCAGAGCAGCAGCATCCCAGGCAACTCCTATGGCTGTTGGGACTTAAAAGAGATGCAACCAAGGCAAGAAATGTCCATCAGTCCCTCTAGCAACGTACATGTCTCCATTCTGTTGCATTTCACCATGCAGAATACTCGGTTTTGCTTCTGGCACCAGGGCAAAAGAAAACAGGTTCACCAGAAACTTCTCCTCCTTCCTCACATATGTGAAGGAGAACGGAAAGAGTAGAGAAAAAAGGGACCTCACTGAAGGCATCAAAATGCTCTTTCTATTGTCATGACTGCTGATACCTGCATATTCTGGCAAGACAGGAAAATCATTGCAGCTCCTGCATATTTCTTTTCAGTCACTGGCTGTTATCATGCCTTGTGCTTTTTTTCCATACTTCAAGCAGCTCCACGATCTGCTTTTATGGTCTCTAGGTTTGTGACTAGCTTTTTTCTTTTCTGCCTCCAGGCTTTCTCCCTAAGATATTCTAGATGCTCTGGAAGTCAACAATAAGTACCAACATTTGCCCTAACTTCAATAGAAGCTAGCATGATGGATGCACTTGACCCCTTAACCAAATTAGCAGGATCCAAAGGATGAAAAGACCTGAACTGTATGTGGGCCAGGAACTCCTCTAGTTTCAACCTGTTCTCCAAAAACCCACAAAGGACACAGTGAACATCAATAAAGACGAGTTTGGAACACTGATCATGCGATTAAAGCAAAAATAATGGGTGGCTTTTCCAAAACTCATTTATCAAAAAACAAAGAGAGTTGTGGGTACAAGGAGTCTCATGCATACCTTTTCCATTGCATGCAATTTGGCTACAAGCCAACCACTTTAACCCATAAATATGACAGCCTAAGTGAGCCGCCTCTGAGGTCTCCCTGCTAGGCAGCACAGAAGCATGGCAGTGAGCTCCCCCTGAGCTGGGACACCTCTCAAGGTTGCTCCTTGAGGCAGAGAGACCTTTTACCAATGACAGATCTTTCGTAAGTGACCAATATCATGCATAACTCTGTAGTATGATAACTTTGATTTTGCCTTGGTAATGTTGATTGCACGCTGAATCGGTGCTAGTGAAATGTATACAATCCTTTAGACATAAACTGTTGACCAAGTCTGGGACTAAGTCTGGATCCAGCCGCACCCAGACTCCTCTCTGAGAAGAGTTTAGAAAGAAACGAGGTCCTTTCTGAACCTCATGACTCAACAGGAGGGCCTCCCTTACCCTTTGTGTCTTCAGTCTCTCTGTGAATCACTCCAACTCAAGCGTAACTCAATTTTCCTTTGTATGCTTTCTCATGCTGTAATTAATAGAGTGAACCTTCCCATCCAACTTTGTTAAGTCACACTTTTGCAACACTGTGTTAAAATCATTTTGCTAACACATTGGACAGTGATTCTTTAAGAGATCTAAATCACCTGCCTGTGACACAATGGCATAGTCGGCTGGATCATAAAATCTATTTTTGTGACATCTAGGAAGCTGCCCTTTGAGCAAGAAATTTTTATTTTGTTGTCAAGGGTTAATTAGCTTTACAGAAGTCCTGTTTTGTCTCCCACTTTCACTGTCCTGGAAATTTAAGGGGTTTTTTTTGTTGTTGTTACGGATTACAGCCTGCTATTTTACCAGTTCTGAAATTGCAAGATTGACTCAGAAACCTTAGATCAATCACAAACTATGTTAGGTCTTCATCTTCTTTTTACACTATCAGTTTAAAAACATACTGCTCATCTGAAGGGCAGAGCAACATTTTTCAAATACCTCTAACAGTTTTATGGATAACCACCTCTGTCTGAGTGAATAGAAAATGATTAAAAACATCAAGTTCCTCAGGACCACCTATTGTCAAAAAATAAAGCTGCCTACCGTCTTCTTTTTCCTTTGCAGAGATGACCTAAAGCTGACTTTGTACTTTCCTCAGTTATCTACCATTTTCCTGGAAAATTCAGCACTGGAAGTGCTTCTCTCTACCTTTTAATTCCAGAAGTGCTGGCCTCACGCATGTTACCTGTGGTGTGTGCTGTCTCGCTGGTGCTCAGAGCTGCTGCGTGTCCCCAAGGTGGGCTCCCTCTGGCATCCCAAGCTCTAGCCGGTCGGCATGGGGTTAGCCTGACAGTCTGAAACACATCACAGTTTGTTCCAGCACGTTCTTGGCAAACTCCCTCAAAGCTATCACTTCTTCTTGCCTTTTATGATCATTTGCTGGTCAGATTGATTGTGTGATGCCACCTCCAGACATGCTTGTCTGGTATCAGCCTCAAGGTGAGCTCTAAGGTATTAACATTCACAGTTATGTTAGATGAAGGGAAGTCAGCTCTCTCTGGTGGAGCAAGTTGGCTGATCCATGGCACTGGAGGAGACTATGATAATGGAGATCTTAGTGGAGAAGATCCTCAGTCCCTGTGTGACTGCTGTCTGTATCATTCCAAAGCTGCTGCCTGTCTTTCTGTATCTGAGTTTTGCTGTTGAAGATTTCCTGGTATTTCTTTGCCCTGTCCATACTCTTTAATCCAAGGGATAGAATATCTACGTGTTTGCCCATTGACCTCAGCTTCAGTCACGTTTGCAGTGCGGCTACCAAATGGAAAACCCGAGCAGATATCTGCGGATATACCAAATGTGAACCCCAAATGGATTTTCCTCAGCATATTTCCCTTCGTATGAAGTGACATTCTCTCTTGGATAGGGGCTGAGGTGCTCCTGAACTAAATGGAGAAAGCTGTAAGTAGATATTACTGTCAGTGGAGAAATTTGAGACCATTTAGCTCATTACCAGTTATTAGTACATACACATTTCACAGTGCTGCATACTCTGTCAGCAGCCAAGACAAGACTGGAATAACATTAGTAGGCTGAGGAGAACCAAAAAAATTTGAAGCATCTTTTCTAAGTAAGAGTCAGCTTTCCCTCTGCTTGAAACATCAGAATGCTGGGTCTTGAAATAGGCAGCAGCTACACTGGGTCATAAGATGAAGTCCTGGAACTGTGCCTCTGAACAGAGCGCTCTGCTAGGTGTTAAGCTCCTCACCAGCAAGGTTCTGCCATAGGCTCTGCCCTGTTCTGAGGCTGGTTAATAAATGACCAGGGAGGCTGACCTGATGGACATCATCACAGAGCAGTGAAAAGCCTCAGTATCCATTTGCAAATGAATGAGAAGCGAGTTTGCCTACCATCCAGCACAACTGAGAGCCAGCTGGGTGATGCTCATGTCCAGCTCAAGAGATTTGCCGCATTACTGAGGTAAAGAAGTGGTACATTAGCCCAGTAGACTTCTGACAAGAAGAACCAAAAGCATTTTGGGTTAGATCAACTAATCAATTGTAACAGGACCTCCACACAAAGCACCTGCTGAAGCATCTAGTTGTTGTACAGCTGGCTTACAAGGTAAATTACTGAATATTTACTCGCATAGCTTCATGGCTGCTCCAGGGAGATGCATCAGCAGAAAGATCTTATGACAGTGTGTGTCAGGTTTACAATTCTTCTCCAAGTTCCAGCTGTTGAAGAGGTCAGAGAACTTCCAACTGCAGTTCAGATGGCAACTGCCAGCAAGGTAAATGAAAAAAATCCCAAACCCCCACATATGTTTTACTAAGCACTGTAACATATCACCTTCTGTAAATTTCTGGTGTTGTCAAGTCTCACCTATAGGAAACGTATAGTTGGAAAAGTACCACAGCTTCTTCTAATAAGTGACTATTGTGTTTTTAGTGAACTCCATTATCTGGAAACATTTTTCAAGTGTGTCATAGAAAATTAAATTCTTGCAATATTCCTTAATTGGATTGCATTTTAATCGACCATTTAACCAATAATGCAAGACATTTATATTTTGGGATTTTCTGTCTCAAAAACAACTCCTCCTCACAGATCCCACTTTTTCATAGCCATGAATCATGACATCACAGCCATTTCCATGAAAAGACACTTACCTCACAGTCTTTGTTGCGTTATCAAACAGAAGCAGCTGGGTAATGTGGGTGAATAATCCTGTTCTGTATATTCAGCAATAGCAAAATGAATACTGAAAATTACTAGCAAACTAAATAGCTACTTCTATAAATACTCCCTTTTCAAAAGTTCACCCTATTTTAAAAGCCACTTGTTAAACGCTATTTAGTATATATATAAAGACTGATGGATGAAGACCAAAGTCCTTGAAGCAGACGCAGGAAAAATACCCCACAGCTAAGAGTAAAGTAAACTTCCCTATCACTTTGTACGATTTTTTTTCCCCATCAGCCATGAAAAGGCATTTTGCTTTCTATCGCTACCAATTGCTTGGGCATTTTGGTTTACAAAAAAAAAAAAGCAAGGAAGTGACCTGTACCTCAGTTACCATAGCACTTTCTGCCACTGCCTTTCATTCCTCTCAATGTTGAGAGGCAAAGTTAAGCCCCTACTTGGATTTAGAACCACCCATTTTCTCCACAACAAATGGAGACAAGTAGACAAGTGATAAGCAGTGATTGATGCACACAAAAATATTTTCTGGAGAGTCAAAGAGCTCTGTTTAACCAGTACCAGTGGAAAAGGATGTGAGCTACAGTGGGAAAATACCTCAACAGTTTCAAACCAGCCTAACTGGGGCCAAATGCAAAGCTGACACTGGTGAGCACACCATCTTGAAAGGAACCAAATGACTTTCTGTACATCATGATCTGAATTGCTCAGGGTACTCAACATGATGACCCACCATGTTGTTATGACTGACGACAACACTGTTAACAAAAGAAGAGAGTTCACATGATACCACACATTCTTAGAAAAGGTATCCTGCCTTACAAGTGGGAAAACTTCATGCTGCTGAGACATGTCCTGTCTTTGTGCTTAGATTATGAGGTAATTCATTCCAGGAATTAAGGCATACCGTGCATATTGGATGTAAGATCTAAGCCATAGCCAAATGATTTGTCACTGAAGGCAAATCTGTCTACACATGGAGAGAAAATGTGCACCAAGTACCACTGAAAGCTCTGAGGGAGATTTTAGATAACAGACCTATTCCTCCTTCCTCTACACTGAAACAAGTGAACAGGATCTTTTTCCCCTTTTTCTGTCTTGGAAATATTAGAAATCATTACCAAAACTTGGCTATTACGTTCCCCGTACTTAAAAGTCCCTGTTTTCTTCTTCGTGTGAAAAGAACGTTGAATGCATCACATTTGCTGCTGAACAAATGCATTTGCCAGTTTTCTTAAATGCCAGCACAATTGCTTTAGCAGAGTTAATAAGGGGGGTGGTAATCTGAACAGCCTTATTTTTGTCCTTAGCGTTCACCCCAAAAGGAAATGTGTTTCTTACTAATAATAGTGTATGTGACAGAAAATACCAAGTACGTGCAACTGTTCCCATTCACTTGCCAAAATGGATAATTCACATCAGGGCTTAAAAAAGTAAAACAAAACAAACAGAAAAACACCCCAAGTAAACAAATTAACCCTTCCCCTCCTACCAGCAATTCCTCTAAACCCGAAGCTTGAATCTAAATTATTTTGCCAGTCACCAGAGGGTGAGTTAAAGCAAAGAAGAAGAGAGCTCGTGTTTCAGTTCCCTGAGGACGATGTAAGAAACCATCCTGTCTGTCACATTTTTTTCTCCAGTCAACCGTTAAGTGCATCCTGCCAGTGTAAACCAGACCTGTGGAGGAAACAGCTTATTCACACCCAAATTTATTTCTAGCCATCCATTTTTTTGTAGTGCCCTATACAACTCTGACAGGCTCAAACATTCAACAGTTATAAATCCACTTTCCTCCTGCTTCCCCCTGAGAAATTGTATAACTTGGCTTGCAACCAGGGAGGCTTAATTCAAATTTATTAATAAATGTTTCAGTTTTTTGTTTGTTTTGATTCCAGATTTCTGAAGCTAGAAGTACTCACAGTCACACTTCCAGGGTTTTCTGTAACCACCGTGAAAAGGAATGACGTTCTTTACACCCCCTTATTTCCAGTGGCTGAAGCTGTAGGGGGAAAACAAAAATGATTCAGTATCATACAACTCCAGATGAAAGAGATGTGTCAATGCTGCTGCTCTGCTAGATCAAGCCCAGTATGCTTAAACCACAAAACCCCAGCATACAAACTTCCAGGCTGTGAGTGCCACAACTAAGTCAAGGGAACAAAATGGTCTGAGATAGTTGGATGAGGGCATATGCCTGCATCTCATTAACAATTTGTCTCAAATTAGCAACCAGCTCTCAGAGAAAAGTCTTCTGCTGAAAGTTTAACAGCTGATAGCGTTCCCTCTGCTACCTAAGCAGATATTTTTTCCCCTGACTAGGGAGACTTCACCCCACCACAGTTGTGCCCTCAGGGCCATGACATAGTCTGGGGCAGCCTGGAAGTGGGACTTGTCTCAAATAAAGGCTCTTCTTCCTTCAGGAATCCTTTTGGTGTTTTACCATGTGCACACAGATATCTGAAGATATGGAAAGCCTTCCCCCCTGAGCAATTATAGATACTGCTGTGCAAAAGATGAAATTACCTTCTAAACAAACCCCAAGTTTAAAGGGGGACCAGGGACTTGCAACAAGTACACCATAGCCCCACTGTCTGCTACAGGAAACTCAGTGTCTTTTACTCACCCTTTTGGCCACAGTGTCACAATGTAGTCCTGTACTGTGAGTATTTTCCTCCGTGGAACAAGGGCTCTCTAAACCCTTATGAGCCTCTGGTTGAATCCACTTAGTATCAAGCAGTTAGCGTAGTAGTCAGGTGCTGAAAATCCATTTTAGACAGTCCAGGACATGAGAACCGATTGCCTCTTTCCTCCCTGTTCGTGCTCTTGGAGGCCAGCACCTCCCCGAGATCAGGCATCGCCCGCTGACAGGAACTGTTCCGTACTGAGCACTGGTGAGGTGTCCACCTACCCACCCAGGACTTCGGTGTGACAGGTTCACAGCCAGGCCCAGGCCCGCTTCTCAGCTCCCCTCTGTCTGGCAGTTGGACACTGAATCCACACAATTTCTCTCAAAGGCTCATTTTATTTGCGCAGCAGAACCCCGAAGGCTGATAACAGCACAGGTCTGAAGCCTCTAGTCTCTGATTCCTATGATATATTTATTCCCTGTAGGAACATTGCTTTCTAGTTTAATCTTCCAGGAAAAACATATAAAAAAAAAGAATAAGGAGTAAAGGCTTACTAAATAAAACTCTTAACCTTGTCACATTAATCTTCAATTGTAGAAAGCATTATCAACCAGTGTTGGGAAAAGAGCTGATCCGAATCCTTCCTCCTCTCCCTGCTTGGACAGGGTCAGTCCAAGCAGTGCTCAAGCCTTCTCTTCAGGCCACTTCAGAAACACCTGGCTGTGATTTACTAAAGAAAGTTTTAAAAGAAACTTGTTCTACATCTTGTTCTACATCTGCCTTGCAAAGCAAGGCTCTCCAGGCTCTCTTAGCTTGGCACACTTGGATCTTCTCTCCTACAAGGCTGGAAAGGCCACTAGCAAACATTCAAAGACAACAACCTTTGATGGCACTTTCACTGTGAGATCTTCTTGGGGCATCCCACACATCAGTTTGAGCATACAATGGACAAAATAAGCTGAAACCACCTAGATTGGCTTAACACCTAGACAGAGGCAGCCTTGCAAACGGAGCGTTGCTATCAAAATGGCAGTCATTGTCCAGCAGAGGAGTATCTCCCACCTGTCACAAATGGACTGTTTTATTTATTCACCCTTCAGTGAGCTCCAAGCATTAGCAAAAGACAAGCCAATCTCCCCAGCTGACCAGATTTTGGAGGAGGCGGTGAAGATCTGGGATCTACAGAGCTAAAGTAGATATACGCCTATGGGCTTCTGCACTGTGCTAACAGCTCTTCTACCAAAAAGCATGAGGCAACAAAACCCTGCAGTAGAAAAAATGCCCTTTTCTCATATGTGTTTGGAATGAGAAGGTAGCACAACTGACAGCTTTCTGGGTGCCCATCTTACACCAGCCCCCGTGCAGGGACAATTTCCATTGTTAGGTAACAATGAGGCAAGCTTACGACCCAAGTAGTCCCTTTTTAAGTCATTCCTAAAAAACCAGACACAGGTAAAATCTTAAGTATTAGGGCCATCCCTAGCCTCATTAGGCTTACAGTTATTCCCAGCTCATGTATAATGCTAACAAGTCTAAAAATTTTCATTGTCCAGTGTAAAAATGCAGTATTCAAAGCCACCTTCTTATTTAAGACTGAGAGTTTGAAATGGGGAAAGTGCTAAGAAAAGCAAAACAGGAAGAAAATTAAAGTTCTGGATGGCATTTTTTTCCAGTTGTTGAGGTTTTTTTAGACCCTCTTTCATCTTCTTTCCCTTTCAAAGACTAGTCTATTTTTTTGCCGCATTTTGAAGACATTTGTTCAATGTGAAGTAGCAGCATGCCTCCCTGGGTGGAGAGCTGTCAGCAAACCCAAAGAGTTGCCACGCAATCCAGGCCCCACATGAAAACTTGCCACATGTGTTGAGGAGCTGTCTCAGGGAGCAGCCATTTTCTGACAGGAATGTTTCCTCCTTTCCCCATTTCTTTCACCATCCATATTTTTATGGGAGCCCTTTTAGCAGAGTACTTATTTCTGAGTCATACAAATCAGCTCCAAAGCTTGGGTAATGCCAAAAATGGGCTATTCATATTCATTCACGCTCTTGTACGCATCTCTGCTCTCACAAAATGGAACATGTGTCTGATGAGCTTATTTACTTTCTAAATGTGTGGCTAGAAAGGATAGAGAGTGTGCAAGATATAATGGTAGTAGCACTGGAACAACATCAATAAGGCATCTGCAAATAGAAACTTCCCAGTTTGCCTGACCTCTGCCAAGCCCTGTGCAGCGTGGTTATAATGGTGTGTAAGAAACTCTTTGGTGTAGATTTTATTGTTGTGCCCTTTAAAATACAGACACGTGCTCTGTTGGTTAATTCCCAAAATAACGATGCTGCTCGGTACAGAGATGACTCATTCCTAAGATGCCACTTGACTGGTTGCTGTTCACTTCCAGAGGAAAGAAAACAGTTAAGGTCATCACCTGTGCTGTCAGGTAGAGCTGTGGACTCTAAGGGAGTCCTTGAGTACCCCCATTTGCAGCAAGCTGAGTCTGCTGTGACTCATCCTGCACACAAAACTCACAGTCAGCTCCCCTACCACAGCCCTGCTGGATAATGTGATACAGAGAATACTCAGGGAGCGAATATCTCCCACTCCCTGGTGTAGATGCCACATAAACACCCCTGAGCACCGACTACCCCAGTGCACAGGGGGAGGGCTCACCATGCTGGGCTGTAGCCAGGAGATAGTTCCCTTACTAAGACCCCATGCTCAAAGGGAAGATGCTCCCCACCCAGCTGCTGTATCTTAGGACCCCACACTTCAGCAGTGGCCCCTCTCCTGACTTCTGCCCTGCCTGCCCGCGTGACAGGCAACAGTGCTTTGAACTGCTACAGATGCCCAAGAAGACAGCACCTGGGATGTGTGTCTACCTACCCTGGTCAGCGGGGTACCGCTTCCTCTGCGGAGCACTGAATAGCTGCATGCATCAGATTGCACTACGGAATGGCAAAGTGTCTTCCCTCTGTTCCTTTTTTCCACTGAAGTGACAGCATCATATAAAATTCTGGTTGGTTTCCTTTGGAAAAAAAAAAAAAAAGAAAGAAAAAAGAACAAAACTAAATGCTTGTCAAGTTAGACAAACTTTCCCCCCCTCCTCCTCTCCCTTCTCCTTCAGTTTTCCCTTCCCTTCCGTTGGCCTGGCAGGAAGCTGATGCCCCAGAACATCTCCCGAACAGCACAGCCTTGCGTAGGAAAGCAGCCATGTGGCAACCTTATCCTCATGCTTGCAGAACATGAGGGCAGTCCAGCAGGATGGATGTGTCACAGGGTCTGGGAAACAGCATCAGTACCTGTCAATGTCTCTACTCTTATTTCTTTCATATTTCACCAAAAAAGGTATAAAAGTCTACAGCATCCTGCTAACACACTGCAATGTGACTGTTAAAGTCAGGCACTATAAAATATACAGCAATTTTTGCTAGGATGTTATATGTTGTACCTTCTGTCTCTTTTATGTCTCATAAATCTCTTGGTATTAAAAACTTTTTTTTTTTAAAATAGTTTTCAAGTTTATTTCTACATATGAGGAAAAACTGGTATTGCTTTTATATAAATCATCTTCTCCTTGCTTAAGCCAGGAAGGATGCTAGAACTGAAACATCAGGTGACACTGCAGACCTCTCTTCGCATGGTATAACATCAAAATGTGCATGAGATAGTGGTTAACTAATCAGTCCTCAGACCTTTCTCTCAGATCTCTCTTCAGCAATAAGCAAACATCCTAGATAAGCCAATGTCTATCAAGACATCACAGCAGAAAATGGCATCCCTCTCTTTTTTCCAAAAATAAGGAACATGATTCTGGGTTTTGCAAGTGTATTCTTTCCCTGCATTCCTGACATGGTGTGCCCTGTGTCACAGGGATACTTATATTTGTGCTAAAAGTATGATGGAACTAAAGAACAGGATTCTGGAATCTCCTTAGGGAATTATTTTGTAAATATGTATGCAGTGCTATGAGTCCACTTCAAAGGTAAAAAAGAAAAGAAAAAAAAAAGAAAGGAGGAAAAGGAAAAAAAAATCAGCTCTTCAGAAGTATTTTTATGAACCTCAGGGATGAGTCATCTCTGGCAGAGGAGATTTAACAGGATGCAAAGAAGGGCTGGCTCCACACCGAAGCAGGGAAATTGCTATTGCTTCAGTTTGATGGTTGATTTTTTAAACTAGGTCTCCCCTTACCACCACAAAGGACCCCCCTCATACTTGCCTGATGGACAGTCCTCCTCAGTTCCATATAGTGCATGGCTGACCTTGCTCATAACATGGGATGGGGGTATGAAATAACAGTGACAGGAATACTTTGCTACCTTGAGAAGGATCCAGAAACACTGTTTCCTTTTTTTTTTTTCCCCCAGAAAAATGCAGCTTCTCTGATAAACACCCTCACCTTTCTTCATCAGGCATGGGAACTCAGTATCAAACAGAGCCATCTCTAATCTCTCAAGTACCTTTCAATCTGCTTGCTACTAGGGCACTAAGATTCCTCTCTATCTCTGTGGCAGATAAAATGAGCTCAAAGTTACACTTTCAGTGGTGGAGGTCAGTTCCCTGATATATCTAGACAGAAGCCTGTAATCACTTGAGTTTTTTTCCAAGTGAGAGCTGAGAACATGCTGCATTTCTTAAATCTCCTTATTAACACGATAACTAATCTAATGGATGCCTTCAGATGCTTGAAAGCTGAAGGCAGGAGCAAGCGTGCATACACATCAGGACAGCTTTTACATTTTTAAGCCAATTTGCTACTTGCCTAGAATTAAAAATAGGATGACAAGTCCTGATCTGCAAAGAGTTTAAATGGGAGCTAGCGAACTCTAACTATGGCGGACAGGGCAGAGGGAGATGACATCTTCCCTACCTCCACAGGATTTTCTGCCATGCTTTTAAATCTTTTGAGTCTAAATTTTAAATAATGTATTACTGTCTGCCATTTTAATGTTTGCATACAGATTTCTGGGACTGAGTCGCAAAAATTCATCCCAGCTAATTTTTCAAAAAAGGAAAGACAAAGTATCCCCAGCTACTCTTTCAACACATCTAACATTTGTAACAGTGGAAAGTGTGTTCTAGGAAAAGCCCTGGTTTTGATGTGGACTCATCAAAATCTTCCAACCTCTCACTCAAGAAATTGGTAAGAGGAGTTCGCTGAATGAAGAGCAGAACATTCTCACCTCCCCTGGTGGAAGGACCATTTCCAAGTGTGAGTCAGGAACAGCTTTTCCGTTGTTCTCAGCACTGAATGGCAGTCATCCACTTGGCTTCCCAAAAGTCCTGGCCCAGAGTCGACGCTGGAGCATTACCTGCATGACACACTCAATTCAGCAGGGAAGGAAGGGTGAAGCTCCTTCCTAACACACACTTTTAGACAAACAGGTAGCTTTAGTTGCTAACTCCACACCTAGAGTGTGAAGCAGGGTCCTCAGAGGCCCTTAAGCCTTCTCAGTTTTAGATCAAATTGTTACTTTTGGGGGTAGAAGCAGTGTCTTTCCTGTCCCAGGCACAGCTGTATAGTGCCGTATGAATAAACAATAAAGCAAGGGAAGAGATCAGAGGAATATAACAGTGCTCTGACACCTCAAGTTTGGACTACTTACAAACTGCATCAATTCCTGGCAAGGCTGACCTCACTCGTGATCCTGAGAGCTCAATAAATTCAGTTCCACCGAGCTCATCGTGTGTTGGTTTTCTGATGAAAACTTTAAAAATCTGGGATCTTTTTGCTCTCCACAGCAGTATAGTTCTGATGATGTTGTATAAGCATCGTGATTTCTCTCGCTGCTTTGAGCCAAGTTTCTTTCCGTGCCCCCACCATGCTATGCAATGTGCTTCCCTTGGTTTTGCCCTCCACCCCAGAGGAAGCTGTGTTTCCATGATGTATTATTAAAGTGCGTATGTTGTTTGTGAGCTATGCTGCTACCCTTCAGCAGGGAGACACAATCTAAATGTAAAATAGCGTGACTGTGATAAATAAGGAGAATTCAAAACTCTGGCACCCTTACTGTATGTATGAGACGTGCTTGGATGCTAAAAGCTATCATCTTTTGCATGTAAAACACCAGTACCTTGTAGTTTCTTCACTGAGATCTGGAAGTACAGGAGCAAAGTCTGACTTCCAAATGGGAGATGCGTGCGACTGCGCTGCGGGCCTGAGAAGTTCATTCGGCACCCACCTGAAAAAGACTGACTGGCTCACAGTAAACAGCATTTAATATTAAGAAGAAACGCCTGAATTGGAAAACAATCCTAAACCCCATCAGTTGATGGGAAGCTTACGAGGTGTTTTGTTGATTCACAGCACACGAAATGTGAGAACTGGCGGGGGGAAGACAGGGGCCCAAAACCTAAAATGCTTCACTGGCATTAGCCAGGCATCTCGCGGCGCGATGGGTATAATTCCCTCCCGGGGAGAGCTCTGCAGGGACCACGTACAAGAGCCGCCAAAAATGAGGCAGCAATGACCCACTCTGCGGCGCTCCTTCGGCTTAATAGGAACAGCTGGTCAGTGAAGTGTTTGCTAGAAATTTAACAAGGCTCAAACAGTGAGAAGCATCTGCCAATAAATCAAAAGGGAGCGACCGGCTAAATGAGGTTTAATTTAAATTCGTACCTTGGGCTGACAGACAAGAGCTTCATTGCTCTTCGGCATTGCATTAGCACAGGCAGGTCTGTGCCCACGTCGGCAGTGGCTCGGGGACTGTATGATCTCTAGAGGTCCCATCCAACTCTGACAATTCCGGGGAAGGTGTTCCTGAGTGGTAGCCCCAGGGTCCCCCTTTAAGCACGCAGCGACCATGAGAAACTGTGTCAAATGCATGGGGGACTAAGTGGGGAGAAGCAATGGGGAAGTAATTTCTCCCTAATGGCACACTTTCTCAGGCATTTGAACATGAGGAAAGCCACACAAATGTTTTGGGCTCTGCTGTGCCCTGCTGCTGCCCCCAGCTTGGTTCCCCTGCCCCCCTTCAGTGTGAGCCGCCATGTCAGGAAATGCCATGGCCATAGAGGGAGTGTCCCCGCAACAGCAGCCAGGGATAGCAAGGGGAGGGAAGGCGTTTTCTGTTTCTAACATTTCTGTTTCCTTGCCTGAGGAAGCCCACACAACCTTTCGCAAAAACCCAGCCTCCCCAGAGACCCTAGGGTGCAGCAGGTGTGGGTAGAAGCTTCCAGAAACTCACCTCATGGCGGACTGATGGCAACAGGGCATGGCCCCAGGGTGGCCACTGCTGGCACTGAGGGGATCATACGTCCCTCCTGCTTCATTGGGCAGCTTTTGGCCTGGCAGCAAGAGCTAGATTTCACCTTGAGATGCTCTGAGGCACACTGGCTGCCTTTGATCCCCTGGTAGATGAGGAGAGTCATGCTGAGGGAAACATGGAGGTGTGCTGGTGGCGCCTGTCCATCGCTCTGCTCCGCCGTGAGCAAGGCTGACTTATTTTCAGGGAAATGCTCAGTCATACCTGTGTGGCCTTGGAGAAAAACCTCGTGGCTCCTTGTGGGCACCTCCAGCATTCACAGCGGCAGTGATCTCACCTCAGACTTGGTGCTGTAGCTGCCTTCCACCTTGGCGCCCATGGCTGGTGGCAGGCCTGAAGGAGGCTGGCGTTCCATTACGGGCTGCCTTGCATGTGTACTGGGGGGAACTGAATTCACTTCGAAGGTGAGTAACAATAGCATCCCCATTTGCCAGAAGGCCTTGAGGCATGATCGATGGAAATAATCACTGATTTGGTGAGACACAAGAGCAACAGAGCAGTGTCAAGGCAGTTGCCTATGTCCCTCCATGGTGCAGGGGTCTGGGGCCAGAGCAGGGCCAGGAAGCCCCAGGGTCCCCTCCTTGCCCTCTCGTGCCTCCATCCACAGCTGGCAAGCACCATAGAGTTCCGTGGGCAGCCCACTTTACCTCAAAAGACCACTTGTGCTGCCCGATTTTGCTGGCTTCTAATCTCTGATGACACACGGAGCTGCTGGGGTGTTTGCTCACGATTCCCAAACCAAGATACAGGGCTGGCTGTTCCTTCGCCTGGGACAGGGAGAGACTGCAGAGGCAAAGGTGGGCATAAAGGTGGGGAATGGCTGCAGGATGAGCTGCAAGGTGAATTCCCCTGGGCTGGGCTGTCACTGAATTCTGCATGGCTGCTCTTTGCATGGATTGGGGAATCAGCTTGGGTTTCTTTTTCAAATTAGAAACACCCAAATTGGAATATCAAATTAGAGATGTCCAAAGCATGACACATACCACAAAGCATACCAGGGGGTATTTCTGGTGCATGCACAAATCCAAATAAAAGCATCTTCAGCCTGGAGAAGACTCCAGGGAGACCTTGTAACAGCCTCCCAGTATCTGAAGGGGGCTACAGGAGAGATGGGGAGGAACTCTTTATCAGGGAATGTAGTGACAGTACAAGGGGTAATGATTTTAAATTGAAAAAGGAGAGATTTAGATTAGATACTAGGAAGAAATTATTTACTGTGAGGATGGTGAGACACTGGAACAGGTTGCCCAGAGAAGTTGTGGATGCCCCACCCCTGGAAGGGTTCAAGGCCAGGCTGGATGGGGCTTTGAGCAACCTGGTCTGGTGGGAGGTGTCCTTGCCCATGGCAGGGGGTTGGAACTAGATGATCTTTAAGGTCCCTTCCAACTCTAACTATTCTATGATTCCATGATTCTATGATCTGTAGGAAAGCTGCTCTGTAAGAATTGTGATCATTACCTCAGTTTTACTCACTGCCCCCCTGAATAGAAGAAACCTCAAGAAACTTTTTTTTATAATGCTTTCTAGAAGTTTCAGATAAGAAGAGACTGAAAATAGTGCACAAAATGCAAGTGGAAAGAGGAAATTTGGACTAACTGACTTCTTACAGATATACTGGCATATAGGCATTCCATTTTGCTTTTTAGATACGTGAATACATGCTTGTCTGCATGCACACACATATGCAGACGTAAAATGGATTAGATTAGTTCTGAAGCATTTGACAACAGCAGCTACACTTTTTACAAATCAGAGGCAGCCATATTCCCTTCAGAAATCATCTGGTAGGAAAATATCAAAAGCAGAATGTGCAGGCTTTTAAAGAAATGTGTAGGAGCAAAACTAGCTTATTTCTGTTTTAATCCAAACTGAATCATATGTCTTATGTCAAAGCTATAAAAAACAAGGAAGGTAAAAGAGGTAATTCTTGTACTCCAAACTTTTTTTTTAATCTTGTATTAAATTATTTCCTTCTCTTTATGCAAAAGAAACCAAAAAAGTATCAATTCCTAGCAAGGTAATTTCACCTCTTTCCTACTGTTAAGAAGAAACTAAGGAGACACATCCTCTCCTGGTGTAGTTTGTTACAGTTCCTCAGGCTTCAAAGGAACTAGGACAGTTTCCAACAATGGAGGACATGATCCTCAGATCTTTAGTAAGTGAAAAAGCATCCTGTCTGAAACTATTTGGGAGAGGAAGCTTCTCCGGAGACAGCTAATAAAATACTTCCAGTGCTCTGTAAAGGAGAACACTTGATCCTATGTGTAAGGCCGCTGCCATTTGCTGCCCGGCAGGAGAACTGCGGTGGCCGCTGGCCCTTTTCCCAAGCCCCAGCGGAGCAGGGTGCGGGCCGAATGAGTGGTTCGGCCGGCAGCAGCCACCATCTGTCCCTTTGGCCACCTCTGCCATTACGTCATGGCCCAGATTTGGGCAACTGACCGGGAGGCCCTGGAGAAGGAGGGCTCCCAGATGGCACTCTGCTGCCACCACAGATACTTATTACACTGCTGTCTTCTCAGGTCTGAGGAGCTTGGGGGAAGGACGGTGTCCAGAACTGGGCTGCATGAAGTTCTTAGGTGCCAGGAGCCTGCTTTCTCCCTCCATTTTTCACAGGGTCCTGTGATCCTGCCAGAGCATGGGCAGTACACCAGACTTGGCTCTGCAAAAGTACAGTGAGCCTGGAAAGTACAACATACTCTGCCCGCACATAGCATCTGCATGGGCTCAACATGTATCATGCAGGGCAGGAAAAGCTCCCTGCTCTTCCCTGACACTGAAAAGATGCTTGGGTCTGCCCAGCCAGGACAGTCGGACACCACACAACTGAGCGTGAGACTGGGCTAAGAGACAAAGGGGATAAATGACCTAAAAATCTTTAAGCAGGCTGAAAAGCTTCCAGTAGCCTTGGAGCCATATTCAGATAAATTACCTTAGACGTTGATACACCAAAAGGATGAGGTCTGGTCCAGAGAGGATTTGTAGTGCATACATTAGGATCCTGTAGGACACATACCTCCCACTGACATCACAGACAGCTTCAGAGCACCCACAGGAGGCTGGAGGCTCCAGCAGGGAGCCACATCCACCCAAAGAACAGCAGACTGCTGGCACTCCCACAGTTGCAGTGGTACATGAGACAGGACCGGCAGTCTCTCAAATCAGGGAAAATCCACTCATTTGTCTTGACAAAGCATGATGGAAGATAAGAAAAACTGCTCAAGAGGCAGGTAATGTCATTTCAACGGCACCAGTGGTTTTTACCTAGCCCCTTTCCCTTCTCAGAGTGGACTGAAAGCTCTTTGCAGCATGGCTTCTGTCCATGGGTCCTGGGTCACGATGGGAGCTCCTAGATACAAGATCAGAAATAGATAAAATAATAAAAGAAACCAATAAAAGTTCTTGCAATTAACTCCTCCAGCTTCTTGCTTTCTCATCCCCCTCACTCCTGGGTTCTGCAGCAATAACAACAGCAGCAGAATTAAAGAGTGAACAGAGTAACACTGTGAAGTTCAGGTTATCTCTGGAAAATCTTCCCAGAACAGCCTGAAGTGGCCACATCATTTTGGAGAAAGTGGCAGGATGTCACCTTCACTCCAAGGCCAAGATTAATTGCTGGGCTGGATCCATTAACCTGGTCTGAGCTGCACAGTTCTCCAAATCTCCTGCCTCTTCTGGGAACACTGAAATAATATCAAACTAATATAAAAACTATCATCACCCCAAGCCATGTTCATCCAGTGCTGGGAAACTATTCCATGCCTTTGTACTAATTATGCTGGCTTCTTACACAACCAAAATAGCCTTTTTAAAAGAGATTTAACCAGGTTCAGAACAAACGAAAGATCCTTTGGCAGGCCAGAGAACCATATAAAATCACTACCGTAAGAAGGAAGACATTTCTGAGCTGCTGTCTATGTATTTATTTTCTGCATATGGAATCAGCCATTTTGTATGCTTGATAAAATCAAGGACAATTAAACTAAATTGAGCTTTAATTTCAGACTGAGGCATACATCTACGGCTGAGCATTTCTTCCTGCAATGTCTGGAATTACTAACCGGCAGCACAGGCGAAGCTCAAATATCAGACAAGGTGGGAACAAGTTCATTGCTCGTCAAAAAGCAGACAATGATAAAGGTGTTGGAATACATTGCATTACTCTCAGAAGAGTTAAAAAAAGGTCTAATATTGCAGTTGGGTCCATATTTAGGATGAGAAGCAGGGCAATGAATGTTTCAGGAGTTGGGGAGGGATAGGACAAGGTCAAACAGAAAAGACCCAGCTAATGAGGAATCTCACCGTTCTGTGCAAGAGGATAAATGAGCCCCATCGAGGGCTGAGCCCTCAGCATTCGTGAACGGCAGCATTAGCTCTGCTCTCAGCTTCCTGCACACTCAACTTCACCTCTCTGAGCTGCACCACTGAAGATCTGTGGAGAAATGATCTTTTATTTGCAAACGCACAACGGAAACAATTATTTTTAACCCCAGTCTCAAACCCAACTTTCATATCTTAAAGAACTGAAAACATTTTTCTCTGCTTCTTATCATGCCTTAGTGTATCTGCCTGTTGCAGGGGGGGCTGGCTCTTCTTCTCTGAGGGGCTGGTGCTTCCCTGTGAACTGAGTGGACAATTGATCCTCCCTACAAAGTCTGCGTGTGCAGCAGACATTATTTCCATCCCACTCAGTTTGACTCCAATTCTGAAAGGCCCCTGGTCCTGCATCTCTGATGGCAGGTCTGGGCTGGTTGTTAGCCTTGCACAAAGTGCCGCACCTGGGTGATTTTTTGATCTTGTTCTTTCCTCCCAAATCCTCAGATGACCTATGAGAAGAGCAAAGCTTTTCCAAGATGAGCAGATGGCTTGCAAGGGGATACTTGTTCAGGAAGGGCAGGCTGTGCTAATGACTTTTCCAAAGTCCCATTGTCCAGTTGCCAACAATGTAATTTCCAGAAAGCAAATCCTACGGCAAGACAACAACAAAAGATGGTTTTAACAACACAGCACTATCCTTGGTCGATATGAGAAAGTTGTTAAACCTTTATGTCCATACAAACACTGATCAAGCTGAGTTTTCTAGAGGTTCTAGATGGCTGAAGTCCTACAGCGGGGAGATGAAGGGAGATGACTTATATTCTCTGGAAAAGCCAAGTCAGTTGAGGCCAAAGAGTCTAAATGAATCATTTAATTAGAGACCATACAGAGTCAGAAAAGGATTTAGATTCCATCCAAACCTCCTTTTATCACAGGAAGCTGCAGAGTAGGATATTACACAGCCTAGGGGGGGGAAATTAATATATCAAACTCTTTATTAAGTCCTTCTATTCTTCATTTGTGAAAAATCCATCCAGCTCACTGTCTGAGGCACAATGGCCTGGCCTCTCAGCAAGTCTCTGTTCAAACCGTCCCTACCCAGCGACAGTTGTGTCACAGCAGAGGAGGTGTTAGATGTCTTACTAGAGATCTGCGGAGCAGCTTACGCAGGGAACTCTGGGTCCTACCATTTCCCCCCCCCCATCTCTAATGAACACTCACGTCTAGAACAATAAAGTCTCCTCTTGTTAGTGATCACTTTGAAAGAAAAATGAGCTATTAAGATGATTAAGACACAGCTCGGGTAAGTAAAACCTTCTAATGTCTATTTCCATCTATCTTTGAAATGCAGACTGCTACACAGAGGCAACCAAATGTCCTAGTTTAACCTCTTACATGGTTATCAAATGAAAAGGAAGAACAGTGAGAAACTGAGCAAATCAAAGGCTTTGCAAGAGGGTTCAGGGACATCAAAACAGCCTCTTCTCACATGCAATACTTGTGAGGGAGAGCAGGAGGGAGGAAACGGTCTGCTCAGATCTTCAGTCAGTTTAAGACTTACTCCTATCAGTTTCTGACAGCTTCTTCTGATATAACAAAATTTGATCCACTTCATAGGTGTGACTTATTACCAGCTCTGTTTACAGCACAGAGTGCCAAGCAAAAAACTTCCTTACCTGGAGATCAGCTTCCTGTCGCAATCTGCAATAGCTGAAGTTACCAACTCACACAATCTCTTGACAGCAGGAATCTTTTTTTCTATTATTAATCTTTTGAAGGAGAAAGGAGCGCTATTTGAATGATTAGGTGCCCAAGTACATCAGAAAACAGAAGGTAAATAGGATTCACTTGCAAAATGGAGGCAGAACCAGGCACATGGAATATGTCAAAAGGGAGTTTAATTATGCTCTGGTTTTAAAGAATGACAAAACCATGCTAGTGAAATTTATAACCCAAGTGTCACAGAAATTTGCAACTCGGTAAAGTTGTCAAAAATATTAAATTATACAGTATGCACAGATGTGGTTGAGAAACTACCCAAAGATTTGTTTAAGAAACATCAAAGCAGTTAACTTCAATCACATTTTGCCTGGGCTGGTATTCTCTTTCATTTTCAGCAAGTTTAGGGAATTAACAATGGTATTGGCAAACATTTATTCAGATAAATGGGAGTGCAGTCCTCCTAGTTGTAGCACGAAGACTCATTCACTGGATCCCAGTTTACACACTAATCTATCTACTCACCAGCATTTTGGAGCAAAGCTCTATGCGCTGAGAAAGTTACAGCAGTAGAAAACACTAGCCCTCGCATCCAATCACGTGGATGTCAGGAAGCTGAATTCCTGTTTATCCACCGGAGTAGAGGAGGAACCAAGCAAAGTTAGACCAACTCAACCACATGTCTGTGAGGCGCTTCTAATCCTGTTTGGAAAATATCACAGCTAGAACTTAGTTGAATGATATTCCTTTCGACAAGACCCTTCACAGTCACCTTGTTTGTGACAGCTTTCCTTACTTCAGGTCATCAAAGCCCTAATCCAAAACATGGCACTGGGATGTCTCACCTTCACTTCACTGCATTTTGACTTTGGATAGTTTCTTATATCTGGAGCAACCGAATTTTCCTCAATACTGAGCAAAACAGAAACAGGCAGTCTGTATGAGACACCAGAAGCTTTGAGTTCCTATTTTGGGAAAGTCAGACATGGCAATGACCTAGGCATGACAAATATGAAGGAATGAGTTCCTATTTGGAAAATCACAGTATTTTAAATATAAGGCTGAGAATGGAGATATTTTTAGTATAATCATCTTCTAATTACTCCAGGCTCTGTGCATTTATGTGTCGTTCAGTCCTTGTGTCCTTGTGAAAATGCAGGAGAAGATTTTGGGTTGTCAGGGAGGGTAATCTTGTCCTATGTCACAGGAGCACGGTTCAGCAGAGAGGAGCTATGGGTTTTGCCGTGGGAATGGCATTACGTATAGTAACTCCTCTGGCCTTTTATCCCCATTTGCAAAACAGGACAAGAACCATCTCGTGGGAGCACAATCCAATGCCAGCGGCTGTGAGTACCTTTGTGACCCCAGAATGGGGGGGTTACTCCAGAAGCACAGAATCTTAATTTAGGTATTATTGCCAATGAATGCATTTGTGACACCAATTAAAAAAATCTCTAAAAGATCATCAGCTTGGAGTACTTTGAGCTGTGATGGACATTCACAATGAGCTTGTATAGATGCTCTCTTTCAGATTTAATTTGTATGTGCTGTATGTGCACATGTGGCGTGTGCTGCTGTATGTGCTGCTGTCCCTGACACTGCACAACAGCCCTTCATTTGTGCTAGAAAGTAATTGTGGTATTCTGGATGATGATTTGTTGACTGGTTAATGGCTGTCACTGAACACACTGTATATACATTAGCTGTCCTGTTTTAATGAGGAACAGAACTCTTTAACATTCCTTTTCTGCCATTTTTTTAATTTTTAATATGCAATTAAAAAATGACAAATGCCACCTTCAAAAGGGGTTGGACTAGACAATCTCTAGAGGTCTCTTCCAACCTCAGCTATTCTGTGACTCTGAATATATCCTGGAGTCTTTAAACAGCACTGGGGTGGGGGGTGGTGGTGTATTATCACCTGTGCATGAACAGCCAGCTGAGTCACCAACACGGCCAGTAACGCAAACAAGACTGTAGTGAGTTGCTTTTGTCTCACACTGCAGCAGAAATACCTCCACTTCGTTACAAAATGTGAATGCCAGAGGCCCACTGAGAGGCTCACTTATTCAGACAGATGTTTGTTCCATGTAACGTGTTAAAATTTCTCCTGAAAAGCAGGTATCAAACCCCATGATCTGGCTACGTTCCAGCTGGTCCCCAGTCTTTCTGAGCCTTATTCAACACCAGCACATTGAATGTGCTCCTCTGTAATGGACTGAAAGAAAATTCCATGCTACCACCCAAAAGTGCAGGAGGCTTGGGATTAGGGATGCGCATCTTCGCCTGTGCACCCATGGCTGCCTGTCCTCCTGAGCCCTTGGGCTAGCATCCCTGGCCACCACAGTGGTGGTGTTACAGGTTGTGGTTCACATCTGGAAATCTAGGTTTGGTGTTTCAGCTGGCACGGCTGATGCAGGACATCCTGCTCAAAACAAACAAACAAGAACATACCGTGCTGTTTCATGAGGACCACTTAGGTGAAAGAAGACCAGCCTGTGACACACCATACTGCAGTTTAGAATCATGGAATGATTAGGATTGGAAGGGACCTTTAAAGATCATCGAGTTCCAACCCCCTGCCCTGAGCAGGGACACCTCCCACCAGACCAGGTTGCTCAAAGCCCCATCCAGCCTGGCCTTTTATTGGAAATTACCTTGGTTGTTTCCTATGAAGCTTTTGCTATGCTGTAACTTTATGTCAACACGATCATCTGTGTTTCACGGAGTTCATTTTCTCCTGAGTAACAAGTCCCAACAAAACCTTCCATTATATCTGTTAAACAAAATTGCCGGTGTCTGATTGGAAACGTCTTGGCCGGCATCCCATAACTTAATAGAATACGTGCAAGCCCGTGTTATAAGCCACCTTTAGCCAGGGTTGTAGCACTGATCGCTTGCCTGAATGTCAGAACGAATCTTTCCACTAAACGACTTGCAGCCGGGTAGCAGGGAGGTGATGTGTCATGTCTGATACCATTTCTTCTAACGAACAACAGGCGCTCTTTGGATGTGAATTGAGTTCCATTGTCACTTAGAATCTGTCCAGGAACTTGAAAACGAGAGTCTTAACACTTCTAGTATCTGTGCTGAAGTAATTTACACGGAATACTGCAAGCCATTTTCAAAGCACATCTACCAAAGCTGAAAAAAGTATAACTTATGAAAAGTGCAGGAAAGGTCTTCTGGATTCTACCTGCTATGAGGTAGCTGACTGTTGCCACTGAAGAGTAAATGGTGCTTGTGGATAACATTGACATTGCATTGCCACTATCAACCATCACTTACCCCACAGACTACCTGGTCAGAATTTTATTAGCAAACAGTCCTCACATGGTTTTTGCAGCACAAAGGACCTGGGTTTTGCAAGGAAAACTGTTCCATGACCACATGTCAGGCAATATAGAAAGTTAAATTACTAGTTCTTTTCAAATCTGGGAATCTGGAAAGAGCTGTTCAGATACATGGCTCTACCCACCCATGGCCACAGCACTCACTTCACCGGGAGCTTTGCCCCATGATCATCCACCTGTACTCAGCACTGATGAAGCCCCACCTCGAGTACTGTGTCCAGTTTTGTGCCCCTCACTACTAAAGAGACTTTGAGGTGCTGAAGCATGTCCAGAGAAGGGCAACGAAGCTGTTGAGAGGTCTGGAGAGTAAGCCTTATGAGGAGAGGCTGAAGGAGCTGGGGTTGTTTAGTCTGGAGAAAAGGAGACCTTATCACTCTCTACAACTTCCTGAAAGGACTGTCTCTTCTCCCAAGTAATAGGCAACAGGACAAGAGAAAACGGCCCCCTGCAGCAGGGGAGGTTTAGATTGGATATTAGGAAAAATTTCTTCACTGAAAGGGTTGTCAAGCATTGGAAGAGGCTGCCCAGGGAAGTGTGGCGTCACCATCCCTGGAAGTATTCAAAATACAGGTAGACGTGGTGCTGAGAGACATGGTTTAGTGGTAACTTTGCAGTGTTAGGTTAACGCTTGGACTCGGTGATCTTAAAGGGCGTTTCCAACCTAAACGATTTCATGATTGTGTGATTCCAAGGTGCATTGCAAGAAGTGACAATCTCTTCAGCTGTCAGCCCATTGGCTTTAACAAAAGAGTTAGCCTGCTGGAGAGGGGTTAAAGGACTAACACCAGCTCAGTCAGGGAATGAAGCCCTGCTGCTTTGAGGGGGAGGAATCCATAGTACGAAATGACTTTTCGAGAAACGAGCATAATTGTGAGACATTTTGTAGCTGTAATGCCTCACGGATAGATTTGCATTTGCATATCACACACTAACCAGTCCCTCGTGCATCATTTAAACTCCCTCGACACAGGCGATGCTCTGTCAGTTTTCATAACCCAGCTGCCTATACAAGAATTGTTCTCTTTTCCCTCCCAAAACTGTGTGTGAAAGCAGCGATGTTTGCGCTCACAACTGGCTTTAGGGATTGGGTATTTTTCTCAAATCTTCGCAAACTCAGAAAATATTTTGCCTACCAATTTATCGGGAGCTGTTACGTGAATCTTGCATTTTATACTTGGTGAGAGCCGTTCGTTTTTTCCTCTTTGAAGCCATCATTAGCAAACGTTCCAGGCTTTTGATATCTGCTGCACAGTCCTCAGCAGAGACTCGGGCCTACAGGCTAAACTTTTTTCTCCGTCTGCACGTCCCGGTGTTGCAGGCTGCTCTTCTCGTTCCGTTTTTGCAAGCCTCATCTTCACTCCCCGTTCCTCCTCCAAGCCTTAATGCGTCTGGCTGTAATTTTGTGTAAAGCGTCAGGAAGCCTCAGAGGCGCAGCCGGACTCCAAAAGGACAACAGTTATTATACACAAATACACAAGGCTTTGGTACTTGAGCATCTTCTCCGTGCCAAGGGTTTTGTGGTTCCTGTAAACTGGAGATATACAAGGGATGTGGGAGTCAATGCCTACAGAGCTGTAGCTAATGGTCACCTCTTTTTGCTTCAGACCCGTCTGCCTGTGTGTTTGTTACAGATGAACCGCTGGCCCGCTTCCTCTGGTCAGGATGGCTCAGTCGTGCCCTTTCATAGAATCATAGAATTGTCTAGGTTTGAAGGGACCTTAAAGATCATCTAGTCCAACCATCAGCCTAACTCTGATAAAAAAATAAACAAGAAATAGGAATAAAAATTACTAAACCATATTCCTGAGGACCGTGTCTACCCATCTTTTGAACACCTCCAGGGATGGTGTCTCAATCACTTCCCTGGGCAGCCCATTCCAATGCTTGATAACCCTTTTGGTGAAGAAATGTTTCCTAATATCCAATCTAAACCTCCCCTGGCGCAACTTGAGGCCATTTCCCCTTGTCCTATCTCCTGTGACCTGGGAGACGAGACCAACCCCCTGCCTCTCTACACCCTTTGCCTCTCACTGGAGCTAAACACCCTTCCCTGCCTGCCCTGAGACCAACCTTCCTTCCCTGCTGATAAAGCCATGCCCTCGGGGAAGAGAAAAAGGGGTGTCTGGTCACACCATCAGACCGAAGACCCCCCTTCAGACACCTATGTCTTTCTTCTGTAAAGCCTTCAGCCCTGCCCTGGAGGGGCTGAAGAGCATGGGGGGCAACGTTCTTGTAAGGCCAAGCTTAGGGAGGGGGCAAGGCCATATCCAGGCTCTCCTGCCCTTGCACTGCCATGAGTTCATTATCATCCCCTGCATGATTACGTGGTTAAACTGGGAGGCTCTCAGGAACAGGGAGGTGGTGGGCCTGCCCACCTGCAGCCACAGTGCCACAGGAGCAGCAGCGCTCATCTTCTCCATCCTCCCCGCTGGGGCCAGGGATTTAGGGAACACAGAGCAACACCTTTCCTGCAGAGCCAGGGGTACAGAACTAGCCGCACAACAGGAGGGTTGATAACAGTTTTGAGCCCTTTTTTACTTTTTCTGCTATTAACACTGGAGGAGATTGGGCTGGATAATAATGTCAAAAGGCTCGTTTCAGATATTTGAGGAAAGGAGGGTGCAACACCAGCCTTTTCCCCTAACATAGCCCCTCACCGTGCCTGGGAGGCTGCACCAGGCAGCTCGCCCCACGCAGGGGGAGGGTCCAGCACTGGAAATCACTGTCCTCATTGAACTACACACACTTGTGAAAAAATGACTCAGCTATGATACCAGAACCAAAGGAGGTTGTGTGTCTCTGCGCTTTTCACCATTTGCTGCTTGCATCAAAGCTGTGTGTTTTATCCCCGAAACCGAGAGGAGCCTGTGCCAGCCAGTTTGACTAGTGGCTGGCCATTTGCTTTCTCTTACAAATGTCAGAAAAAAGCAAAGCCAAACACGACTGCTTCAAACTTCAGCATTTGCCTGCCACAGATTATTTTTGCAGAATACCAGCGGGTCGCACTCACACCACCAAGTATTACCTGGCAGCAAAATTATCATTGATTTCATACGATTGATTTCTCAGCCCAACAGTAACATACTAAATCTTTTCTTTTAAAAGAACAAACTGTCATGGCAGGAGAAAGTAAATCATTCCAGGAGCCCACTGTTTCAAAGACCAGAAAACCTGTCAGAGATGTGTGTTTTGCACTACCTGATGGAGAAAAGGGACTTTTTCGCTCCTTAGTGCTTTCTGATGAGTTGCTTTATGGGTCTCAAACCTCCATATTGTCAAACCAGAATTCTTCATTAAAAAGATCTTGCATAAGATAATCTATAAACTGAACCAAAGAAGGAAATAAAAGCTACTAAAATACACAATGAAATAGCACTGACTGCCAAGCAAACTGACAGGGGGAATTCAAACCAAGATTGTTTTTCTATTCTTATCTTACCTCATTACAAGTCAGAGTTTTTGTTTACTCTGGAGAGAGACATGCTTTCTGGTTTTGCAGGCCTGCTGTGCCACTCTGAATCTGTCCCCACGTCCCCCTTCTGCAAGGCTGTCAGCAGACTCGCTTCTCTCACAGTCCAGAGAACGGAAATACTTCATAGCCATGTCCGTGGCTTCTTACTCTGGAGTTCGTCAGAACTTTGGCAGAGGCAGCTGCCTGGAATTTATTCGTTTCCCTCTTCAGTCCTTGAATCTGCTCAGTCCTTCAGCTTAAATGAACATGTACACTAGCAAAATGTGTGAATTTCTACTGGCAGGATATGAGGCAAGAGGAAATTGTAGTGTGTAATGCCCTGGCCCCACACGGTACCCTAATTCAGAACCCAATTTGCCCTACCCACACAGCTTGCTGACAGGGTAGGTGGCAGGAAGGCCAAGGGCTGCTGCAATGGTAAAATCACAGAGTCACGGAATGGTTAGAGTTGGAAGGGACCTTAAAGATCATCCAGTTCCAACCCTCCTGCCCTGGGCAGGGACAGCTCCCACTAGACCAGGTTGCTCCAAGCCCCATCCAGCCTGGCCTTGAACCCCTCCAGGGATGGGGCAGCCACAGCTTCTCTGGGCAACCTGTTAGAGTGCCTCACCACCCTCACAGTGAAGAATTTCTTCCTGATACCTAATCTAAATCTCCCGTCTTTCAGTTTAAAACTGTTACCCCTTGTCCTATTGCTCCACTCCCTGATAAAGAGTCCCTCCCCAGTCAGTAACCGGGAGCTCTCTTGGCACTCCAGCAGCGTGCATGGGTTTATTCAGCACTGATTTACCTAAAAAGAGTTCAAAAGCATCTCTGTTCCCCTGTGTCTCACACACCCACCACACCCAGTAGCTCCCAGGGAGTATACATGTTGCAGGGTGTAGAATTGCCCACCAGAGCTTTCAGAGCTCAGGAACCACTGGGAGAGGAGAAATGGCTGACCTGTTACTCTGCTCTTTCAGGACCTCACCCCCCACACTGTGGCTGTTTGTCATACCTCATTGCTACTGCCCCCTCGAGAGGCAGCCCCTCTGAGTCTTCTGGCTGAAGGGTAGGTCCTCACCCCTCGTGCCAGCCTTCAGTTGCTCTGTCTCCCTCGGTCACTATAACCTTTTTCTGCATAAAAACCCCCTGCCACTGATGTCTGCTCTGCTCTCACCTTCCTGCTGGAGTCCCCTGTTCTGAAAGCCACCTCGCCATCGTTATACCTCCTCCCTTTCCCTGTGGCACACGAGATAACACCAGTTCTGGCTGCCTTTCACACCCGTTCTTCCACAAGACCAAACTTTTAGCATCTATTTGGTGTCCTGTGTACCCTTGTCTAGTCTCCATTTGCCCTCATAGTAACTCACCACTGATTTGCAGGTGACGGAAACACTGAGCGTCCCCTCCCACACCCCTGGCACAATCTGCCTGTGGAAGTCCATACTCTTCTTCTTCACTTTTTTCTACTGAACCATCCTACCTTTTTGAATGGAATTTTTTACCCTTCAGATGAAAGCTTCCCATCCCCTTGATGATCAAATTAGTTCAGAAACTCTTTGAAGTATGTTTTGATAATAACAAAATTCTGTTCCTCCAACGTTACATGCTCAGTGTTTATACAGACCTATTTAATATGATAACCTTATCGCCTCCTCACATTAAAGGAAGTTCTGAGTAGAAGAGTTAATCAAAATTTAATTTTCTCAAAGTATCATAGATGAATGCTCCTGAACCCAATTTGTGTGCTTTCTGTTAGTCAAATAGACACAAAGATACTAAAGGAGGAGGAGGGAGAAAGGGGACATGAACAGCATTTCTGATTAAATAAATTCCTATCCCGGGAGTTGATTTGACTATAATTTGATTTTATTTAAAAATGTTTATTATCCAATGTTTTCTAAGAGAAGTGGAAATGGGTTACACTTAGATTTTTATTTTGGGTTTTTTTTTGATGCTGGAAGAAAAGATTAATGTTCCTTCATCAAGTTCATTGAGTGTCTTACACATTTTCACACTTCTGGATGCACCAACATCACTGAAAGGTTCTCACACCAGTGCTGGTCACAACATGCTCATGTCCCCCACTTACTGCTGACCATGGATTGAAATAAACCAAATTAAAATGAGCCCCGACTGAGGGAAACCTGTTTTGTAAAGGTGTCGATCTACCTCCAGCCTCAGCCCTTACAGATGCCTGCAGAGCTTTGGGCTTGTTGGGAAGCTCAGCAGATTCTCACCAAGGAAGCAGAAAGAGAGCTCACCTGTATTCCCACTGCAAACATTAACTAATTGATCCAGATGTCAGTGCAAAGAGTATGACTTACCTTTGTGCGTGAAACAGGGAGACAGGGTCATGAGGAAATGAAGGGGGAAAGGCTCCTTGCTTCTGTGATGTGAATCCCGTCACGGCTGGTGGATGCTGCTTTGATTTCCCCGTGCACAGATCGTAGAAATTTGACACTGGAAAACGAAGGGATACAGGTGAAATCTAAACCCTGTAGGGTTTGTGACCCTTAGAAGGTGCAGCGGTCCCCAGGCAAGGTGAGAGCAAACCCTGTGCCACTGTGTTGGAGGACAGAAGTGATGGGGCTACTTAAGGCGTCTCAGCCAAATGTCACTCCCATGCCAGTTAACGGAATTGCTTGGA
Organism: Tringa tobata; assembly: GCA_033628505.1. Classification (NCBI taxonomy): domain Eukaryota; kingdom Metazoa; phylum Chordata; class Aves; order Charadriiformes; family Scolopacidae; genus Tringa; species Tringa tobata. The sequence continues at coordinate 701,674 of JAHREE010000077.1, read as the reverse complement.
TTTACAATCTGATTAGGGAGGTCCAAAGAAAAGCAATATAATCTGTGGAAAATAAACAGTTCTTGACCAACTAATTGGATAGTTTCAACAAGATTATAAATTTGATTGACCAACGCAAGAATTTTGATGCTACTAAATTTACCCTCAATAAAAATGTTTAATACAGTACTCACAAAATCCTCAATACACAGGGGAGTAATATAAAATTATACACATCATATGGAGAAGAAACACCAAAGAGTTGGACATCTGCAGGACAGACGCAGGAGGAACAGCTATGACTTCTACTCTCATTCTCTCTCCGTTGATCACAGGTGAATCCTAGGAAATTAGCTTCCTGTGCCAACGCCTTTGTGAATACTCTGAGATGGTAAGATACAATTACGCATTGCACACCTCTTAGGCAGAACCCTGAGCAGCGAGGATCCTGAAGGATCACGCTCAAACGACAGCACATCAGACATGGTTGAGAGAAGCACCACGAGAACTGCACACGTAACAAGAACATACCGGCAGTGGAGGCAGGATCCTGAATTACAAGGAAATTTCAAAAATCAAGATGAGCTTTTTAGTTCCTGAAAGACACGCTCTCCGCAGCTGCAACCTGAAAAAGGAAACAATCCTATTATGATACAAGTCCAGGAGTTGGTCCAAGTAGGTGGGCTACCAGCTTTAGGGTCATGCTGGGCGATAAACTGGCAGGGAAGACCCATGCAGACCTCTTGCACGACTTTTCATGCAACTGCACATTTGGTTTCCTCCTGGTTCTAGTCACAGGAAGAGCAAAATGTACTTAAAAATGGCAAAATGGCTCCGGGCCACCATTGGGCTGGGGGACTCCTACCTGAGCGAAAAGCCACCGACGTCTGAAAAATGAGGATCATGTTCTTGGAGGGCTGAACAGTAAGAACACCACAGTATCCTCGTGCTTGCACTCGTACCAGGAAAGCACAGGTGCCAAAAGTAAACACATCTTTAGGAAAAGTATTTTAAACCATTGACTTTATTAAAATACTTAATACACAGTTTGTAGAGGAATGTACTTACATTTTCTGGAAACTCCACTGAAACCAAATTTTAATTATATATTTAACAAATGACAAAACAGTGGATGAATTCATGCTGTACACCAAAGAATAGGCAAGTCAGGGTTGGTTTTTTTTATCATTACTATTTTCCTGGCACAGACTCTTCTTTGCTTCTTAGCTTCAATCTCTTGAATATCTAGTAGCAGAGAAAGGGGGTTTGCATTTCTCACATCATTAGACCTATCCGGTCCAAGTGAAATTCCATTTATTTTCACCAGGTTCTTCCTTCAACCCTTGCCCGGTACCTCCCTTTTCCAGAAAAGCAAAGGCGATTGACTTCTCTAAAAAGCTACAGGTCATAGCGCAAGAAGGGCTCGGCAACCAAAGGTGGCCGTGGAGGTCTAAACCTTCTCAGAGTCACGACTCTTTCATGGACTTGGTGGAACAGATGCAGAAGACAGCCTGCAGCTCTGAAGGTAAACCAGAAGCAAGGGCTGAGAAGGAGAAAGATGGAAATAACCTGGCCACGTCTGTGCAAGAATGAAATGTCCTAACCTCGTGGAGAAGGCTGTAATCATCACAGACACTGCAACTGCCACAGAACCATGGAGATCAGCAACAAAGTGTATGTTACGACAATCTCAATGACAAGTATAATCTGGGGGAAATTATTTCTACTGAGTGAGGAAATAATTTACTGCGTGTTTCAATGCAAGATGCACAGAGGCTGCATAGGTTTTCACATCAAATTCATAAGGCTTTTTTTAGGAGACAATTTTGCAACCTTGCATAGGTGATATTATATCTTTTCTATAGATAATACCCAGAAACTATGTACAGTCGAAAATAAGAACTTTGATGAACTCATTTTTTTTTCCCCTCAAGTTTTACCATAGTATAAAAAGTAACTTATATAACTCCTTCAGTTCTCTAAAACACATGGAATATCCCAGAAAGAGACACTAGAAACGCCACCTAAATGACGCCGTGTGCATTTATACAACAGGTTGAAACAACTAGAGAAGCCACCGCAGAGCACAGGCGTGAAGTTTCCAAATAGAGAGAGAAAAAAAGAAAAGAAAGAAAAGAAAAAAAAAGAAAAGCAGGAGTTAATTTTGCTTACGAACATTAAAACTCACTCAAACAGAAATGCATTTTAGTTATAAGAAATTAATGAGCTTAATCAGGTTGCTGAATGAATGGATGACTCACACACTAAGTAAACTATAGAAAGATCCAATTCGATCCCTGCTTGATGAATGTACAGTAAACTTTAAAATCTGCATTTGGTTTCCAATTAATCCCAGCTCAGGACAACTCCTCCCTCAGACAACCAGGCTGGGGCTTCTCAAAGCGAGTACCAGGACCATCTGCCAGCGTGCTGCAACGCGGGCCGTCAGGGCCTTCCTGTGCTCCTCCACTGGGTACCAAAGAGTCATCCAGGGGATGCGCACGGTGCCGCAGGACAGCCAACCCCACCTTGGAAAACGAGCGTCCTGTTCCCTGGGACACTCATCCGCCCCCTTAAACGGCTTGTTTTTTACCTAAACTGGGAGACTCTGTCTGGTGTGGCTCTTCCACTGAAACTACCTTCCCTTTGACACAGGAGTTGCCTGGCATTTCTTTTGCCATTTTGTGCCTGGATCTAAGACATCATGATTAGCGCTGCTTATTACTCTTGCATATCACAGTGATGTGTACTTTTTAGCTATATTTACAATGGTATCACTGTGGAGAACTAAGCCCTGTACTAGAAACAGTCTCTTAACAGAGACCTTAATACTAAGGATTTGGTGTGTTCCTTATCTACAGATAAAAAGGCAAAGCTAAAATCAGCGCACTATAGATTTGGTGTGTTAAGTTCAAACAGGGGGAGAAACAAACACCCAGCATGTTTCCTTTCAAAGGGATGCTATTTACAAGAAGGATTTGATTTTTGAGTATTTCAGCAACAAAAATCAAGCTGATTTTGAAGTTTGTGAAATCTAGGGCGGCTTAGTTTTTAACCAACACGGAGCACAAACAACATTGCTGTTTGCTGTTAAACACAGGTCTCAGAAACGCAGGGAAACTATGAGCTGTTATACTATGGGTGACAAATCGCAACCAGTTGAACAACAATAATAAAAAACCCACTTCTGCTTTTTTTTTTTAAACACAGCCTCTAAAAAGTACAGCATCCCAATGTTTTCTCAGTTCCAGATTGCTGACATTATAAATAAAAGGTGAAAAGAGATCCGTATATAAACAAGGCAGCTCTCCATCGACTTCATTGTACTGTTCTTGTCTAAACCTTTGGGAACTTCATCTTCAAATACCATAAGGTAAGGTTGAATTTATCAGTTACAAAACAACGTCCATTCGCATGTGGAATTTGAAAAAAAAAAAATAAAACAAAAAACTCAAAAAAACCACACCCAAGTATTTACAGCAATTCAGGTTTCTTTTTTTTTTTTTGGCTTTTCCCAGCCTTCAATCTTGCGTTTCCTCTTCCGCAGGGCTGTAAACAGGCTCGTCCGCCGGTCCCGAGGCCTTATGTTATGGTGCGCGGCCTTTTGGGCGGCGGGGGCGGCATGAGTTCGGTGTCGGGATCGAGGTGGTGTTTCCGCGTCTGTCCTTGAGCAGCTGCTGTACATCTGTCAATGAACTCAAACAGCATCTCCTTCGTGACTGGATTCTGGATGCTGTTGCATACAGCTGGGAACAAAGAACGTTATTTTCAAGTTAATAAACCCATTTGTTGCATTCGGCGCTTCCATAATTTCATCCCCTCTTCGCAAAGCGAAATAACAAAATTTGGCTCAAACATTCAGCCTTAAACGCAGACTTTCACAAAGAGGGTTGTGTCAGGAGTCAAGTATCTCAGAGCAAAGCAGCGTAGTGGATCCCTACCTCATGGGAATCTCTTTTTAAAACTAACAAAAGCCACGTGTGTGCAGGCTTCATGGGGCAACTAGAAAAACATCAAGAACTGACATCCTACTGAGGCGAGCAACAGCACCGAAGGCCTTGTGAGACGCGGCTTCAAAAGACTCATCAAACCCAAATCGCTAGAAACAAGACTGGCCTAATATTGAAAACCACTGAATTAAGGTAACTTTTTTTTTTCCCCTCATCACTACATACTATAAATACCGTAAGCCCACAACGCATGGTGCTTTTATTTTAACCCATGTACCATTTTAACCCATATACCTTGACGTGGCAGAAAGACTTGACACCAAGGAAGCTTCGTGTCTAGCACACCAGACCGTACGACGGAGGAAAGGCCACAGCGCTGCGGGGCGGCCACGGCAGGTGTGTACAGGCACACCTGGATTACTCAACCTGACTCCCCGGGTCATAGCTTGGAAGTAACGGCCCACAGGATTTTATGGAACACAAAAAAAGGCTTACTTCCCTTCAAACAAATGAAATATTTTTAATACATTTCATATGTAAATTCATACTCCTCTAATTAATCCTCCCGAGAAGCTTAGGGAGGAGGGAAAACGAAAAAGCAAGAAATTAAGTAGGAGTCCCACAATTATCTTGGAAGAAAGTGCAAAATGATTAGAGGATAATTTACAGCATGTAAGGATTGGCCACAGTATGGATGCAATTTCCATGCAAAACAATCTATTGACCCCCTAGAGCACGAAACAACATTAAGACGCCTTTAAAATGTACTTGCAAAATAACAACGACTCTTAAAAACACTCCTTTCTTTCCTGCAGAATTCCAGAACCATTCAAGACATTACTTTACAATTAATAAGACACCTTCCTAGAATTATTTTTTAATTATCTCAAATTGGTATCAGTAGTTTAGAAATAAAATCTGTGGCACAAGGCAGCTGGTGTAACTTTACTGCAACTTTAAGGGCTGTCCTGGCTTAATCACACAAAAAGCCCGTCTCTTTTCAATTTGAAAGGTATCAAAGTCCAAAAGCAAGATGGAGACAGGTACTTATTTTGTTGCTATTTCAACATGGGGAAAAATAAAGAGTATCTTTCATCAAGAGAAAACAAATAGAGGAGAAAGAATCTAAAGAAAGGGACAACGGAAGTCTCAAATAAGAAAATACAACTTTTGGAGATTTTGAGAAGTGGTCAAAAGTGAAAATTAAAGCTAAAAGAAAACTTTCTGTTCTTAAAATTTTCATAGAAAATTTGAAATAATTCTTACAAAACAGTTCTTCCTGTAGCATTTAATTTTCTTTATATTTTTAGGAAGTTCATTAGGTTTTGGCAGAAGAAAAAAAGGACTAAAATAACTGCTCTACAAATGGAGAAAATGAGAAGGGAGAAAGGGCAGCTACATATGCTCTTAAGAGCAAAGGAGAGAAGAACATGCTACTCGAAGAGAAAAGTCCAAGGAAAACTACTGAAACAATAAGGTGAATCAGAGAAGAGAAATTTAAGCTATGGTGACAAAGAGATGTCACACTTGTATGACTTCTGTGGCCCATTCCTCTTTCCCGACAGGACTGCTCAGCAAGAATTTCAGCTGCATTCTATGCTGGCTCCCTAAGGGGCCAACAGATTTATTATCTCCCAGCAAAATGACCATATTTTGTTTATTCAAGAAAATCTACTCACTGCTCAGGCAGAAGGGTTCACAGAAAATCCTGCATCATCTATGCATGCCCTAGTAAATAGCATGATCTTAAATATGATTAAACTTTATTTTGGCGCTTAACAAAAGTCAGTATCAACACGACTATTGTTATTCAGTCTTGCACACTTCTATTCAAACTCTTATACTTCACCTGGAAGTAAAAAGTATCATTTAATTTACAACACCTGGCAAAAGGTTTTTTGGTAGAAGAATGTATCAGCCTCACAATTCTGCAGGGATATAGCCCCACCTTTCATTTGTTTCCCTCTTCATTGTTTGTACAACTATTGTAGAAACTTAAAATGACATTTTCTCCTATTCATTTTCTAGTTCATCTCCCAAATAATGGTTTTGGTGTTTTGAATAGAGGCAAAATTATGATGGATTTGGCGTCAAGAGGATGGGGCCAGTCTTTTTTCAGTGGTGTCCAGGGACAGGACAAGAGGGAACGGGCAAAAACTTGAACATAAGAAATTCCATCTAAACGTGAGGAGGAACTTCTGTACTTTAAGGGTGGCAGAGAACTGGAAGAGGCTGCCCAGAGAGGTGGTGGAGTCTTTGGAGACATTCCAAACCCACCTGGATGTGTTCCTGTGCAACCTGCTCTGGGTGACCCTGCTCTGGCAGGGGGTTGGACTAGATGATCTCCAGAGGTCCCTTCCAACACCATATCATTCTGTGATTTTTTGTTCAACAAATTCGACTGACAGTGTGCCATGTGCATTACAGCCCAACAAGCCAACACAATGCAAGGAACGGGTGGGAGTTAGTTAACTGCTGTTGCAATGCTATCGCAAAGAAAAACTTTCTTAGGTCTCACTTAAAAGGCATGCCCTGCCATTTCAAATCTCTTTAAGGAAGTGTTTGCAGTTCTACAAAGACTCAGGCACACGTTTCTGCATTATCTGTTAAATGCTGCATCAGAATATTTGATTAACTGACTTCATCAAATAAGCCCGAAACCAAAGGATTCATACTATATAAAAGCTAAACATGACACAAGCATCTGCAAGATAAAGTATTGCTATAAGTTAGAGAAGCCAGGACTCAAAGTAGAAATGGGAATGCAGTGTGCCTTTCCTCCTCAAACTAGAACAGAGTTAAAAATTTAAAATTTGAGCCTGAAAAACTTTTAAGGCAAATTATTCTACTCACCCATGGCAGTGCTGTAGGCATTTGGGAAGCTTTTGTCTATTCTCTGTCTCATGAAGACCCAGCTGTTGTTCTCAAACTTGCACTCTATGATTTTATTGTCATACTGTTTCAGTTCTTTTGTCACCTGTTTTTAAAAAAAAAAAGATTGCTTGGGATAAACATATTTTAATTCACATTTTTTTTCCTTTCTTTTAGGGATAAATAACAGAAGATCAAAAGCTGCCCTGCGTTTCAGCCACATGCTTCCATCCTACACAAAAAAAGCTGCCCAGGCTACATCTCCATTATACATATGCTCAGCTACTCAACAATCTAAAATACTTTTCAAATCTGCTGTCAATATACAGCAATTATATTATGCTAAAACATCAGCAGCTCTAACAGAGGGGGAAAAAAAGTCACTTCTGGCCCAAATGCAAATAGGTTTCCATGGGAATAAACTGCTTCCAGTGTAAGTGCTACTGCCAGCCTAAGTGCACGAAATGTATTACCCATGTTTCATCAACTGTCTTTGTTGAAGGTCTCAAAGCCAAATGTCAGATTTCAATACCAGAAAGAGCTCATGGAAAATCATTCCACTCTTTACATCACCAAGGATATTTCTTTTCTTTCTTACTTTTTTTTTTTATTATTATTCATTTGTCTTTAAAAATTAAGATTGTAACTCCCAAATAATGTGGGATTTCAAATCACATATGTTCTAAATTTCCTTCAGGCCTCTCTTTATTGATTCATAGATTTGTCCGCAGCCAATATCCTGAGCGATTTGTCTTTCTGTTTGGCAACGCTGCGTGGTTTGGAACCGTAGTTTATATGCATTGGACTTCCTAGTTGTTTTGGCTACTTCATCCTATGCATCCTAATCTATGATACAATGCAAAATTTTCGAGTAACCATGGTAACCCGAGAACCTTATCTAACGCTTTAACAATTTTACCCATATCCTTCACTTTGTTCCAAAGGGCCTCTTCACAAGTCTTAAAGCTGCGTTTAACCGCTAGCTGCCTGTAGTGTGCTACAGTTTACCAACAAAAAGCTGTACAAGGTAATATAACGCTTTGGATTCAGGATTTTTATGCATAAACGCTCTCATAAAAAGGGACTGGTTATTGCAGTTCATTAGCATAATTTTTCACCTCTGTTGTCTGCTCGCTCCTGAGCGGTGACACGGGAATTTACTACTGTCAGAAGGACGCTGATTTGAAAAAGGCCAGAACTGTCTCCAGACAGCTTAATAGCACATACAGCGGAAAAGCCCGCGAACATCTTTTCCATTAATTCCCAGATAAAGACAATTAATTCATGAAAAGGTCCTCAGCGTGGACCGAGTCCTCCTACACTGCGTGGTAGGGGATTTATCCTCAATTTGATAAGCAGAATCCTAACGTTTTCCTTAGTATTTACTTGTGCTCCTTCCAGGTGGGGAGCCCCTGGGATTTTACTTGTCAAGTGGACGTGGCACTATGAGACAATTTTGTTCAATCCTCTCACACCCGAGGCCTGACAGAGCCAAAGTCAGGTTCCTGTGTCACACATTATTCCTTCCCCCATTCCATCACCTGCAAAGAGCTTTTTTTCCTAAAATCATTTAACCCTGCAGTGAAGTTTATGTCTGTGGCTCATCACTCGGATGAAAGCAGCCGATTGCCCAGATCAGCAATCTTTTCTGCACAGCACATCACTTCTCCCCACCCGCCTGGAAAAGCTATAGACAGCCCAGATGTTTGACTGACACACATCTGCACTGATGTTCCATTAGGGGCGTGCAGGAAAACACAACAGCCTTTTCCAGCGCACTGGGGACAGATAAACCCGGGAAGAAACTCTTGGCCGCGCGGTGCCGTGGGAAGGTGCATTCCTCTGGAAACGGCTGCCTAGCGGAAGCGGGGGCAGCCGGGGGTACGACTGTGTGGCTGATTCTCCACCAAAGCAGGGGAACGTTAGAAGGATCACCCGCTAGAGAGAGAGATGTATAAAACTGCCGGCGGTGACTTCAACTAACCAACCATCTCGTACGGCTTTCTCACGGTTTATCATTCTTCCAGTGTTCAGAGGCTCGGAATAGCAATAAATTAGATGGCAGCTTTATCTGACTGTGGCAATTAAGCAGTGTTATTAACTATCTAGATACTTGCTTGGCCATTCATTAGCAATCTGGAAGACAGATCTTTCCACAAAATATGAACACCTGCCAAAGCACTGACACAAATGAATTTTCCCATTAGAAAAATGGTGATCATAGCCTTTAACAATTGCAAGTTGCAGCAATTATTTTACAAAGGAAAAAATACATCAACTGGTCTTCCCTGTACTCTGTTAAACAACCCCAGTCTTCTAAATGCACTTATTGTAACACTAATGAAATTTTAGGAACTCCTGGGCTTTTGATTGAGACTACAAGTACTCTGAGGAAAACACACTTTTCAGCATTAAAAATACTCTTCTATTACTGCATCTCAGTAGACTTCTAAAGGGGTATTGTTTATGCACAAGGATTGAACAACCCCACAGCAATCCTTATATCCATAATTCACAACTTACATCTACCTATCACTTCCATGCTACTTTCTGGTCTTTCAGCTTCAAAGCGGGACAGGGAAACTGTCAAATTTAACTGTTTTGAGTTTCCTTCCCTTTGGGAATTCATTCTGAGCTGCGCAGAGCAGTGTCTTCTCGACTCTGCCTTTGCAGTATGGGGTTCATCCCTCCTTATCCCCCTTAAATATTACAGTCCATAGGAATATCTGAATAATGCACCGCCATTTCTCTTCCTGAGAGGTCTTTCTTCCAGCTAGCACTTCTCAGAAATGGGAGAAGTATCTTAGGAATGACGGCAGTTCCCAGTCGAAATGCTTAACCTCACCAGGAGCAATTCCTTTGGTCTGGTGCCAATGCTTCTGCCACACCGTTGATACAATGCCTCAAACCAGCATTCAGCAATTTCAAGACAGAAACGCCCACCACGCTAAGGACTCCATGGAGCCTCCCTTAATGAAATATTTATTCCCTAGCCAATTTTCAGACAGCCAGTCGGAATTAGAAGCCCAGAGGATCACATCTCGGATACGGGGCTGTCAGAGGTGGCGTGCATCAGAACAGCATCTCTGGTCTGGGCCACAACTGTATCCTGGACAAGGATGAACACCAACCTCTCCACTGCTTTCCTTTCAAGAGGTAGGAAATCGTTCCTCAGTAGGAGCACTCACTGTTCCTGACTCCATAGTTATCAGGAACCAGCCTACTTGCCAATAGAAATCACTTCCCAAAAATATAGATGAGCTCCCTCTTGGAAGCTACATCACTGCTAGATTGCAAGATGTGACTGGAAAAGAGTGGGCAAGAGCTGCACCATTCTATGATTCTATGATTCAGCAATAGCGCACCATCACAGCAGACTGGTTGTAGTACAAGACCATTGCCTAAGAACGTCAGATTACATGAAGGTGACAGTTGTCTTCCTCTCTCTGCTGAGGAAGGCTTCCCACTGCCATCGTCATCATCTGGGCTATTCACTAGGAAAAACTTTGGCGGGGTGAGCTTATTCCTTTGTCTAAGAACGATGACAGTTACGGTTTAGGAAACCTCCCATTTTCTAGTCTCCTTCCATGCCTTATGTTCTGAAGGAAATTCAAAATATATTTAAAAAAGTGAAATATCTAACCCATCTCAGATTATCTTGCCTGGCAGAATAATGGAGCCATTTTGAGATGAATCACAACAGTGTGTTTATGTGCAGCCACATTTTATGTTAATTTAGAGCAAAATGTGAAAAAAAAACAATAAATCCAGCTGAATAAGAGGAGAAAACATTTACATTGAATGCAGTTAGCTCTAGTCCTGTGAACAAGCCCACACAGTCTCTGGTGACTACCAGTGGCCAAGGCTTTTCTGTCTATGTCCACCATGTACCGGATCATCAGACTGGTCCATCATTCCACCTGTTGAGTCATTCCTTCATTTACTTGAAGGATACACGTTTTCTGTGAAGACTTCACTCAAACATTAGTCTCATCACCCTTAATCCCGAAGGAGAATGAAGTTCCTGGGCAAGCTGCTACTTTACGTAAGAGGCATTAAGAATGAGAATTCCGATTTTAAGTTAATTAAGTTAGTATTTTGGAAAGCATGTCTACAATGGACAATTCATAAATGTATCTACCTTCCCCATATTCAAGTTCTTTGGAAAGAAAAAAGGAGGTAAGCTTTCGGATAAATGGAGACTTGACTGAAAGAAGCCCTATGTTTCCATATGCATATTTTTTTCAAAGTGACTGAAATGACTTTAGCTCAGTAAATAATCCCCTTTTAAGAAAGTGATGTTTGTAAGCAAAATCTTAACACATTCTATTTCAAATCTTTCCTTTCTTTAAATGCCTTTTTGTTGCACTTTCCCCTCTATTACCAAGCATTTATAGAAGGAAAATCATTCTTCAATTCACCTATTTCTATTGCTTATTCCACGTCCCTCATCATCAGCCTATTTCTATGATCCCAGAAGAAATGACTGTACCAGCAGAGGCAGAAAATGTTAACTTCCATGAGAGAACAAATGAGCAAAAGCAGCAGTTGAAATCTTATGAAATTAAAAAGATCTTTATTTCTAAATACAGAATTAAAAAAAGGAAACATAACACGCAGGCAAGATAGATTCTAAATGTAATGGCTTTCTATTTTCTAAGAAGAATCCGCCTTTTTATAGCTGTCATGTGCACTGGAAGGCATTCCTTTTTGATACGCTCAAGTACACAAATTGTTTGTTTCCTTTTTTTAAACACAAGTTCCAACGCCTGGAGGGGAGAAAAGTTTAAAGCTGCCATATAAAGCCCGGAAAGTAATTCTTCCTGTCTCTGATAGCAGAACTAACTTTTCTCCATGAGGATCCATTCTCACAGCCCAAGCAAACAAACAAGTGAAAGCAGCACAACCCAAATTAAACGATCAGCTGCGTGTTTATGAGGGACAAATCTTCTGGTTGCCTCCCAGTCTCCTCCTACTGCAGGAGAACTGGAGCCCACACCTTCTGTAGCCAGCCATCCTGCAAAAATTAAACCACATTTTTATAAGAAGTGTCCAAAAATACGACATTTGTGAGCTCCTTGTCCTGAGGCTATTGGGATATGCTCAGCCACAAATGACAGTTTAGGAAATAAAACCTCTCTAGCATAACAGCACATCTCAAATCCTGGTTTCTGCATTAATCCCCAGTGCCGTGACTGCCCACAACTTTGAAGCATTATGGACTTCTAAACTTCTGAAGCAATGTGGAATGTCCTAGAGGACAGAGAGAACTAACCTGCCCACTGGTACTATGATTCCATAGCAGTAAGGGCACCATCTGAGGACCAGGGAGAAGTAAGGATGACAGTCAGGGAACAAAAAAAGGAACAATTACATGGGAATTTGAGGAAATGAAGAGGAGTCAAGACCTCCTGAAAGAACAGGATGGAGACAGAAAAAAATAAAGCAGCAGCAGTAACAAAATATCAGCTTCTGAAGGTATAAAGATAAGTCAAACTCAAAACGACGTCTTTTTGAAGACTGAAGACTTAAAGGTGACAAGAAAACTCCAAGGACCCTCACGTCAGACCACAGCAACTGAGAGGAAACGAGGTGTGAGAAACAGGGCTCCTGTTTATTTGGAGAATACACCTAAAGCAAAGCTTCAAAGTGCACAATTTTAGTGCATGCCCAGCTTCCCAGAGGAACGTGCATATGGGCATGGACTATCCTGGGATAGCACTCTTACACGTGATTATAGATGAGGACATGAATATAAGGAATCCTAATGATTTGATTAAGAACATCTAGAGAGTCAGCATCCGGGTAGTTATTAGAGCCCCCAGCGTTTAAAGAGCATGATGCAGCACCTCATACAGACCCCAGTTGTTCCTTCAGTGCTTCTTCCTAATTCTCCATCAGCTTGCTCAGTTAGTTTTATAGAACTTTTTTCCCCATTCACATAAAGTATCTCATGTTTTCCACCATAAAACTTCTCAAAGAACTATAAAAATTTAAGAGATGGTTATTAAATGCCTGTTCATACCATTAGTGCACAGAGGACCACAAACAGTAACACTGTCAGCTGGCAAAAGTTAATCAGTTAAATATCTGCTGTAAATTTCTGTTCAAGCCAAGACAGATTTTGCAGTGTAGCTTCATATCTATTTTTTAAATATGATTCAAGAGATTATTTTATCAAAAACATAGATTTGTCAAAAGTAAAACAAGAGCACTGGTAACCAATTCTGTTGCTAAGTTAAACACACTGGTCGTGTTTCCTTTTAAGTAATATATTACCCAACACATGGTTATCAGCTTGAGTAAGCACAATGCACTTGGGTTTATTTAACATTAAAGAAGCCTTCTAAGTCTAACTATGTGGCTTCTTCTGTAGATAGGAAGTGGAAATGCTCCAGTTCTGAGATCTCATTCCTGGATAGGAACATTAAGAAATATAAAACTTTTAACATTTTTGTTCACATCAAATTAAACCACAATGGTAACACCAAGCACCCGAAAATCATGGAAAAAGCGAAAAAGAAAAATAAAGTTTCAAAATCACAAGAGTGAGGCTTTTTTAAAACAGATTTTTTGTTGTTGTTGTTTTTGACTTCCAGTGTCTAGCACTCACAGTTCATGATTTATTCCTTTTTTTTAACGTATAATATTTTCTCACAGAATCTCTCATTCTTACATGTTGCAATTTCAAACATGGATACTCTTTTCTGACACATAGAAGGGGTTGGAGTCCTGGGGTTTTCCTGACAGCTGACTGATGGAAACATCAGAAATAAAAAGTCTTCCTCTTATCAGTGATATTACAAGTTTAATGACTTTCAGTGCCAGCTGGAAATAGATTTCTTGATGTAGGCTGGAAGGTCTCCTGTACACCTGACCTTGCAACACCATCTGAACTATCTGTAAGAAACCGATGTTTTTCTGAGCTTTGTTTGGGACTCTCGGAGGAACACTGATATCTACAACAAAGCAGATAACTGGTAACCACTGAAGACCATGATGTGGAAATACACCTGTGCTTGCACAAATGCTTTGCTGGATGATGCACACTCCTCGAGATATTCTTTTTCTATACTTCTCCTTTCACTCAAAGGGAAAACCTGCTCAGCTGCAGCCAATCAACAAACTCTTTGAACACTTTTGGGGATTGTAACTCAGGCATCCGCGGTACTCAAAGAGCAGTTGACCTTCCTGTTAGACTTTGCCATCTCTACCTAACTCCCGAGGGAACTTTAAAGCTTTTCAGAAACCTACTTTCTTTTAATCATTGTCAAGAACAGGAAGCAGAGATCCGAGGGTCCATACACAACTTGAACAGTGAAATGAAACAAAGTGACAAACGATTGCCCTCCTAGGTCGATGTCCCTTGCCCAGGCACTCCGATCATCACAGGTCGATGGATTAAGGAAAAAAGGTCTCTCTGTACATCTTCTGTAAAAACTGAGAAATGGAAGAATTCTATGCTGAGGCGTCAGGAACCTGACATACCTCTGCTGCGTTCTTAAATAAAGTCGTATTAAAGAAGTAGCTCAAATAATTCTGACCCTCAGCGTGTGCTGATTAAAGAGGAAGAAACTCCAGGGGGTGGGAAAAACCGCAGTAAACACCCAGGCAGTAAGAGAGCAGTGACAGAGCTCCCACAGCAAGCATCGGGGAGAACTTACTGTTGAGAGGATGTGCATTTGGTGGGAACAGAGCTTCACCTGCTCCACAGCTCATGAATTGGAAGGAAGAAGAGAGAACAATGCTTCACCGCAAGCACCTGGGGTAACTTTGCAGAGGCCAGAGACAACCACCGTGGACTTGGCACACCACAATTAATTGTGCTACTAACAATCCTTGGGGGTCAGAACTGACTTGAGGGTGTTTGTCAAAGTGCCAAAGAAAGCCAAACAGATGCAAGCAAAGGAATAAAATGCCACAGCAAAGCACAGAACTGTTCATCACGTCATGCAAAAATAAGCAAAAAAATTCAATCCTTTCAGTGAAGGACAAGGAATCCACTGGAGGTTTCCAAAAAAGCCCACCCCCCAAGCAGGAAGGGTAAGCAACTGTAGAGGAGGGGAAGATGGAGCAAGTATACCCAGTGCAAGTTGATAGGAAAAGCTGTAATCGTAACGTAGAAATGATTCTGGGAGAAAACATTTCACCCAAAGCCTGATATATTTTGAGGACTGTACTTCTGCTTGTCGTGAGCTGCCTTGTGAAAATCAGTCCTAACCCTCATCTGGGTTTTATTCACTCAGAAATGCTTTTGCAAAAGGGAGCCAGCCCCAAACTGAGAGCGCTGAACGCTAAGACACAAAGATGCAGAGACAAGTTATGCATCAATAGTAAAGAACACGCTCTGAAAACACCACTTAGCTCATTCATAAATTATGAATTTCATATGGCTTTTTATTCGAAGTTTGCAAATGGGGAAACAGAGAGAGATGGTTTGTGGTCACACAACAGGGAAAGCATTTACCCCCCATTAGGTTCTCTAAACCCGATCTTAATTACCCCTCAGGTACTTACACTTATGCTACCAAGAAATCCTGTGCCCCAGGGCAGCTGAGATCTCTTTAATAATTTATCAGCAGAAACCCAAACAAATCTTCCAAAGACAGAGCAACACTATCACTATTCTACAACCTTTGGCAACGCTATTTCTATACCTCAAAATAAATGGAAGATGACCTAGACGATTGTGCCAAAAGAGGATGAAGAGTTTTTCTGACATTTTCTGCCTTTCACATGTTGGATTTCACCTCTGTCGTGGTGCCTCTCGTGATAGATATTTGTGTTTATCACACAGGTTTTACAGTGTACTTTCCCATATGACTGTTTTTCATCTTTTCTTTGTAAGCGAGCTGTTGTTACTGCAGGTGTCTAAATTAATCTCATTTTCTCTGTACTTACACCCTATGAGAGGTTCTGTCACCTGCTGTCACTCCGCTGGTGGTGGGTTACAGGGGACTCCCTGGGGCTGGACTATCAGGACCTTCCCAGCAGCCTTTCCATCCTGTCTGAAGAAAACTACTTTTACAGGCCATTTAGAATCAGATCGTTACCCATGTGG
Organism: Tringa tobata; assembly: GCA_033628505.1. Lineage (NCBI taxonomy): Eukaryota > Metazoa > Chordata > Aves > Charadriiformes > Scolopacidae > Tringa > Tringa tobata. Next base: position 685,813 of record JAHREE010000077.1, on the reverse strand, counting down.
GTTCCAGCCCTACAAACTCTCATCCTTGTAAGTTATACACCTCTGAGCAGCTTCAGAAGAGCCATTAGCTCCCACTAGGGTTGTCAGGATCAAGCCCTAAACCTAATTCTACTCATTGCTTATCCAGCTTCTGAAATGTTCTTAGAAACCATGATTTTTATACTCCTCCAGAAAAAACACCAAATGATACCAGAATAAACCAAAAGAAATTTAAACTAGAACCCAAAGTAGCAAGTAATTGCAAGCGAGTCTTTTAAACCCACTTTTACTTGTAACAGCACGCAGCTTTCAAATTACAGCCATTATGAATCATATTCTTTTCTTCCATTTAGATCCCAAACAGCCAGTTTTATACACTTAAGGTTTTTTTCCCCCGTAAAACCAAATTCACCGCTGAGAACAACTGCGTTAACGCTCCAAGGAAATTTGTTTGCTTTGTTAAATTGAGCTTCAAAAGCATGAATTGAACGTACATGGGTGAGAGCAAGTAATGCCTGTTCTTATATCCATTCAAAATGTTTACTTTATTACAGCTTATTATAAATGTACTGTCTAAAATGCAGCAGCATGACTGTTCAATTTCCAGGCCATAATTTTATGATAATCATATGTAATATATTCATATGTCTACTCCCCTGCTTAACAAAGCCCAAACTGGTTTGTCAGAAGCTCTGCTTTCCCTGCGCTTCAAATTTCTTTGCCTCAGAACGTTGCTGAATAACAACATTAAGAAAGATATAATCAAAATTTTACTTTGTATTCTTTGCTATAGTAGGCAAACAAAGAAACATATAACATTGGAAGCTGAGTTTGGCATACTGACTTATCAAATACTGGTATCTAAGTGATATGTAAATTATTAAGCATGCTATGCAAGCATTATTAGAAAGGTGGGGGGCAGGGAGCAAGATTATAAATTTATAAATGTTTTCAACATCTAGAAATCCTATTAATACTTGAAACCACTGAGATTGTACAGAGAGAATGTGTGCATAAACTAAGATCAGATCTAAGCAAACTTGCTTTTCATCTCCTACACGGAACATGTGTTTCAGTTTTTGCCCGGGACATATTTACAAAAAGTAATGATTTTTTTTTTTTCTTACATTTCAGAGGCAGTTCCTAGTTACTCATAAATCTGGTACTAGAAGACACAGCTTGCAGGACTTGTAGGAAATAAAAATTCAGACAAACCCCATGCACTTCACTAGTCTGAATGGTTTGTCATCAACCAAGTCTCCTACGAACCAAAGGGTCGAGCCAGAGAGGAGACCTCAGTCTTGCTCATTGTAGGTAAGAGTATTTTTAAAAGAGTGACAGATCTTGAAATCACACAAGTCTCTCACAGCAGAACAACATCTTATTTTTTAAAGAAGATTTTCAGGTTTTGTATTTGCATTATATAAAAAACCAGGAACTTTGAATTTTCAAATGCAGGCTGACCAAAAAAAGTCAAACTACAGTGATTTGGGGTGCTGGGGTTGTTCAGCCTCGAGAAAAGAAGGCTCTGGGGGGACCTTGTAACAGCCTTCCAATATCTGAAGGGAGCTACAAGAGAGCTGGAGAGTGACTCTTTGCCAGGAAGAGCAGTGACAGAACAAGGGGCAATGGTTTTAAATTGGAAGAGAAGAGATTTAGACTAGATACCAGAAAGAAATTCTTTCCTGTGAGGGTGGTGAGGCACTGGAACAGGTTGCCCAGAGAAGCTGTGGCTGCCCCATCCCTGGAGGGGTTCAAGGCCAGGCTGGATGGGGCTTTGAGCAACCTGGTCTGGTGGGAGGTGTCCCTGCCCAGGGCAGGAGGGTTGGAACTAGATGATCTTTAAGGTCCCTTCCAACTCTAACCATTCTATGATTCTATGATTTTTAAAACCTTGGCATTTTGAGGGAGCATCCTTACACCTGATGGCTGAGATTGGAGTTCACAACCCTGCTGACTCAACCTTCGCTTTTGTAGCTAATGACACAGGATGAGTTTCAGGTGTCTGCCAGAACCACTTAAGTGAGGGAGCTGATAAATGCCTCGATGAAACACTGCAATAATGTAAAACACAACGCCAAGAAGAGCCAAATAACAACCACAAAAATCTACTCAGCAGTCCTATAAAATCCAAATAATAAAGCGAAGATGTGTTGGAGGAAAAAGCTGCAAAAGCCACGACAGGGATTTTTCATTGTACTTTTCATCCTTCTAAGATTTCAATTAGAAGGAAAAGAATCTTTTTTTTTTTTTTTTCCATTGCCGATAGTACATCACAACAAAAAGATTAATGGCTGCTGACTTAACGCAGACTTGCAAAAATTAGCTTTGATCAAAGCAACTGCTGTAGTGGAAGTCAACTGCCCTAAATCACTTCTCAACTGCCTTTATGGCCTTGAACGGGCTTGAACTCCCTCCCTTTCTTGAACAGTTTGCCTTAAACTTCAAAGCCTACCTGGCTTAGAGGCTTAAATCACAGAAAGCTTTTCTTTCCTCCCTCTTCAAAAGCAATTAAAGACGTTCAGTATAATCTGACCTATAATCTAAAAGCTAAGCACGCAGGTCTTCTTGATCGTTGTGGGGTTACAGAATGGACAGGGCCAGATAGGGAAGTTAATTGTGGCTCAGAGACTGCAAATGGGTTTATGGTGCCTGCCAGCTGATGAGGTCAGTTCTCTAAGAGAAAGGTAAGCGAGGGCTAATCTATCATTGGCACAGATTTGTCGGTAAATGAGGCTATAGAGGGGTTCTTACTGCTTTGCTTTTCATTGCAAATCCCTCCTTCCTTTCCATTCCTTGTTACTAATGAATCTACAGCGTTAAGAAGTCAGATTTCCCAGGACACCACGGTAATGGACGTGGGGTGGGGCGAGAGATTGCAGTAATCACGAGGCAGAGGAATGGACAATATTCGTGGACTTGGAAGAGTCACAACTGGCTTCAGAGGATCTTATGGGTTTTGCCAGGTGTGGTCTGACAAACCCATGAACTTCTTGGTCTGTCTGGGCAGCAGTGCTCCCAGACAAACCATTAAGGATTTACCCGAGTTTCTCTTTTACTCTCAGCTAAACAGGATTACAACTTTGAATGGTGAGTGCTGATAACAGGAGATAATTAATGGTTTGATAGCTGGTCCCACAAAAGCCCTGGAAGACATTAAATCTGGGAAATCCCACTGTACACAAGCACACTTTTCATGGCTTTGCTCCCACTCTTTATTGTTGTATGGTAGATCAATAACAAAATAAGCGAGCAGCAATATGTAGTCTTCATTCTTACTTTGCAAAATGACTTCACCCAGGTAGTCTGCAAGAGCTAAGGCAAGCAAAGCTTAGAAAAGCCTCTGGAGCTTTCTAACCAGGTGACCTCTCCAAAAAGAACCTTGTCACAAAGCTGTGGCCTGCAAAGACCTCTGCATGAGCTGATTCTTAAATTTTCCAGAATTCAGAGCCTAATTTGAACGCTCTGCTCAAGTGCTACAGTTGTGTTTGAGCTGCCGTCCTCTCTTGCCCGAGGTCCAGGACTGAAATAGGATTAGTTCTCTAACAAATGCAGCTGGAAATATTTGTTTGGCTTTTCCCGTGATGTAACAGCATTACAAGTAACATCATAAACCTATTCCAGAGCCAGCCAATGACACTAACAACTCCAGCCAGGAAAAAAATAAATCTTAAAGGCTCTTCTCTAGAAGAACAGGCAGCACTGGAAAGACAAAAGAAAAGAGAAAGAAAACCCGGGTAATGGCAATGGCAACTCTGTAACCTGCTGCCTGATAATCCCAAAGTGCGTTTTTATACATTAAAACAACTTCATTAGTTTGCTTTAGATAAAAGAGTTTTAGGTACATAATTCTACAGGTGAAAAGCCCAAGATAAAAGGGAGATGATTTGTCAGGCAAGAGTGCCCGCAGTGGGGAAATCCACGATCTGAAACGGAAAGCCTTGATTTGTAGTTTCCTGCTATAACTATTAGTACTAATTACAGATTTTTTTCCTTAAACTTCTGAATGAAATATTAACAAGCTAGTAATTAAGCAATTCAGAGTCTGTTTGCTTTAGTGTTAGCTTCAGTATAGTAAGTCCAAAACCTCTGACTCACTGGTCTATAAATGTCCTTCTAAATTATTCAGAGATGTCCTTTGTTTTCCTTCTGTCGAAGTTAAGTTGCTCTGAAACCTCTTTCTCTGCAATAATGGCATCCAAAGTGTAACAGGTGGAAAGAGAATGTAAAGATGTAGGAAAATACAGTAAACGTACCTTGAATTATTGTGCAAAAGAACAAAACCATTCTTGTCTCTAATTCTGCTTTTGCATGTTCTATTACACTGCTTCTTCCACAGGTTTCTTCAGAGGTTCTGCTGACGACACAAAACTAGGAGGGGTGGCTGACACCCCTGAAGGCTGTGCCGCCATCCAGAGAGACCTGGACAGGCTGCAGAGCTGGGCGGTGAGGAACCTAATGAAGTTCAACAAGGGCAAATGTAGGGTCCTGCACCTGGGCAGGAATAACCCCATATGCTGGTACAGGACAGGGGCCAACCTGCTGGAAAGCAGCTTTGTGGAGAAAGACCTGGAAGTCCTGGTGGACAAACTGACCATGAGGAGCAGTGTGTCCTTGTGGCCAAAAGGCCAATGATCTCCTGGTCTGCATTAAAAACAGCGTGGCCAGCAAGTTGAGGGAGGTCATCCATCTCCTCTGCTCTGCTCTGCCCTGGTGAGGCCACATCTGGAGTACTGGGTCCACGTCTGGGTCCCTCACTTTAAGGACAGGGAACTACTGGAGAGAGTCCAGCAGAGGCCTACAGAGATGATCAAGGGTCTGGAGCTCCTCTCTGATGAGGAAAGGCTGACAGACCTGGATGTGTTTACCCTGGAGAGGAGAAGACTGGGAGGGGATGTGATCAATGCTTATCAATATCTAAAGGGCGGGTGTCAAGAGGATGGGGCCAGGTTCTTCTCAGTGGTGCCTGGTGACAGGACAAGAGGCAATGGGCACAAGCTGGAACACGGGAAATTCCATCTGAACATGAGGAAAAACCTCTTTACTTTGAGGGTGGCAGAGCCCTGGAACAGGCTGTCCAGAGAGGCTGTGGGGTCTCCTTTTCTGGAGATACCCAAAACCCACCTGGATGTGTTCCCGTGCAACTTGCTCTAGGAGAACCTGGTTCCCCAAATATCCCTTCCAACCCCTACCATTCTGTAATTCTGTGTTTGTATAAAAGAAATGCTCCAACATTTAGTTAATCTGCTCCTGCAATGGCCAGCAACCAAGTGTTGCTAACCATGACCCACCAATGAAATGAAGCAGAAGCTGGATGACTTCTGCAGAGCTTAAGTGAGAGAACCATCACCCAGCAGAACCCAGGTCTTTTCTTCCCTTCTGTACCAATGCTGACTTCCCTGCTTCATGCATGAAAAATAGATAAAATCCTCACATCGATGTCTGTACAGGATCCAGTCCAGCATCTCATGAATCTACCAACTGAGAACATACTCAAATATTTTTTATTACAACACATTAAGCTAAAATCAATAGATTCATTTACCGAAACGGGTTTAATACTTCAGCTAATCAAGAGAAAGTAATATTTTTTCTGGAAAGAAGTGACATTTCATTATAGCATTCGGTTGTAAAGTCACTGGCAGAAATTTTTCTGTGTACCAATTAAACAGTAACTCACTGAAGTTAGGAACATAAAAAGCAATATTGCATATTTACTGTTTCCTCCCCAGTAAATGAAAACATCTACAGTTCACAGCAATACAAATAAAGTATCTGCACAATGGCTCTAACAATGCTGCCACATCTATGATCTTTCCTCTTCAAATCTTTCTACGCTATTTTTCCCAAAGATATAACATGCTATTTTCTTTGCAATCAACCTTCTTTTTTTTTTTTCCCCCTTTGGAGAGAAGCAGAAGTGGCATTTTGAAAACTTCAATTTGCTGAAACAGAATAGCACCACCGAGCTCTGTTGTTCTTCACTTTTATTCTCGCTTTACGTTAGAAAGATAAAACCGCAGTGGTTTTACTACTGTCAAACAAAAAGCAAATAAATAATGGCTTTGTTGACTATTACATAACGAGATACCGCAGCGCTATTATTCAACTGAGTTTCCGTACGCATTTCCCTCTCAAATGTGAAATTTTACAAATACTATCATCATTCTGGAATAGTGCCAAGCAGAGGTATACGTGACCAATGCAATGAAAATTGTGAAAGCCAATGTGATGGAAAAAAAAAATAAATTAATCATTGAAGTAAGTAATTCCCTGTACATCACAGAAATAGAGGAAAGAATTAAGAGTGCAAAAAAGAAATCATCTTACCTTTACCGTCTAAGCACAACTTCATTTCCCCCCAGGATTAGTGCTTTCTGGCTATCAAAGGCATTCTTTGAATTGTACAGGTGCTATTTATCATTTCCTTGTGTAGGAGATAAGCCTCCACCTACTTTTAGTACTATGAAACCTCACCTCTTTGCCCACAGGTCAGCCTTTCGTGGGCAATATCTAGTTTAATTCCACCTTCCTCCTTATTTGCTGACCTTCTGTAAAAGCCACCAACTTTCTCATCAGAGGTCTAAGAGAGCCTGAGCTTGCAGGACTTATCTGGTTTTGCAGATAATATTTGAGGGTAGAAATGGTGGAAAAAATAAATCTATGGAAATCTATTAGTAGTAGCTGAAGAGACATTTAAGCCACAATGCTGGTCTGTGGGGAATACTCCACTGGAAATGCTAACTTCCAGTTAAAACAGGTATACAGTAAGAATTTGGTTTTACTCCAGCCTTTCATCTCATAATTGGAAAAGTCCAGAGAGACAGGCAAGATGAGTCTTTGCACTGTTACTTTAGGTGTTTAAAATTGAGGCACTTGTTTTGGTTCATAATCCACCAAGAGATACTGGCACCTCCAGAAAGCAACTGCAAAGACCCAGCCAGGCAACTCTCAGGTGCTTTTCTTAGAGGTCCCCAGGCTGACCCTTGGATTCAGCTGTTTTCCACTGTCTGTACAGGGAGTCTGTGGGGTAAATGGTGGCTGAAATCAGTTCACGTGGCTATCCTCCTTTATAGATATTGTAATTAGACAGGATATTATCCACAACCCCTTTTCCTTCTAAGCTGATATCCTGTATAATTATCTCGTTTGATATTTCTTCTACCTTCTGTGTTATTGTTTGCAGGCCTATTCTTTTTCATTTATCTAAATTTAATCTGCATTTGCCTTTTACCAGCCCTAAAATAGCACAGTTCCTCTCAATACAATCATTTTTGCTGTCAAATGTTTTTCTCCAATCTTATCAGTATCTGACATTTAAAATATTTCTCATTCATGACGTTCACTATGCATTTTATATATACTATAAAGAAAGGTCCCAGAAACAATTTCCTAGTCGAAGAATTTCCCTGTTATACCATCTCTCACCCTTTACAACTTCAACATCTTGATTTATTCATGAGTAATTTATTTTAAAGACATTATCATCTGCATTTCGTAAAGGTACTACAAGTTCAACCTCATTTATCAAGTTCAAATTCATTTGTTCAGTTTAGACTCAAAATAACTCACCTCTAAAAAGCTTAACAAATTTAGATATTCTCTGCCTATAAATTGTTTACAACAACAATTTGCTTTTTCTCTTCACCCCTCACACCTGATCTTGGCTGATCTTCTTGTGATACTTTAAAAAAAGAAACAATTATGAAATGGTTAAAAAACAGACCCAAGTACCTTCTACTGTCTTATTTAATTAGAATAAATTTCTCATTGGGTCTGATTTTCATAATTTTATTTAGAAACTGTTTTTTGTATCTATTCTTTCTCTTTGACTGTTATCGATTCTGCTGCCTTTATTTCACGTGCCTACAGTACCAATGGAAGCCTCTAATGCAAAAAGGTCTAATACAGAAAGAAAAGATGACTGATTTAAAAAAGGCAGAAAAAATTAATAAAGAACAGTTACGGCAACAAATATGAAATGAGAAGAATAATATCTGAAGGAAACAACACAGATACTCAAATTTAGGACACCGCTTTCCCTGAGAAGACAATTATCTACAACGAGTTTTCTAAATTGCCTAAAACTCTGAGAAGCTGCTATACTGTTTGAGTATTGTGTTCTAGGCAAAAGAAAATGCAAATGCAATTGCATTTATGGAAACTAAGCGTGGGGATGTCTACATCAAAGGAAAAAAAAAAACAAACAGTCCCTGCTGCAACTCAGTCAAGCACAGGACCTGGCCCCATAAACAGCTGTTGTCATCAAGGTATCCTCAATTACTCACAGCAAATTATATTCCCTGTGTGCAGAGGCACACCCAAACCAGGTTTTACAATGCAGATACAACATGGGAACAGCTGCAGCAACAAATTACCACGTCCAAGAGCTTAAAATCATAGCGGACAAATCATCCTCTTCCCTAAAATGATTTCCGTAAAACATAAGAAAGCAAAACAAAAGATGGTGCCAGCCTCAAATCACCCACGGACGGGAGCCAGAACGCTCTCAAACACTGGAGCCTGGGAAAAAACAATGTGACAAAGAGGACGAGGGACAATGGCAAAGCACAACTTGCACGACAGCAGGATAAATCTGGCAGTTTTACAATGACCTGATCACTTATTCCACCGTGACAAGTATGAGGGCTCAGTGCAATGCAGATGAGAAATATCTGCAATATCTATGCTCGTTTATTGCTAAACCAAACCTCTCGTTCCCAGTATCTTTCTCAGCGATTTTTAGTTGGTGGTGAGCAATAACTTTATGGTTCAGAGAAACACAGCTTAACCCTTTTGCTTTGCCTTCCCTTCAATATGGAAAAAAAACCCACCCTATCTGTCTATTAATGTGTTATTTTAATGAGATATAATCTGCATGTCCTAATGCTCCCATTTATCATGGTATGTTTTTGTACCACTGGGCATAGGAAAGCTACTGGAAGCACAATCTGTTTATCCCTTGGAAAATCCAGTTTTCTGTATGACTGTCTTTCTCAGAATAGTATCTGTATGTGGTCATCAGCAAATATTTGGAATATTAGCAGGAAGGTAAGAAAGCAAATGAATTCAAGAAGGAATGCTGAGGCAAAAAAAGACAATAATGAAAACCTGAAGTCTGATGGCACATATATCAGCTACTGCTGCCTCCAAATCTCATTATTTATCAAACGAAATGAAACTGGAAACTCCAAATCAACCATCACTAATGTGATAAAAAATTGCTGGTTGGCTTAATCTCATAGGTATTATGACAAAAGTACTCCAACCAAGAGAACTGAAGAAGGAAATATGAATGGCTTTAGGGACTGATTTTGGAGTCACCGTAGGTCAGTGTCGCCGCTGGAAGAGCGGACTGGAGGGGAAGGGAAGGTATCAGTGTTGGCCAGCATGACCATGTCTGCCAGCAAGTATTGCTCCTGCAGTACTCTGGTGGCCCGTGTCGCACTCTTATGTGTTCATCTTCCCTCACTAATATCCTTCACGCACAAGAGTTACACCCCGTTTCCCACATGTGCAAAGTCTCCTCGGAGAGTTTCCATCCAACATCTACCCACCGGCTGCTCTTCTTCCAGCCTGTTACTCCTGAGCCTTCCTACCAATCAAGCCAGTGCTGCCACGTCCAATTTCTTCTTTACTATCATTCCTTTAAAATTAGATATACAGCTCTAAATAATCTATAAACCTCATAAGTTTTAGAGACATTCCTAAGGACCCCACTTTCTCTCAGTTATGCCTGCAGAATGAAGCCAAAGACTCTTTATTCTCAACATACACCCCACGCTCCGTTAAAAATCCATACTGTCTCATTATGTGAAAATAGCCGTAGAACGACTTCAAAGCAAGAAAAAAAAACCCTTTCTTCTTTTAAATAAACATTTTAGTGAAGAACACACAGCATGTTCTTTGAAAGAGGACCATAGGATCTCTGGAAGGTAATGCAATTCCACCTCTTAATGGAAAAAAGACGCATCTTTTCATATTTTTGATATTATGAGAAAACCAGCCACTTACAAAGGTAAACATTTATCAAGAAAAAAAAAAAAAATCCTACGAATGGAAGTATTGAAAGCCTTGTATAATGCAAGTTATGGCTGCAGCCATAAGAAAAGATAAGGAGGAAGAACTGACTGGTATCCTGTGTGTTCATATTATGGACTGAAATTAAGCTCTATTCAATCAGTAACAGCAGAGGCTCAGAAACATCCAACCGTGCAATTTCCCAATAAACACAACAAACGATGCAGCTTTCTATATCCTTAAGAACTGCTTATATTTCACAGTGGTGACTGCTTATAATCCAGAATGTCACAGAACCTGAAAAACTCAGGTTAGAAGGGACATCCCACCATCACCCAATCCAGCCTCCTGCCCTGGACTGGGTTACCTTCAAGGATGAGTCAGGCTGCTCAGGGTCTTTTCCAGTTAAACTTTGAGAATCCCCATGGACAGAGATTTTACAGCCTCTCCAGGCAACCTGTTACTTTACCGTAAAATTTTTTCCTTACATCCAACTGGAATTTTCCCTCTTCTCCCTCCCCAAGCATCTCTGAGAAGCGTCTGGCTCTTTTTTTTTTTCCTGCAATCTTACTTTAGGTGATGGAAGGTTGCAATTAGTTGCCCCTCTTCCCTTCTCTTCTAAACAAACCCCATTTCTTTAACCCCTCCTCATGGGCCACGTGCTCTACCCTTCGTCCTGACCCCCGCGGGAATTGCCCCAGCGGGGTGACCTCCTCTGGGGAGCTCCAACCAGCGCGTGGTTACTCCAGATGTGTCTCACAAAGGCTGGAGCAGAGAACAGTGACTCTCCTCGACCTGCTGGCTACGCTCCAGCAAACACAGCCCAGGGCAGGGTTGGCTTTCACCAGTGCAAGGGCACATGGCTGGCTCACGTTCAACTTGTTGCCACCAGGACCTGAAGGTCCTTTTCTGTCCCCAAGGTGCTTTTCTGCGGGGCAGCCAGTGACACTGCTGCTGCTTGCTCTGTCCCCGATGCACAGCCCCACGTTTGCTTCCCTTGGACTTCATGAGCTTCCTTTGTCAGCACTTATTTTTCTAGGCTTTTTTATTTTTTGAGAAATGAGGTATTATCATACTGACTTTTCTATTGCTAGGATGTATTTGTATTCCAAAGCCCAGGAAATGGAAGGCTTAAAAAACTGCAATCTGTTCGTTTTTACAATAGTCATTAAAAGCATTTGAAGGTTTTTTTTTCTTAAACAGTTAATACAGAAGTAAATAGAAAACTAAAAAAATCCCACCCAATAAATTAAGATCTACAATCAATTAGCTATTATTTTAACCTTTCCAGAAGGCTTAATTTACCCTATGCTTAGCAAGAACAAACTTGGATTGATTTTCAAAAAAAACTACTAGGAGCTGAAATAACAAAAGCTTCCCCAAAAAAAAAAAAAGAAAAAAAAAGCAAAGCATAGTCCAAAACTAAGCACCAATTATTCTATCTTATTGGCAGCAACAACAGAAAACTGCAGAGGTAATCTTCCTAATTCTGTGGACTTCTATGGAACACCACATGCTTTACAAAGAACAAATTTTTTAACTGAATTCATAGGCATAATCATGACAAAAAGCAAAATGGGGACTATCTGATCCATCAGAACAGAGCGGGTTTATAAATTATAGCTCATTAACATTTTGTTCTTCAGGCCAGCAATTGTGAGAGCATACAAAATCTCTGCTTCAGCTTTTGCAGTGCTCATGCAGATTTTCTAGTTGTTATTCTTTTGCTGTTTACATCACCAGTAGCAAGGCTAGATTATTATTTTTTTTTTTCTAGCATTTTTCCCCCCCTCAATGTGTCTATAGAGAGTAAATATGCCCACTGTATGCTGGCATTTGCTGTAATGTAAATGCACACATAAAATACATTACTATTCATTTATACTATTGGTGTCTACCACTGGCAGGCAGGACTGAGGCTCTAATACTCCAGGGACTGCACAATCACACAAGGAGTCAGGACCCCTTGCCCTTAAGAGTTAGCAATTGCCTTTCAGAAAAGCTGCCACAAAGACTGTCAAGACGTAGAAAAAGGAAAGGAAGTCAAGGGGTAAAGAATTAAGCCATATGCTTTTTTTCTTTCCAAATTAATTCTTAAAGTAATGGTTCAAAAGCATCCTATTTTCAAAGTGAGCTACATTTGCTACCTTCAACAAATGTGTAATTAGGAACGAGCAGTGGGTGAATTCTTGCTGGCACTTTACAACATTTTCTAACTTGCCGTTTGTTCAGTAAATTCTCTCTAGCACCTCCCTCATCTTCTTTATAAGATATAAACTGTGTGGGCTGGGCAGTTTTTTACCTCTCAGAGTTTCTGTTACTGCTGTCAGAAATTCAGAATTTTGTTTTTTAATATGATCAGATTATTGTTTAGGACACAAAGTCAAAGAAAGCCACCTGGAACTTGGGAGAGAAGATTGTGAGACGCGTGGCCACTCCAGGTGCAGTCAGGTTCACTTCAAGTCCTAGGCTGCCCTCCTGAAAACCCTCTCCCTGCTGAGATTTAACTTTATTTTTAATGTAAAACGTTTCTGCATTGCTGAGGAAGGCAATCACAGCCTATGCCAGGTAACTTTTCATATAGCCCAGACCATGCGAGCACCCTGAAGATAAAAACTAGGATATTGAATTTGGCTTGGTCCTTTACGTGAAGTTCAGAAGAAAGGAAAGATTGGAAAAGGAGGTCAGGTTCAGGCACCAGAAGGCGTTATCTCAGCATTGTATGACCTCCCACAAGAAGACTGTAGACCATCATCTTGTAACAATATACATCAGAAACAAAGCTTAAATTCCCACTCCATGGAGATATTTATTTTGAAGGATTAGCTAGCAATCAGCCCCACTTTTTAAATGTTGGAGCTATAACTGTTTGCGTGTGTTGAATTCTGCATGACACACAAATAAAGCTGGTTTCCACAAAAGACAATCAGAAAAAGAAAAAGGAGGAAAAGGATTTCCTCCTGCAGCTTCTCAACAGCCCAAACTAGCAATTCCAATGACGCCCAGTGCAGCTTCCACATCTAGAAAATCCTGCTGTAAATCCCACAACACTCCATAAAACATTAGAGCCACCCACTAGTTCTGTTTGGAGACTGTTCACAAGAACAAATATGTATTATTAATGTTGATTACTTTATCCTAAAGATACAGTTTAATCTTCAGAAGAGGTAGAATACCATACAGCTCTATCCTCGTTTTGTGTGTTTTAATTCAGAGTGACTGTGTTTAATGAAACGTAGGGACTCAGATTATCTGAGTTTATCTTCTTCCTTCACAGTCGTCGAATCATATAATCACCACGTTCCTTCTCAACACTCTAAAGGTGTTTGTTCCCAGCGGAAGTTGGATCCGGACCTGTAGCTCTCAAAAGTATTCCTCAGCTTTCAGAATAAAATTATTTCTGTCCAGCATAATACATTTGTTCTCCCATCACTCCTCTCCTAGTTTAAAACAATCTTCTCTGCTGCTCCTTCCCTTCACTGCCCGTGTTAACTCAGCTAATGGGAAGATGAAATAATCCTTCTCTGACACTGTCTTGCTCAGCTGCCCAAGCACGTTACCGCTATTTTTCTTTAATTTGACAGGCCTCTGTTCGTCCCAGCGGTGTCTCTTCCAGTTTGAAATTATTTGTCTTCAAGGTGTGTAAGCAGAATCAAACACCTGCAGATAAACCTGTATGTCCTTTTTCTCCGGGATGTCTCACTCCAGAGATCCTAGGGCTGAATATTTATTCAAGCTGAAGGCACGATATCCTTATGTTCTATTCTATGGCACTTTGCATCACATACAATACACTAACAGCACAAAATAATATGCAGGGGAGATAGGCAATAGAAACAAAATTCAGATTATGACTTTACGATAGAAATCCTTTCCTGCTGTGGCAGTGAAAGCAAAAACTTCTGGAAATACGTTGGAAAGTCCAATAAGCAAAGCATCGAATAATTAGAGCACCAACATACTCCTACTGCCTGTCAAGAGGCACAGAGGGAAAACTTTCACATGTAAGAGACTGTGCAGACCACCCAGTTGTGGAGCTCTGTCAGGACAGCAACTGAGGGGGAAAAGTGAGGGGAAAATTGGTCTAATTCTCCTCCCAAATGTGGAGCAGTCCAAAGAGCTGTACCCCAACGAGGTGCTCTGTACCTGTCCTCTGTGACAAGACAGTGGCAGTCCACCTAGCTGTGGGATTGCTAATTGGGAGTAGAAGTCATTGTCACTCAGGGAAGCAAAACCTGCCAGTTTCAGTCAAGAAATCAGCACCTCATCCTAGCTTAAGAAATAAGCTCTTGAAAGCAGCAAGTTCACCAATTTATGCCTGTGCCTTCTTCTTTCAGGACAAGATGATTTGGTAAATTGTGCCCAACCACTTCAGTAATCATGTCCGGATGTTTGATGCCGCTGAAGGAGCCGTGGATGAGGTCCAGCCTGATTCTCAGACAGCACTTCAGCCTCTGGGTCTGGACGAAGGCAAAGCAGCCGCGTTGAAGATGTTTCAGCTCTTGGGAACAGTACAGTCAATTCTCTGAGGTGCTGGTAAGTTGTCTGTGGATCTTGAAGTAAAGGTGGATGGATTTCCATCTAGTTTTGATGTGATACGATCAGAGAACTTATTCTGGGGCGATCACCTGTTGCAAGGCCTTTCTCTGGCAGAACTTTACTATGTTTTGTCAAGTCTTAAACTAAAAGTGTATTTACCGAGGGAAAATGAGGCAGTTGGACAAGTAGCTTAGAAGCAAAGTGCGTTCTTGGAGTGTGGGCAGCGGGTCTAGCTGCCTCAGCAATCAGCAATACTGTCCTCAGGTTTAATAAAACCACAGATAACGGCTACTGAGCTGCAGGTGAGAGCAGAGAGCTCCATTCCTTGCCTGTCCCTGCCAGCCAGACTGCGGGAACTACAGCAGCAAAGTCCCCAGAAGCAAATTTAAAACTTTCAGAATCTTTCCACCGGGCTTCTACCAGAGAAACAAAATACTAAGAACACATCACTATTTCCAAAATATTCTTTTCACCGTAACTGTCCTCATATTCTATTAAATCAAACAATTCTATTTTGAACAAAGTAGTATTTATAATGAAACTTTTTAATAACTACTCTTAAAATACTAAAAATAAAATAGCAGTAATTAATCTTTATTTAAATGGTAATTTAATGTTTTAATAGCCCAAAACGAAGCTAGTCATTAGCTCAATAGTAAAGACTGCCAGAAGCTTCATTACTGATTAATAATGGAGAACACAGTGTACTGAACAGTTTCCCCAATCCCACAAGCAACTAGGGGCTGAACTGCAAAAAACTTTCAATCCTAATAAGCTGCTCAAGCAACATCATTTTCTTTACAGTTGTTATTAGTAGAGATAGCGTAGCAAAGTTTTCATTCTGATCTACATTGATCAAATCTCTATTTTAGGAATGTGTCATATATGTTACAAAGATTTTTTATTCTGTAAACAGGTTAAAAACCCTGTAACATACCCTTCCCTCAGGTGACCACTACGTACGCTGGGACAAGGGATGTCGTTACTTCTCATAAACGCAACATTTCTGTGATAAAATTTGTGCTTTAACAGCTTCATTGCTAGTAAAAGAATACTAACAATATTTAACATAAATAGATTTTTAAAAGTTTGCCAGTTAATTCCAGCTGATGGCAATTCTTTATCTTGCTGATCAAGACTGTCATTTATACAAACCTTTTCTGCTTCATCAAGTTTCCAAGAGATATTCAATAAATACAGCCACTTAAAATCCAAAGAAAGCAGCAAATCACTGAATTGCTCCCAAGTTCTTTGAATGAATGCAGAAGTACCTGACAGTAACTACTACTATGAACACAGCTACTTAAATGGGAAAAGACATAAAAAGTAAACATTTATGGTGAAACCGTTCTACACCATCTTTCAACAGACCCTAGAATTAAACAATATTTTAGAATAATTTCATTTAGAAACAAAATACAATTATTAAGAGGAACTATCCTCTATAAAATCGATTCCTCCAATATAACCTCAAAGAACAGTCCCCTGGAAACAAAAGAAGAATTCATTGCCACAGCAAATTTGACTTTCAAATCATTAATTAGTTTAGTACTTTCAGCAGTGAACTGAAACAGCTATCATTTTTATAAGCCACTGAACTTACTGAAACTCACTGAATATTACCGTAGAACAAGAGCAATCACAAACACCATGCAGTAACTTAAAAGTTGTGTATCATAAACTCTGCTCAAAGTAGCAACACACAAAATATTGCAATATCTATGAACTGGCACATTATTGGAAAGGAAAGTTCCAGGCAGATCCTTCTAGCCAGGAAAACACTGTTGTTTTGTTTTGTTTTGTTTTTTCTATCACTTCTAATCTACCTGCTACCAGATGCAGGACTCAAAAGCTTGAGGAGTGAATGGTTTGCATTTCCTTTGTATAATGAAGTACAGAGTTGAAACATCTGTCAAGCACTGCCACCGATACCACCGAAAGCCAGGCAGGAGGAAGACAATCAAGTAATTCTGGTTAATCTTACTAGTTCGTCTATGTCTTGGAAACATTCTAAATATTAATATATATATAAATATTAATGAATTTTTGCATATGAGAAAGAAAGTCACAGAAAAATCATTCCAGAAGAGACGTTAGTATTTCATAATCTTTTTCCCAGACTTGCCATCTACGGTCTTCATCATCAAAGGCACCATTGCAATTATCTCCTGCACAATTCTGGAAAATCAAACTTGTTTGCTTTTGGGAAGGGATACTTTGATAAGGAATTTCTGTCTCTGCGGTTTTGTAAAGGCACATAAATTGAAGCATGAATTTATGAGTACCAGCGTGGCAGTTTATAGGTTTACTGTGAATATTTCAAAGGCCTGGTAACATTCCTATTTGTCCAACTGAAAGTGCACTAAAATGTTCTGCCACATAATAATGGTTCCCTTTGAGTAATAAATCTACACCAGCAGAGGACTGTAGTGGTTTCGGGCATTTCTTAATGCACATGTTTGGCAAGAAATGCCATCTCTTAATAGAATACCTTAACACTTGGGATGTTTGCAAATGAACGCGAGTGGGTAATTTATATAAGGAGAGAGAGCAATCCATCACACAGTGAGCAAAAGCGTATCTGAACTAAACAGGTTACAAAGACTCTGCCTTATATGTACTCCAGGACCAAGTGTGATTCACAGGTCTCAAATGGTAGAATCACTAGCAACCACGTATGAAAGACCTGGAGAACTGCTGGGGGAAGAATGAAAAAAATTCGTGTCAACAGTTACAGAGACCATGGTATATCTCCAGAGTACAGAAATATCTTTTCGCAGCATCAGTTCCTAATGTGAATAATTATTCCCCATTTTTGGTGCTGAAGATCTCTATGAAGTTGTGACCCCATCACTCCAAACCAGTTCCTCCTGCTGTCATGCAGCCAACACCCTTCTAGGATCTCCAAGCAATCAGATAGGTGCCTCAATTACAAAAGCTTATTGTTTTTGTTAAGTGCATGCCATTTCCCAGTTGCAGCAAATAATAGAAGCCACAGAAGAGATGACCCTGAGACATACTCATTTACCCCTTACCACCAGGTTTACCTTTAGCATCAGAAACAAAGCAAAGCAATGCTGTGCAAATACATGCCCATAGATATGCCTATAGCTCCAGAAATAAAAGTTATCTCTTACAGAGTACAGATTGTGGAATTAGCTTATTCAAACATGTCTATGTAATCTACAGCAATTTAGTGGATAACGAGCTTTGTTATTCCTAGGTAGTAACTGAAGGTTATTTTGAATATCTATATTATCTATTCTGGGGCAAACACAACATTTCGGACGAGATTACACCAGGGATGTACTGCCAGAAATTCTAATGTTAACCTACTCAAGTTAAATGTATGACAGATATTTATCAAGCATTGCACCATGCAAAGGTAAGAACAGCCAAGAGAACAGAAAATGCTATTGTGCCTGCACCTGGAACATTCACATTCTTTCTCTATCTTAAAAAAGGCGAGTGATGTGAGGAGTGTGGCTGCTGGCTGCCAACGGCTGAAAATGAGTGCACTGTACACCTCTTCTCTCAAAAATTCACCCAGTGAACTTACTAAGTCTTCCCAGCCAGGGGGAAACCTCCCCGTTTCACTGCCTGCTATTAGAAATGGATGGGGCAGGAGAGGGCAGGAATGGGGACTCATTTGGAAGGAGATAACAGTCTGAGAAAAGTTTTCTAAAGCATTTCAACAAGCACTATTCCGAAGGGTTAGCACCAAAAATATACAAGATTGATTGTGATGAAGCTTCTTGCAACACAACGTTTCAAGCAAGAAACATCTAAATTGTTTGATTATGAGCCAAAGTGAATGTTATACATGTAGGAACTGGGGAGATGGGAGAAAAGGAACAGGGAAGATGAAAAGCATGCATCTGTTCTTTCAAAGTAATTTTAAAACAGTACTAAGGTTTAAGTTAGAAAAAGCAAGCATTAGCTAGATACGGTTGGGAATACTGTTCTTTGGTAATGTAATTAGGGATGGCAAAGGAACACATCTGAGATTTAGAAATCAAGTTTCATTTAGATGTAAAGCAAAACCAAGGCTTTTAAAATTCTGAGGGGCACAAGCGTGTGCACACAATGGAGGGAGCAACGCTGCCAAGAGTGTAGAACATATAGTAATTACAGATATCAGCTGGGACATGGAAACATTGCAGCATTCTGAAACAGATACCACATTTGCACATCCAGTGTAATGGTTGACATGCTAATGCTTCTCCCTCTTTTTCCTCAGAAAAATGCCAATGAAACTCATCAAAATCACTCCATACATCCTTGTAAAAGATTTTTGTTTGCAAGTGACATGACAATAACTAATTAGCAACTGGCAATTAGAAATGTGAAACTATTATAGTTCAACTGAAGGAAAAGAAACAGTAAGTCATAAAAGACAAATGATTTTCCAGCAATTGTATGAGTCTTTCATAATAAATCTAATAATACTGGGAAAACAATCTGTGCTTTTTACTGCTGTATCTTCTCTGTCAAGGATCACTTAAAGAATTACCAAATTCCAGAAGTGCATTATTTTAAAATGTTACTGGCAAGGTAACCCAAATTTGAAAAAAAATAATAAATAGTAACATTTTCCCCAAAGTCAAAATTAATCAAAAGACGATAGGAAAACCTAACTTCTTTCACCAGTTAAGTACAGAGACATAACTAGAAGCGAACCCAGAATACGGTAAACATCACCGAAGTAGCAATATTTCCCATTACTTTTCCTCAAGTTGTATTGCTACCTTGAAGTTCTCCAAATCAAGACTTAAATCATACAGAAGTTAAATAATTTAAACAGCCGCCTCGCCTCCCCTCCCCTCCCAGCTTATTAATCATACCTTAATTTGTGCAAAAGGTCTGTCAAAGTTTCCAACATAAAGAAGACCGACATTCTGGGTGAGTAGCCTAAAAAAATGAAAAAAATCTTTTAAGATATCACTTTACATCCATAAGGTTTGGGGTTTTTTTGCATCTCCAATAGCTGTTACTGAACCCCGGCAGGGCAACAAGCTTCATTTCCACAGCAAGAGGTACCTTGGCAAAGCTGATCAGACAATTCTATTTGAACGGCGATGAAAAAAGGAAAGACGCGCATTAAAGATGGATGCACATCAGGAATTTGCGTTTATGGCGCAAGCAGCTCCTCAAAAAATTATTTCATGGGTTTCTTTGTGATGGATGTCACTCGGTAATATGGAAGAAGGGCAGGTATGTGTCTTTTCTACTCATTACAGAACATTAGAAACCAATGGAGAAATGGAGAGGAGAAAAGACTAGTAAACAGGCATTCAGAGCAACAGGCCTAAGAGTTAAAACAGATTAAAGCAAATAAAAATAGGCACAGTAACACAAAAATGACATCGTTACAAGAAGACAAATAATAAAGAATCTCTGCCATATTGTCTAATGGCTTCCTAAATAAAAAGAGCCCCAGATGGAGTTTGTGCCTGCTGTTCTCATTGCATACACCACCGACATCCAGAGGGACAGTGGGACGAGTCTTCTCAAATGACTGTTGGTACTTCTGAGAAAGAGTTAGCTGGATTTCTGCAGAAACCATGCACCTCCATGTTATTCCCAGACAAACTCCAAATCCCAGAGGAGCATTAAGGTGCCCCTGCTATCAACAAGCAGACAAGAACACCACCGGCTGGTGCAAAGGTTAGGAGAGCATCGTGCTGTTCAAACTGGACAACCACTATGTTCCTCTTCGCTAAGCAAAGGTACAGTGGTCATCCCCTCCTCTTCAGCAGCTCCAAACGCCTTGCAATGAAGCTCAGGCACCCCATGAGGAGAAGTCATCAACGACAGACCATCGAAAGAGCTTCTGTTTTGACTAACAGTGACATTCAAACCCCATCACACTCTTCAGTAGCTCCGAGTTTTCATAAAGTGTTTGCTATTTTATATTTTCCTTCAATTTTATATCCTGTTCCCATTAGCAATAAGGCCTCGTATACGGATAAAATTTCCCCCTAACTAGAAATAGCCAGAAAATAAGTAGGACTGTAGGCACCATTCTGCTCAGGTCTGAAACTGAGACGTCTCTTTTTTTATATACTTTTAATTCATAGTGAGTTACATTTTTTTTTCTATATATAAACTCGTTTTCATTTTCTAACTAATATCTCATCATCTCCAGGCCTATTTTCACAATCAAAAAAATCCCTGAAGTAAAGCAGATAGCAGTAAATCGTTGCTTTGACCTTCAGTTCACACAATGTACACATCTTGGTATGATTTTGATTTTTCCCAGTTCTGACAACAATATGGCATATATGACTTTAAACTGGTTCCCCAAGAGAGGGAATTGGCGTAACTTGGCAAAATGGCCAAGCTGAAACATTCACGTACCTAAAACAAAAGTAAGAAGTGGTGTTGAACCGTGTATCACCTTCAAAAATCCTTTTATAATTAATAGCGTATACAAAAATTGTCTGGGAGTTGACAGAAATACCCAAAGGAAGGAAAGACCAGTAAGATCCAGTAAGGATCAGGGCAGATGAGTCACAGTACAGACAGGCAACTGGCTTTCTTCCTTTGCCCATCAGTGTGCCTGAATCCATCAGGAAGACCAGTACTGACATATGGAAGTCAGGATGAGCACATCAAACTCACTCTTGGTCACAATAAGTCAAATTAATTCAGAATGCAGGTCTTCCAAGCTGAAAAAGCCAGCATATTGATCGAATCTTCTCCTAGGACTGTAAAGCAAAGTCAGAAAACGTTTAAGGGTTTTCTAAACAAAAAGAAACATATGGGAAGTAATTAGCGGAAAAGGCTAAAAGAGAATCTGTAAAAAGGATTCGGGTCTTGTCACCGTATTTGAGAGAGGGGCACCTTAAAGTAAAAAAAAAGTATTTTTAAAAAGAACTGCACATAATTTTTGTAAGGCAGAAAAGAAAAAAACCTAAATATCCACTAGCTGTATTTCTAGCAAGGGACCCAAAACCAGAAAAGATACACAGTGTGATTATTCCCACGTGGTTATTCTTCACATTGTTTCCTTTAATGGATAGAAACGTAGGACCATTAAAAATCTGAGTCTTTAGGCTGGCTTTAGTTAGAGGTAACAAACATCTAAGGAACCTTAAGATTTATCTTTCCAGAAGACCACACAGCAGTTTACACTGTTTAATTTGCTATCACTGATGTGCAGCCAAAACCTGCAAACATACTCCAAGAATTGCCTTCCTTAATAAGACTGATTCTGACACAGAAGAACAAGCTTATCATTATGTATCCACCTTTCACTGGCCAAGTTGGATGAGGTGTTGGAACAACCTGATCGAAGGTGTCCCTGACCATGGCACAGGGGTTGGAACTAGATGATCTTTAAGGTCCCTCCCAACCCAACCCATTCTATGATATCAGCATAATCTCTGTATTTCAGAGACCAAGCTCACCTGGAAGACTCTGCAGAGGTAAGTAGATTGTGGCAAGAGTCACTGCTGGGGCTCTGGACAGGCCACGCTACTGCAGAACAGTGAACTCCACATGACTGGTCTCTGAATTACCATTCCTCAACTTTCAGAAAATTCAAATTATACCTAGTCATTTTTATAGTTCTTCTTCACCACACCACCAGGCTGCATTATTTTTAAAAACCTAAAATTAACTTTATACCGTAAACTTTATTGTGTCTGTCTACATTGATACAGATATTCTCTCCTAATGCTTTCCCCTTTGCCTTTGAAGATTTTGCAATGGTAAGCAGGTTTGGTTATAAGCTCTTATGTGTTTCCTTATTCCAATGTCCTCTTTGAAAATGTCAATCTCCTATTTCTTACCTAATTTCACATTTGCACAGTTCTATTCTCTAAACTCCCTCAGTGGTACCCGACACCTAACCCCACTAACAGCTGGACATCGCCTGTAATTGGCCAAAATCAATACCAGCCCATGAAAGAGCGGTGACAGTTTCACAGCACAATGATCACCTTTGAATTTCACATTCAAGTAATTACCTTAAAATTATGAGAAAAAATTGCCAAAAATGCAAATACCCCCTGGCACGTCAATACACGTATTTTAATTTTACTGGAAAATTTGAGGCATTATACAAAGTTGCCCCAACTGATCATACTAGCTTATAGATCGACACGTATTTTATTTGTGTCTCTTCCATTCAATACATTATCAACACTATTCCCACTGTTTTCTGTAAGCAGAAGAAAGGTCATTCCAAGAAGCAGTGGTTCTTTAATATGTGCTGTCCATATGGAAAATTTCACTCCCCTTACTCATATCCCATACACCCAAGAGAGCAGACTTCTAGCCCTATATGCCTATTTTGGGATGTAACGTTACATTCCATGCAAAAAGCATAAAAACCCAAAAGTATCAGGACTAATCACTTCTGACTTTTGCCAATAAAACGTCAAGGTCTTAAAAGCCTTGCCAGTACCAAGAAAATGCTGCCATATTGTTACCACCAAATGCCCTATTTCCTGCCTTCAGAATCCTAGATGTGGTGTTTTCTGGGGTGCAAAACACAACTGTGTTTCCAAAATCCAAGCTGCAGGAGCCAGGCACTGCCTGCCTGGGGGGGAAGCGGGATTGGGCACGGTCACAGCATCACAGAATGGTTTGGGTTGGGAGGGACCTTAAATCCAAGAAAAAGTAGAGGCAGCAATAAAGTGAGGGGGGGACGTGCAAATATATTTTGGGCAGGATTAAGAGCTTGGGTGAAAGGAAATTTGGAATAAGGCAGAGTGAGACAGCAGGAAATGTGCGACACAAAAGGGACGAGAGGTATAAAGGAGTGACAAAGCAGCCCTCTGGGTTGGAAAGCTTTGGAACAGAGCTCCGGGCTGGAGAAGACTGGTGGATTAGGGCTACGGGAGCAGCAAGGACCGATTAACCACAGAGGTCATCGTCTGGGACAGTCCCAGTACCTTCACCCCCCTTCCTACTGCCTTTGGCCATGGGAAGTAGAGTCGCCCTTAGCTATGGACTTCATGAGGGCAGCACATTTCAAAGAAGCCTGATCACTTCCTCTTCTCCACATGTGGCCCGTTCCTGGTAACTCACAAAGAGCTGTTTTTTAAGATGAAGGTGGGTATTTCAAGATGTTCTCGTCAAAGATTCAGGCACAGCCCACCGACACAGCAGTGCTCCAGCTGTTAAGTAGTACTTTGTGAAGGCAGAAAGTAGGTGTCAAATAGTTCCTCCGTGTTTTGTTGGCAGGTGTGCCTTGAGGACACCACGTCAGGTTGACCTGAACTCCAAATGCTGACCCCTTCATACCCCAAGTGTGACCTTGAAGGTCACCTTGAAGGTTTGCACAACACAAACTGTGGAGCTGGAAGCGTAACTCCTGACCTGTCACACACCAACCTGCTGGGAGTCTCCTTCTGGGCTATCTGGATCCTAGTGCTGCCATGTAAACTATGGAAGGAGGTTTTCCAGAAATAAAGGAGCAGGATGGAGCCAGGAGCCGCCGCCTCTCACAGGAGCAAGTTACTGCAGATGAGTGGGACGCGGTAACTTGCTCCTGTGCGAGGCAGCAGCTCCTGTGCTTGCTCTCTTGCAAGACCGGTGGCACATGGCGCGGGAACACGGAGTGAGACTCACAGCTCTAGGTGACAACACACATTTGGAAAGAAGGGAATATGGAGTGAAAAACATGAGGCGTGCAGCAGAAAGGCTGAAAAGTAAGGGGTGGTGGAAAGGTGGAATGAGCTGAAGGAAAACGATGCCCAGTGGAGAGGCTTGAGCTCTGTGGTTTTTCAGGATGGAAGCTTCCATGAAATGGGTGGTGGCAGGGACGCAGAGCTGCCTCCAGCAACACTTCAGCTCGTCTACCTCTGTGAAACAGAACATGTAACTTCTTCCTTAAATTTCCACAAGAACAGTCACGCAAGAGAAGTTTTCAATATAAGCTATTCTAGTACAGTCATCACGGTAAAGAGTAGACAAATAAACTTTATGTCTCATTTAGGATATTCTTCCTCAAATTAGAGCACAGATTGAAAAAAAAAAAAACTACAAGGAAACTGGAAAAGATACTATGCACAGCTACAGATTACATAGTAAAAATGCAAAAAAACCCCTGTATTTGGGGGGAAAAGTTAGGAAGGGATACAATCCAGTGTTAGAAAAAGAGGCAGTAAACAATTTAAAAATGCTAAATTCACCTCTGCAATAAAAAAAACACCCCAAAACATGTAAGCCTTTTCATTCAGTGAATTCTCACCTTTTCATTCAGTGAATTCTCAATTTGCAGAATATCCCAAGCCAAGCTAATGGTGATGACAATTAACATAAAACTGTATTCTAAGTAACATTCATGGGGAAAAATGCAGTGGATAGCACAAACTACAGACTCGAATTTAACACCCTCAGCCTTCCCACGTATTAATAAACACGCAGCTTTCTGAAACACATGCAACTTAGGCAAAAAATATCAGCGTTATGTGCTAATTGCCCTTCATAGGAAAAGCTCCTAATGCATAATATCTGAAAGGCTTCATGGAACTACCTCACGCCCTACAGTAAATCACTGCCTGTCACTGACTATCGATAATAGGAATCTAGGAAGTAACTGATCCCTGAAAAACGTACTTCCACGGAATAACGGCACCACTGCTATATACCAAACCAAATAAAAATTACATTCAGAGAGCTCAAAACTGCAAAACGAAGTGACCTCATATTTGAGGTAATGGTCTACAAGTGATACTAGATCATGGTCAAAAAGAATAAAGTGAGCAATATAAAGGTTTACTTTGAGTTAGGAGGGTTTAATTTGCATTATTTTTGAACAAGTGTTTGGCTGTAGGGTTTTTTTTGGGGAGGATGTTTGTACAAGAATGCTTTCCTAGAGATGGGGAGGTTTTTCAAGAAACATTCTTACACTTTATAAATAAAACCACAACATTAGATGTTACCAAAAGCACTTCCTTTTGTTTGCTGTGTTTATGTCTAGTGCTGATAATATTTTAATGTTTGTCCAGGCTTTGCCTTACAGGCAAATCACATAAAGAAGCATTTTGACTACATTTACATATAACTTATCCATAAAATGTGGAAAGGAAACATTAAGTAGAAACAAAAAGTACCCATTAAATAATCATGCCCATTCCTTCACCAATGGAATATTATTCCCTGTAGTATAACGAGCAATTTGGCCAGGCTGGCCATAAATTATCTGAAAAATGAGGCTGCTTGCCTTTTCCTTTGGGAGATTATTACGTAGTCTGAGAGATTTCACTATTAGAATCTATTTCTGATAGTAAACGTCAATTCTTCTTTCTGAATATCATCCCTTTCATCTCACTGAAATATAGGACAGGAGTTTGGAATTATTCCCAATTTGCTGAAAGACCTGCCTGACACAGGCGGTGCTGCAACTCTCCCCAGATTTATCCATGTATCACAAAGCCCCGCAGTGGACTCACTGGAATGCTGTAAATCCACCTTCTAGTCTAAGACCCCACTGGGTCCTTTCACCTCGGCCATTTTTTAAAAATATAACAAGAAACCACAATATCAGCAAATTCAGCATCCAGAATTGACTGAAGAACTGACACCACAACGTGAAGCTTTATGTCAGGAGACTTCAATAAAACAAGAAGTCTAATTACAGATATTTTGAAGTCAAAACAAAGACATGTTTAGTGTCTCGGCAGCTACTTAAGAAAAATGGATTTCTAACAGCAAATGAGATATAGAAGAAATAAACGAGATAATGGCAAAAATATCTTAAGTACATCAATGTACAGAACTGGTTAAAAAAATTCAGTAGATTCACTTGATCATGTGGAAATACAAGGGGCAATGAAGGAAGACTGCTGAAAAGTTAGTGGATTTGTTTGTTCCCACTGAAAAAATAAAGGCATCTAGGCACAAACACTTTTTTCTTTGTAGTTACCAGAATGAAATCCCTGCAGAAAGTGAGATACTAAAAGAAAAGCTCTGAGAATATACTGATAATTAAGGTGAAATAGATCACCAGACCCTGACGCAACGTATCCAAGATTTCTGAATTTCCTTAACACAGAGGGTGTGAACTGCTATTAAAAAAAAAAGTCAATTTTTAATACCTAAACAGGGTAATTTTTTCAAGCTTCTCTGAGTCTTGCCCTTTAGCAGAGCACTGGTCAGCATGCCTACCTTGGCCACGCAGGGCAATGCTGCTCAGGAGGCTGCACATCCCCTGCATTCACACTGGGGCTGCGTCTGCCTTCTCTTTGATCATTTTAATGAAAGAGCGCTCAAAAAGGGAGTGGGGGACAGGAGAGGCACCACACTGACATAATCGATCCAGACTGCCAAAAGGCTTCTGTTACACTCTCCCACAGTAATTTATTTTTTTCAAAAATAAAACTAGGCAGCAAGCACTTTTATATGGAAGAGGCTACTTACTCTTATGGATCAAACCCTGATTAAGAAACTGGACAGGCAGAATAAATGGTCAGTTTTCATCTTGGCAAAGACCAAGTGACTATTCAATTTATGAAACAGGCTGTTTAATATATTTATTAGTAATCTGAAAAAGTCATGAACGGAGGAAGTCTGCTGATGAAGCAAGTTATGAAGCAAAGGCTGGCAAGTTTAGCTAGATTACAAAGTTCATCACTTTGAAAGGAAGCTGATGCCATATTTACAATCACCCTTATAACTTTAGCATCTCTTTCCTCTGCAGTGAAAGATCTGTGCTCCTGTGTGTATGAACTAGGGAAAGGTTTAATTTAACCCATTTAATTAAGGAATGTATCATAATGCGTATGAACCTGGCAACTGGAAATCTACTGTTTCCTGACATTCAAAGGCTTGACTTTGGAGCTCATTGAACTTTCTTTCCACAGGAGTTGTGTCATTCCTTTGTCCTTGGTCTTTCCATTTTTAAAATAAATTAAAAAAAAAAACAAACCACCAAACTTCTGTTCTGCACAACTATTCTAAATCACCAGAGCAGAGTTGGAAATTGAAGTACTCAGTGATTTTAGCAGAGGTTGTTACTGATGAAAAACCATGACAAAGAACTGGCAGGGAAGCTACCATGGGGTGGTCTCATCTGGCTATCACCTCCTCCATTCTGCCCTTCATTTCTCAGCACAGCTGCTCCAGCACTTCTCTGGTTTTCCCAG